>JAGDYQ010000200.1:1414496-1606996 GCA_021962125.1 Bulinus truncatus
TCATGATGTCGAATGTCAAAATGCAGGGGCCCCACCCCCCAAAGAAGCTAAGCCACTCCGGGCCCCCAAATCCCTAGGTTCGGCACTGCCGATATTCTAAATGAATGTTCGCGATTAGAAGAGTCGAATGACACAAAAACCTGATGGGTTTGTGAGTGAATGTGACACACCCTCGCATCTTGAAATTCTCCAAGTGTTCTCAAACTGGGACATCTTTGACGAAATATTTTGACCGGCATGACAACAAAAATTTAGACGTCAATTCTGAAAAAAAAAATCTAAAAATAAAAAAGCGTTGTTCTATTTAATGGCATCCACCCTTCCCCCCCCCCCGCCCTGATTATGAAATAAAGCCCTGTTCTGATTATGAAATACAGCCCTGTTCTGATTATGAAATACAGCCCTGTTCTGATTATGAAATACAACCCTGTTCTGATTATGACACAATCCTGTTCTGATTATGAAATACAGCCCTGTTCTGATTATGAAATACAACCCTGTTCTGATTATGAAATACAGCCCTGATCTGATTATGAAATACAACCCTGATCTGATTATTAAATACAGCCCTGTTCTGATTATGAAATACATACAGCCCTGTTCTGATTATGAAATACAGCCCTGTTCTGATTATGAAATACAGCCCTGTTCTGATTATGAAATACAGCCCTGTTCTGATTATGAAATACATACAGCCCTGTTCTGATTATGACACAATCCCCTGTTTTGACAAGTACAGAGACGGCAATCACGCGAGTCTAACTTGACAAGGAGGGAAGAGGGGGGGGGGTGAAATCCTGGCTAGCCCAAAAATAAAATTGAAAATATTAACAAAACACAATTACATATATATATAAATATATACTGCTTATAAATAAAACTAACGGGCGTACTAAAAAATTCCGTTTCGATTTGGGCACTTTGATGGGGGTCTAATTTCCCGTCCCTGGTCTAGAGTTACGTGGGTGTAGTTTTCTCCTGAATGTGGTCACGTGTTTTTTTTCTTACATAATCGATTCTGGCTGAAGCGGTTGCAATGTCGGAGGTCATACACCTATGACAGTCATACACTTATGACAGTCATACACCTATGACAGTCATACACCTATGACAGTCATACACCTATGACAGTCATACACCTATGACAGTCATACACCTATGACAGTCATACACCTATGACAGTCTATTTTTTCTTGTGGCTGACATGGTGAATTCCCCCCTCTGCTACCCCTTATCACTATCTCTCTATCGGGCATGGGACTCGTATTGCAGACATTTCAAGATACCAATCTCGCACATTTCATTCATATACTGAGATATTCAAGTGTCGATTGTCAGTCAGTTAACAAGTATCAATCACTTGCCAAGTATCGGCTGTCAGTAAACGATCAACCTCTTATCAATTATTCTGTTGCCCATCAATCAATCAATCAATCAATGAAGTGTGAATTACTTGTAAGTTGTCAACTTATGAGCTTGAACCAAAATGCCAAACATTTTTTCAAAGTAGGATTGTCAGTCAGGATCTATCGAATTCTAATCAAGTATCAATCACTTGCGAAGTATTGAGTATCAACCACATATTGTAATAACAAACTGCCAATCAAAGTCCCCCCCCTTCCCTCCCTCCCTGAGGCTTATTATGGCAAATGACAGACAATGTCCTTGCGCAATTTTTCAAGGAAATGTAAATTTCTGTGTAGGCCACGAAACATTGGAGATGTCCTTTTTTGATGTGTGCCACATTAGAAATGTGTGTCCCTATTTTATGTGCACCTAATTTATTAAACGTGTTTCTCTGTTTTATATGTCTTCCTATTTTTATGTGCACCGTTTTTTAATGTGCGCACTGTTTGGTTTTCGCGGCCCTTCTCTGAAGAAAAAAAATTGCACAAAAATAAATTAGAACGTCATTAATTAATTTTCTAAACAAATATTTAACCCCCCCCCTAACTTTTACTTCGCAGATTTAAACAAAACTAATTGTCCCGATTAGGTGTTACTTTAAGAGAAACACGGTTCTGATAGTATGCCTATGTCTTCTCGACTTATTAACTTTTCAATGCCAGTTGTATCGCGATCCTCGTTCAACCAGTCGCTTGTTACCTGTACTTTGAGGACCACTGGTATAATTAAAACCGTTTTTTTTGTTTGTTTGTTCAAATCATGTGTTGGACTAGTTGCTTTCTTTTTATTTATATACAATTTAAAATATTTGAAAAATTTCTGTTTCATTTTAAATATTATTATTTTTTTTTTTGGGAAATGTTTTGAGAAATACAAATCTATTTATATTTTTAATGCTGAATTAGAAAAAACAAAATTGTATTTCTTGTTAGTGAGCATAAAGTCACTAATTGGTCCAGGTTTTGAAAACAACATACATAGTTGACGAAGAGAAATATTATTTTAAACAAATATATGACCCAGTTGGGCGTGTACAGATAAATAAATACATTTAAATTACGATATTGTTTTCCTATGAAATACGAAACCGTGTGCGGTGATTAAATAATAGCAAGGTGTCAGATTTCACGAGCACTACGTCACTCATAGCCTGAGAGCTGGGACTTCATTACGATGCTGAAGGTATACTGGCTTGAATGACATCATAGTTTAACCTAGAATTGTGACAGCCACAGGTTTAGGACTCGTATTTGATGAACAGTTGAACTTGTCCATATGCCTGCCTGTATGTGCTGGCTGGAAGTTATGTGTCCATATGTGTGTGTGTGTGTAAGAGTTAACATGTATGTATGTGTCTGTATGTGTCTATATGTGCGTATATGTTTATGTGTCTATATATGTGTGTGTATGTGTCTATATTGTGTGTATGTTTCTGTATGTGTCTATATGTGCGTATATTACAGAAGAGAAATATTTCAGCTCAGCTCCACCTGTAATGTAAACATGGTTATTTTTTTTAACACAATAAAAATTTGATGATTTCACACGCACACACACACACACGCACGCACGCACACACACACACACACACACATAACCAACCAAACATACATTAACCCATAAATGCCTGACGTAATTTCATTAGTTCACGAAGCAATCAAATTGAAAACAAATTAAAAAACTTTCAAAATAACTTAATAGTTTTCAAATGAAGTAATTAAACATTTGTTTGGATCGTTTACATTGAGAGGGGGGAGAGGGTTTCTAGCAGGTGATCATTTAAAAAAAAATAATTTAGACAATTAACTTGAATACGTTTATTCTATAATAACGTAATGATTCATTTAATGTACAATTTAGTCTATTTTTACGACAATACAAATGGATTCATCGAATTATATATTAAGTCAAGTTGATTGTGTAAAAAAATGTAGGTCAGAACAGAGTTGATCAGTGGCGGAGATAGGTCGGTGGGGTCCGCCGGGAGGTGTGCGGGGGCCAGCAGTAAAGCGTTGCACGACCTGTCCATTTATGCAGCTATCTTTTAGAAGGGGCTTTAATGATGCTGCCGGTCTTGTTGGCTCGGCGCCCCTGGAGGGACCCCTGAGGGCTCAGAGCAAATCGTGGGCTTTAAAATTGCAGAGGGCGTACCTAGGGTGTGGGGGGCGCCTCACAATTCGGGATTGCAGGGGCGTGCCTGGGGGGGGCGGCTACATGTCTTCGGTGGTTGATTCAAGTCTTAGATTTATTGGGCCGTCGAATATTTTTTTTTTGTTTGTTTTGACCAAATGTAAAAAAAAAAATTATAAATTTAATGAATGAGAGTATTGCGTCTCGTTGAAAACGTACACAGTGCACTATATCTATTTGTTAATAAAAAGACAAGTTGATGGACGACGATTAAGGTTGATTCTTCAGTGTTTAATTCAGACAGACAGACAGACAGACTACTTTCCTGAAACTTTAACACAGTTCACTCGTTAATGTCTGATTCTGATAAATCTATTTTTCCTACTTTCAGATAACAGGTCATTCATTAACTCAGGCCGAGGTAACGGTTGATTCATTCAAGTGACAAACCTCTCGACCTGTCCAGCTGTCAGGAAAACAAGGGCCGCAGAGATGATGCGTCTGCTGTCTTGTTGCTGTACACGTCATTAGATACGAGACTCTCTCTCTCTCTCTCTCTCTCTCTCTCTCTCTCCCTCTTCTCTCTCTCTCTCTCCCTCTTCTCTCTCTCTCTCTCTCTCTCTCTCTCCCTCTCTCTCTCTCTCTCTCTCTCTCAGTCTCGCATGAGATGAGACCCCCACCCCCTCCAACCCGGGTCCACCCCCACCTCCTTGTTAACAAGACAACGGACACGTGTCGGTCGTGTGACGTCACCCTTGACGTCTGCCTGCATATACAGCTAATGTGTATGACTATGTATGTGTCTGTATATATATATATATATATATATATATATATATGTGTGTGTGTCTGTGTGTGTGTGTGTGTCTGTGTGTGTGTGTGTGTGTGTGTGTGATGATGTCTTGTGTTGTGAGCGAGTTGGACGTAGCGAAGTAAAGGAATTTTAAATATGGTGTAGGGTTTGAATTAGTCATCCAGAGATGTGTAAGGGTAGTGGGGACGAAAGGAATGGGCGGGGGAGGGAGTCGGGACGAAGGGAGTGTGTGTGTGTGGGGGGGGGTCTTTCTTAAATATGTTTCAATTTTTTCCTCGTTAAATTAATTACATGGGCGTCTGTTTGAAATATAACCCTATACACATTTCAGTAATGAGTTATTTTGATATGGCGGCAGCAAGCTGTTGTCTTACCCCCCACGCGGCGTGGTCGACATACATACATCTGGTCAGTCGACGTGGACGTGAAAACTTTTCAGCTGTAGTTTTAGGTTCGTCAATGAACGGTCAATGAACTCCGACATACCGTGGGGGCCCAAAACACTACATCCCTAAAGCTATCCGGCAAAAAAAAACGGATAGGCTGAAGTTATGCAAAAACGTCATGTCACCTATTCTAATAAAAAAGTTTTTTTTTTTTTTTTTTCCAAATATCTTAGTTTATTCTTTGCTTAACTTCATGTTATTGGATAAACAGATAGTAAAGATGCCCGCAAACTCATGAATTACACGTAGCCTTAACAAAATTCTCAGCACCGTATTGTGTCAGAAAAAGTAACTCTGTCCATTCGTTGAGAGATCAAGAGAAGACAGTGCCGTAGGGTGGTTAACTCTTGCCCCATCCGTTAAGAGATCAAGAGAAGACAATATCGTAGGGTGGGTAACTCTTGCCCCATCCGTTAAGAGATCAAGAGAAGACAATGCCGTAGGGTGGGTAACTCTTGCTCCATCCGTTAAGAGATCAAGAGAAGACAATGCCGTAGGGTGGATAACTCTTGCTCTATCCGTTAAGAGATCAAAGAGGACAATATCGTAGGGTGTTAACTCTTGCCCCATCCAAAAAAGATCAAACAACTGCTGACGATGTCACTTGCCATGCTCTAGGAGATCGGTAAGAAAACAAATAGCAGGGATCGTCACCACTAGCGTGAACAGGACGAGACGAAATCGAAGAAAAAGATGCAGGATGTCATGCGGCCCACCCCCTTCCCCTTTTCAACGTTAAGAAGACTGTCCCCAGAAGACAATATCGTAATGGGTGATTCAGTTGAGACTCTTGGCTCCATGTCCGTTAAGAGATCAAGAGAGAGACAATATCGTAGAGTGGGAGAACTCTTGCCCCATGCTAGATAAGAGATCAAGAGAAGACAATATCGTAGGGTACATTTAACTAGTTCAGGTACCCATATTGAAACAATCACAGCCAAACGAGGTCTCACTCACATACTGCAACTGTATCACTTTGTTATGCGGGTAAGTGAAGGTATTCAAAACATTACCCCAGCTAATCCATTCGTTGGTCTTACCTTCAGGCAGTTGACATAAATGTCTGATAAAAAAATTAAAAACTCACCTATGGATTGGATAATTGGAATGTGCGCCGTGTGTGTGTGTGTGTGAGTGTGAGTGTGTGACACTGTGTGTGTGTGTGTGTGTGAGACACTAGTGTGTATAGGCATGTGGGCATGTGTGAATGAATGAGATATTGATCTAATAAACTTGTTGTCAAAGTGTGGGTCCGTGACACCATCGAGTGAATCGCGGACACATATTACATGGGCCGCAGCTAAATTTAATTTTTTTTTAAATAAATGGAGCGACAATGCAATGCCGATCCTAGGGATTTGGGGGTCCGGGGGGGGGGCGGGGGGCTTGGCCTCTTTGGCGCTCACATCCGTTAAGAGATCAAGAGAAGACAATATCGTAGGAGAAGGAGTCACAACAGTTTGAGAACCACTGCTCATTACACAACGGATCAAATGACTGAGTTGATTCAGCTGACAACTCTTTGACCAATTCAAATATATGCCCTGGAACTCTTTCAGTTAACCGAGTAAATTGTTCAAATGTTTTGGAGTCATGTTCCCATTTAATTATCTTTTTTTTTTATTTGGAAAATTGAATTTGAGATGAAAAGGTAAACCTGCGTTGTGAACATTCTTAAGCTGTCAAATTTTATTACAGTATTTGTACTTTTCTGGAATAGTATTAAGGAAAAAAAACAAGACAATCAAATCACGCCGCCGTACATCTCTGAAATGTTGAAACTACAAAGTTATGTACAAGTATTTCTATTTTTAACAAAATTAATTAGCGATTATAAAGCGATCCATCTATGAACGGATAAAGTGCTTATCAAATTCATATTGTTGTTGATACTTGGACACAGTGACGTCATTCGTATTCTGCAGCTGACCAATCTGTACTAGTCTCGGAAGCCACTGACCCATGGCGATTGTCCGGCACACCATCCAGCTGTGTAAGACAGGTTGTATTAATTGACTTGGTTTTAAACCTTCAAGTAAAAAATAAACAAAAAGGAACCTGTTTGTTTCTAAATAAAAACTGTAACAATGTTTGTAGATGTTATTGTAACAATGTTTGTAGATGTTACTGTAACACTGATTGTAGATGTTACTGTAACACTGTTTGTAGATGTTACTGTAACACTGTTTGTAGATGTTACTGTATCACTGTTTGTAGATGTTACTGTAACACTGTTTGTAGATGTTACTGTAACACTGTTTGTAGATGTTACTGTAACACTGTTTGTAGATGTTCCTGTAACACTGTTGTTGATGTTACTATCCTAAATGTTGTAACATCGTATAACGAAACAGTTTTTGTTGCATTTATGTAGCCAATGGCCAAGCAAAATATTCTTTGTTATTCTTTCTCTCTCTCTCTCTCTCTCTCCCTCTCTCTCTCTTAATCTCTCAACCCCTCTCTTTCTCTCTATCTATCTCTCACCCTCTCTCTCTCTCTTAATCTCTCACCCCTTTTCTATCTATCTCTCACCCTCTTCTAATTATCTCTCACTATGTCTCTCTCTAATTCTTCTCTCTCTCTAATTCTTCTCTCTCTCTCTAATTCTTCTCTCTCTCTCTCCTCTCTCTCTTAATCTCACCCCCCTCTCTCTCTATCTATCTCTCACCCTCTCTCTCTCTCTCTCTTAATCTCTCAACCTCTCTCTATCTTTCTCTCTAATAATCTCTCACTATGTCTCTCTCTCTAACTCTCCCTCTCTGTCTTTAATTATCTCTCTCTATGTCTCTCTATAATCCTTCTCTCTCTCCAATTATCTCTCTCTATGTCTCTCTCTAATCCTTCTCTCTCTCACCCTCTCTCTCTCTATTATCTCTCACTATGTCTCTCTCTAATTCTTCTCTCTCTCTCTCTCTCTCTCTCTCTCTTAATCTCTCACCCCCTCTCTCTCTATCTATCTCTCACCCTCTCTACCTGTCTGAATATCTCACCCCCCTCTCTCTATCTATCACCCTCTCTCTCTCTAATTATCTCTCACTATGTCTCTCTCTAATTCTTCTCTCTCTCTCTCTCTCTAATTCTTCTCTCTCTCTCTCTAATTCTTCTCTCTCTCCCTCTCTCTCTCTTAATCTCTCACCCCCTCTCTCTCTATCTATCTCTCACCCTCCCTCTCTCTCTTAATCTCTCACCCCCTCTCTCTCTATCTATCTCTCACCCTCTCTCTCTCTAATTATCTCTCACTATGTCTCTCTCTAATTCTTCTCTCTCTCTCTCTCTCTAATTCTTCTCTCACTATGTCTTTCTCTAATTCTTCTCTCTCTCTCTCTCTCTCTCTCTCTCTAATTATCTCTCACTATGTCTCTCTCTAATTCTTCTCTCTCTTTCTCTCTCTCTAATTATCTCTCACTATGTCTCTCTCTAATTCTTCTCCCTCTCTCTCCGTCAATGTCAGTATATAAATATGAAATACAACAACTCATGTTGAATACACAATAAAACCTAAGAATATTTTTGTTCGTTTGTTTGTTAAAGCAGACTTGGTATTATTCGCAAAGTAAACAGGAAAAAAAACGTATTGTGCAAACTGATTAAATTGAAGAGATGAATGATTCACTAACAATAACAGCTTGTTGTAAGTAAACAACAACACAATGTACGCTGAACTATATTGTTATATACCGCCACAAACAAAAGAACCAGCACACAATGAACACAAAGATAATGTTTCTGGTTCAAACCAGGGTAAGGGAGCCGCCAAATTTTTTTCCGGCTCCGGCTCCCACAAATTTGACGGCTCCGGCTCCCTATTAAGATAGTATCACACGAGACAAAAATTTTTGTAATTGCCCCACGCAAACATGCCGCTGATAAAAAGTTATGCAAATGTTGCCGCGTTCACCCCCATAGTCAGGAACTTAAAAATATACGCATGTCGGTTTTACTAAAAACAAACCATTTCAGTGCATCCAGAATCATCATCATTATTTTCGACCGAGGTTTCACTAGTCGCCATTTTCATAAGTAATAAAAAGTTATTTCAATGATCAAATTAGCAAATAGTAAAATGATACATTATTTAAAATATTTTAAAGACTTCAGTATTTATATTTATTATTTATAAATTCGAAGTGACTATTCGGACCCGGGTACCATTAAACCAGGATTTTGCATTGACCCCGTCCCAATAAAGTCTGATCCTGGGTTATTCGGACCGTGGCAAATATGCAACTTTGAGCTTAGCTATACATAAACTTCATTATTGTTTTTTTTTTAATAATTGTCTTTGAATTTTCGATAATTTAATCGTATTACCTCAGTGTCTAGGGGTCCACTAAGCGGACTATGTATTATTATTTTTTCGGGTTCCGTCTGACTAAAGTTTAAATATAGGCTAAGCTTAGTGCATACATTTGCCACGGGTCCGAATAACAATCGGATTTTATTGGGACCCGGGTCCCGTATAGCCGCCAGCCTTATAAATTTATCTACTGTATTTCAGGTATTCTGTTTATAATGTAAAATTGTTAAATACAGAAAGCGACCATTTTGTTTTTAGTCTATTACAAATTCGCGGTCAAATAATATACGAAATGACGCGTTCTATTTGTCGTCGTAGTAAATTATTGATACAATTATTCTATGAAATAAAACTGTTTTAACTTTATACATAACAAAATGACATGCCATTAAAAATTTTCGGAGGGTAAACAAGATTTAAAACGAACACAAAACGATTCCCCATTAAAGATTTCTTGTGGTGATGTGCGTGTTACTGTTGTGGCGTTCGTAAAACATGACAACATTTCAAATTGTAGGAGGCAAACAATCAAACAAATTTGGAATTTTAAAAGCTAAAAAAAAAAAAAAATTCTGCTGTAAAAAAAAAAACAACTTTTTGGGAACCGTGGAGCCGCCAAATTTTTCGGCTCCGGCTCCAGCAAAAAGTAGCGGCTCCCGGCTCCTCGGCTCGGGGGGGGGCAGATGTAGGGGGAGGAGGTGAGAGGGGGGTAAGTCTGGTTCATATAGCTAGGGTCACGTGAGTTGTTCTTTTTTAATGGGATCACGTCGGTGCGCTAATTGCAAGCCGCACACCCCCCACCCACTTCCACCCCCCCCCCCACTCCGGCTTCTTCTCTTTTACAGAAACTGTTGCGCATAGGAACACCTGCAACCAGAACCGTTCTTATTGAAAAGAAAACTAAATGGCTTCCCGCCCTCCCTCCACCCACCCTCACACTCAACTCAACCACCACCCCCCACACACATACACACATACACCCACTGATGTCGGTGCCTTGAAATGTTTTCGTTACCTCTAATGACTAATATCACCTAACATGGGGGTTAGGGTGGGAGGGTTAGGGTGTGGGGGGGTGTTTATTATTGGCCATTGATGGATCTTTGAAACTCAATTTTTGCCCCCCACACAAAAAAAAACCCAAAATCGTAGACTTCGCTTTATTAACTTTTTATTTCCATATTTCTAGAAGTACGTATTTCTTTCTAAATATATACGTATCACCACACTATCTCGATGTACCAATGCAATCTATATCTGCTAGAATCAAATACCAATTTGAAATTCGTACATTATTTCAGAAGACAAACTGCCTTCGTCGCTATCTCCAGGGATCTTCCATTATTATTTTTTTTACCGCTCTATTATTTAAAGAGTACACTGCGGAACTTGCTTAACTCCTTCTCAGGTAAAAACGTATTTCTTAATCCAGTTTAGCGTGCACCTGAATCAAGTCTCAAGGTTCACCACTGAATTATTCTAACAATGCAGAAGCTCTCGCAGTGGCGCAACCAGCAAAAAATGCTGGGGGAGGGGGCTCACATATAGAAAAAAATGCTGGGGGGGACATATAAAATAACGACAATTTATATAGTAAAATATGTATGATGATTTGGTCTGGTGAGGGAGGGCTCGAGCCCCCCTGCCCCCCCCCTGGTTGCGCCACTGAGCTCTCGACCCCCTTCCCCTCTCCCCCCCCCCCCAACCCCTTCTCATCCAACCTTCTTTTTTTTTTAAACACGGCTTATTTCATTCCAGTGATGTACTGGACGGTCCAGTTAGTCGCGATGTAGGTCGGGCCAACATTCACAGTTTCATGTTCGTACGGACAACCCCCTCCTCTCCCCCCCCGCCCCTCACACGCACACCCTAATCTGCGGACCCTGTTGGGTAACACTTTATTACAGGTGTCTTCGGCACGTCTGTACCGGTCAGCGTAGCAGTGTCAAACCTGGAAGACCTGGAGGTCGGGGGGGGGGGAGGGGGTAAGGAGAAGGAAATGGAGATGACGTCATGTTGACAAATGGTTTGTTCGCCGCTTTCCCCCTTCCCCACAAGATTGAGACAAGTGGCGGACACGCGACGAACAATTTGTCCTGGTTTGAACCCAAACGTTTTGTTACTTGTAACGTCGGCCTGGACTAATGACCAATGACCATTCCAGATTGTTGTAGCGCAGGGGTGTGGACGAAAAACATTTGTGAACCGCAGGCCGGAATGTTTTCTTCAATTCTTTAGAAGGAGCTTGACCGGGTCGATTGCAGATGCAGGGTACAGCAGGGGTCAGTTACAGCAGGGTCAGACACAGCAGGGTCAGACACAGCAGGGTCGGTTACAGCAGGGTCAGTTACAGCAGGGTCAGACACAGCAGGGTCAGTTACAGCAGGGTCAGTTACAGCAGGGTCAGACACAGCAGGGTCAGTTACAGCAGGGTCAGTTACAGCAGGGTCAGACACAGCAGGGTCAGTTACAGCAGGGTCAGTTACAGCAGGGTCAGACACAGCAGGGTCAGTTACAGCAGGGTCAGTTACAGCAGGGTCAGACACAGCCGAAGGGTCAGTTACAGCAGCGAGGTCAGTTACAGCAGGGTCAGACACAGCAGGGTCAGGTTACAGCAGGGTCAGTTACAGCAGGGTCAGACACAGTAGGTCAGTTACAGCAGGGTCAGTTAAGGCAGGGTCAGACACAGCAGGCTCAGACACAGCAGGGTCAGTTACAGCAGGGTCAGATACAGCAGGGTCAGTTATAGCAGGGTCAGATACAGCAGGGTCAGTTACAGCAGGGTCAGTTACAGCAGGGTCAGTTACAGCAGGGTCAGACACAGCAGGGTCAGTTACAGCAGGGTCAGTTACAGCAGGGTCAGTTACAGCAGGGTCAGACACAGCAGGGTCAGACACACAAGGGTAACCAGCGTTAGTCGCGCCCTTGGAATGACTTAGAAAAAGGCTCTCCTTTGGAAGTGCCGTAAAGTATTGAAAAAAAAGATGCCGCCCCTGTCCGGGAGCAAAGTAGGCTGGTCACTCCGCTGACCAACGCATTGCCACGCCCATGGCCTCCGAGAGAGGGCAGGGGGGTCATTGCCAGGGGGCCCGCATCTGTAAGGTGGCATAAAAGGGGCCGGGCAGCCCCGACCATGTCAATTTTTTCACGACTCATTGTTTATTAAGGGGCCGGCAATGATGTCCTGCCCTGGGGCCCGCGTTGGCTCTCGGTGCCACTAGCCACGCCAAGGGAAAGAGAAGACTCGCTACAATATAAATAAATAAATGAATATATATCTGTATAATTATTTATATACTAGTGGAAAAGCCCTGTGAAGCCTTATGAAGCTGGCTGAACGGAATTCGACAGAAGGGATAACAAAGAAATACATGAAACGATGCAATAGAAAAGAACATGTGGCCTTTATTGCCATGAACAGAATACGATATGAACAGAAATAATAAAGAAATGTATGAAACACAACGAATACACCGCACTATATGAAAACTACCTGAGGGTATATTTAAGGATATATATATATATATGTATATTTATTATATTTATGATCTGAACAGAACGTGCTGATGTGATTTATATGATGTAAGGTCAAAGGGTTCAGAACCTCAAGCTCAACTGTTTTCTTTAGAAACTGAAAAAAAAAAGTTAAAAAATCTAAATATAATTTTTAAAAAAAAAACAAGGCTTTTAATTGGCTGACGCATCGACATGAGAATTCAAAACATCCCTCACAGTCTAGCAGGCGAGGACCTTAGGTGACCTTAACATGGTCCCAGACGTCAGATTTTTGTTTCTAGAATGTTTGTCAGAACTCATTCTGTTAAAAAAAAATGTCGAGGGATCGGGGTGAAGGTGGATGTGTGTGTGTGTGTAAAAAAGGGGGGGGGGGGAGAGAATGTTAGCGACAGAATGTGAAAAAAAAATAACAATGTCATTAAACTTATTACAGATGTTGTCAACATGACGTCACATCCGTTACGGGAATGTTGACAAAAAAAAAAACGGGTGGACACACCCCCTTTGCTGACAGACTACAGTGATGGAGCTGTGCACGGACGGCTGGAGACCTCGATGTTTATGACCATGAAGCAATGCCCGTTTTTTAATATATTTTTATAGATTTGTGTGTGTGCGTGTGTGTGTGGGGGGGCAATAGAGAGGGAGGCGGTGGTGAGGGGAGGGGGGGTGGAGCATTTTTGCAAATATATTTACTGACAGAGCCGTTTTTTACGTTTGAAGGCGTGCGCGGGGGGGGGGGTAAGAGGGGGGGGGGTTTCGCCTGAGCAAAGAACCATCTTTAAACCCCCAAGATATAATATCTGTCTGTGCCTCGCTTTAAGATGGCGCCCGGGGTGGGGGGACTGTCGAATTTGGATTCCACCCTCCCCCACCGTAGATACGCTTCTGGGACCCCTCATAGAAATGGGAGGGGTGGTGGGAAGGTTAGAAAGTCCAAATAGTTTACCGTCTATAGGAAGGGATTTATTCACAACATATCCAGCTACATGTTAATATACACTGTACAGGAAGGCAACAGATATGTAAACAATGTACAACACTTTGTCTAAAGAAAAAAAAATAACTGAGAAACAATGACATAACATTATAATTACTGTACAACATAATAAAAGTGAACATAGCCTGGTACATGTCTTTTGTGCAGTGGCGGACTGGTAGTGGGGCATCTTTGGGGGGGGCACTGGCTAATGGGCCACTTGAACAGTGAACTCTGTGGCTACCAACCAAAACAAAAAAATACGTAAATAATAACATCATAGATTGGACCAACTGTGTCATGCTGGCCACAACAATTATGAACACTTGAAACCCTTCCCCCATCCCCCCCCCCCGATGCATATTGGGCCACCAATATTCTAAAAGACTGATTCCGCCGCTGAGTACAACGCAACTAGAGACACGTAGCCCTGTTTATATTAAATATGTGACCCAGTTTTATAAAACTATGTCGACTAACTTAGTTATTGCTACAACGAAACCACACGACACGCGAGGTCATTTTCATTCATTCCTTTTACACACCCCCTCCCCACGACCCCGCCCCCCCCACTGAGTTACACCCCCCCCCTGCTTTCATTACATGCGTCATTCTCGTTCGTTACATCTTCAGTGAAGACAGAAAACAGGACTTCAAGTTGAATGCAACATCTTCTCCTCGTACAACTTCCTCCAGCGTTACAACAACTTAACGAGACATGGTTGTGGAACACATCAGTCATGGTACAACACAACACAACACAACATCGTACCGCCGTCATCAACAACAACCCTTCAAGGTGGTCGGGGGGGAGGGGGGTTTGGTTTAACTCCGACCGGGGCCAGAGATCCAGTCTACAGCATCCATCATTCCGTGTAATGAAGCGTTTGTGCGGGAAGTACGGTGTGCGTATGGTGCGCGTTTGTGCGGGAAGTACGGTGTGCGTATGCGTGCGCGTTTGTGCGGGAAGTACGGTGTGCGTATGGTGCGCGTTTGTGCAGGAAGTAGGGTGTGCGTATGTGTGCGCGTTTGTGCAGGAAGTAGGGTGTGCGTATGTGTGCGCGTTTGTGCGGGAAGTACGGTGTGCGTATGCGTGCGCGTTTGTGCGGGAAGTACGGTGTGCGTATGGTGCGCGTTTGTGCGGGAAGTAGGGTATGCGTATGTGTGCGCGTTTGTGCGGGAAGTACGGTGTGCGTATGTGTGCGCGTTTGTGCGGGAAGTACGGTGTGAGTATGGTGCGCGTTTGTGCAGGAAGTAGGGTGTGCGTATGTGTGCGCGTTTGTGCGGGAAGTACGGTGTGCGTATATGTGCGCGTTTTTGCGGGAAGTACGGTGTGCGTATGTGTGCGCGTTTGTGCGGGAAGTACGGTGTGCGTATGTGTGCGCGTTTGTGCGGGAAGTAGGGTGTGCGTATGTGTGCGCGTTTGTGCCGGAAGTAGGCTGTGCGTATGTGTGCGCGTTTGTGCGGGAAGTACGGTGTGCGTATGTGTGCGCTTTGCGCGGGAAGTACGGTGTGTGCATTTGAATTACTACATGTGTGTGGGCTGTGTATGTGAGGTCGGGTGTATGTGAGGGTGGGTGTATGTGAGGATGGGTGTATTTGAGGGTTGGTGTATTTGAGGGTGGGTGCATGCTTGTATGGACATTTGCAGAGGCGCCGCTCTAAAGTAGTGTGTAGGGAGACCGCCACGTTTGATTTCGGCCATAGGCTCAAATGACCAACAATCCCATACACCAACTTTATATAGGCACGACCGCTGGACACAGGTCAAAGCTGGACATCGTTTCTCTCATAGCACAATTACTGTGTAGATCGGAAGGTCAGTTAGGGCTCCGGGCGATGAAGAAATTATTGATCCCTTAAATTGGACGGCGACATCAACAAGGCGATGAAAGGTGATGTTCCGGGCTCCGTGTTGTTTTATAAAATTCCAACCAATTAAAAAGAATGGAATATAAAGGCTCCATCATCAATCGGAACCCCCAATTACTCTTGGAGGTCCAGGAATAGGGGCCCTTACTGGCCCCACGCATTTAGTCGGCCCTACATTCTCGATCCAAAGTACTACCTTCACTGTAAACGATTCTGTTCAGACTGTTACAGAAATGTATCTTCAAAGATTGACTTTATTCAAACGGGAATATCCTTAGAAGTTGATTTTTTTTTCTAAGCTTTTTTCCCCGTAGAGTTTGTAAAATAAAAACCCGACCACTTTTCATGTTACGTTCTAATATTAGTACAAAGGACTAAATTTAGAGTTCCAGAACACATTTAAAAACAACATAAAAATATATGGTTTTTTTTTTTGTTTTTTCCCGAAAACATTTTTTAAAGAATAACTGACAATTTACATTATAAATATATAATAATCTTTTCTGAGCGAGCGATCTAAAAATAGACAATGTTTATCATTTTATATGCCCTTTGTTCGTTAAATTGAAAATAGACAGTGTTGATCTTTTTATAAGCTCTTTGTTCGTTATAGTGAAAATAGACAGTGTTTATCTTTTTATAAGCTCCTTGTTCGTTATAGTGAAAATAGACAGTGTTTATCTTTTTATAAGCTCTTTGTTCGTTATAGTGAAATTTATCTCCAAACCCCATAAATTCCCTTCTTTTTTGGTGGTTTAACTAGTGTTTGTGTGTGTTTGCGTGCGTGCATGCGTGCGTGCATGAACGGGTTGGTGGCTTTCTTTTGATATTAAGTGGTGTGTGTGGGTGTGGGGGGGGTGAGGTTGGGGGTTGGGGGTGGGGGCGTTTACAGGGTAAAAATAAAAACCTAATCTGTGTGTCTTATTTTGTAAATGCACGTTGATGGTTCTGTCGTGAGTGGTTTCTAAAAATAGAAAGAATATATATATATATATAAACAACAGAACCAAGACCTCCCCCCCTGTATTTGCCCCTCCTCCCCCCTCCGCCCACCCCTCCAATTTTCTCTTATATCTCTGTGACTTAACAGGTGAGAGGCTCGTGGTACGGTAACTCCCCACTTGGTTTATTTATCGCCACTAATTAGTTTTATGAGGGCAAAGCTAGCTCGCATTTATATGTACACACACATACACTCACACACACACTCACACACACCCACACACAAACGCACACACACACACATACACGCACATATATAAATATATTACTGCCCTGAAGCTTGGCGCATGCGCGTGAATGAGTGTTTATGTGTTTTGAGTGGGAAGCTGAAATGCAGGCGCGAGGGATGGTGGGGGAGGGGGAGGTTTGGGGTAGGTAATATAGTTCAACTAACAGACAGTAATAGGAATATGACGGTTAAACACCGTTAGACAATTTTTGTGACTTTGATGAAAGTAATTTTTTTCCTGGAGATGTTTGCCAGGTAGTTGCGTCCCGCATAGAGTTTACGTTCTTTGCTTGTTTGTTTCTCGGTTATTTTCGGTTCTCCAAAATAACATATGTAAATAGTTTAAACTAATTTTTTGACAAGTGTAACCGTGTGGGAAACCCCGATTTACTGGTTCAGGTTTTTTCCAAGATTATTTCCACTTAACTCAAAAAAAAAAAAAAAATAAAATAAATGATAAAAGTTCTGTAAATGTTAACCTTCAGTGTAAAATGTCCAGAAATAAATATTTAATAAATAAATGGATGAGTGCCTATAAGATAAACACACAAGTTTAAAGAGCAGAGACATCATTGGTAATGGGGGAGGGGGGTCTCCATCTATCTAGCCGCTCTATATAACAAGGGCTCTAAGCCCGACATTATGTGATTTAAAAAAAATGATTTCCGATGAATACAACCAGATCCATTTCCGATGGATGCAACCAGATCCATTTCTGATGGATGCTACCAGATCCATTTCCGATGGATGCAACCAGATCCATTTCCGATGGATGCTACCAGATACATTTCCGATGGATGCAACCAGATACATTTCCGATGGATGCAACCAGATCCATTTCCGATGGATGCAACCAGATCCATTTCCGATGGATGCTACCAGATACATTTCCGATGGATGCAACCAGATACATTTCCGATGGATGCAACCAGATCCATTTCCGATGGATGCAACCAGATTCATTTCCGATGGATACAATCGGATCCAGCCTAAAATTGGTACATGACTAAAAAAGATTGGGGGGGGGGGGGGAATATATAGGCGGCTGGATACTGCACCATACTTAAAATCTGTTAGAATTCAGTCGCTGTTTGAATAAGTGCCCCGATTGACGCTTAGGCGGTCTTAGCACTACGGGGACATAACCCATTTCCCCGGGGGTTGGGGTGCGGGGGGTGTCCTATGTATGGCCTAGTGTTGGTCGATAAACGCCTTCTTACCGTTAAGCAAAGATGCCACGCCCCCCATTAGGATGATGGTGTGACCAACACAACGCCCCCATTAGGGTGATGGTGTGACCAACACAACGCCCCAGCTCTGTGTCACAACTAAACAAGGGACATCCAAAGTTTTTTTTTTTAAAGATGGTTGATCACGGGTCCTTTTCCGGGACCGGATACACATCCAGGGAGGGTGGGTGGGTGGGGGGGTGGTTATCTCCGCGGCTTAAACTCGCATCATTCAGGTCAACAGTCAATTAATTGCTGGACCATCTATCTACACATTGATTTATTATTAGCGTTCTAACGCCTGTACCCATAACAAACGTTACATGCCGTATGTGGTCATGTGAAAACCAAATCAAGGTCAAGAACCAGAGGAAATTGTTTGAGCTACACACACACCCACCCCCCCACACACACACCCACTCACACACACACACACAAACACACAATTGCACACCCACACACACACACAGATCGTCTCAAATTTGACAGTCCGAGGCATACGCCTACACACACACATATATCTGCCAGGTGCTTCGAGATTATTTCTTTTTTCCTCCTGTACATGCTGTCTTCTTTGTCGCTATGACACTTATGGTCTCTTTTATTTATTGTCAGTACAGCAAATAATGGTAGAAATCTCGAGGCAAAGTAATAAATGAATAGTAAGCTTATTTACGCATGCAGACAAGCAAACGCTCACACACACACACACATGAGTAAAACCGCTCAAGTGTCAGTGTATTGTTTAATTTAATTTTGATCGATATACCATTATGCCCTGCCTATACTGTATAAATAATATACCTCTATACTCTACCTTTACTGTACGAATAATATACCTCTATACTCTACGTTTACTGTATAAATAATATACCTCTGTACTCTACATTTACTGTATAAATAATATACCTCTATACTCTACCTTTACTGCATAAATAATATACCTCTATACTCTACCTTTACTGTATAAATAATATACCTCTATACTCTACCTTTACTGTATAAATAATATACCTCTATACTCTACCTTTACTGTATAAATAATATACCTCTATACTCTACTGTATAAATAATATACCTCTATACTCTACCTTTACTGTACCTATGATCAAACTTGTATACTTGTATTTATCATTCGGTTTTCTGGGACCAGAAATGTAAAGTTACATTTACCAAGGTACCATTAGGGGCTCTAAGCTAAAGTATATTAGGTACGTTTTGTGGTACTAAGTGTACATTTGGTCGCCCTATGTTAAGGTATCTTTAGGGGCTGTAAGCTAAGGCATATCAGTCTGTAGGGCTAAGCAAAGGTACTTTATGTATTATAAAGTGCTGGTGGTCACAAATTATTACAATAGGTTTTCTTCTTACAGATTACACAACGTACTCTGGGTACGCCATATAGGTGTAATTATAACGGTTTGTGTATTTTAAACAACCGCTTCGCGGAGCAGAACTCGTAAAATTTCAAGCCGGCCAATTCTTCTTGTTTACTATTTTAAAAATAAAAATTTAGTTGGCAAGCTTGTAAATCAACAACTGTAATAAAAGACAACTTTATCTTGCAGGTGGGAATATATCTATCTCGCCTCATTGTAATATTTCTTTTTTTTATTTTAAAAAGACATGATGAACGTCTATCTTAGCCACGACATTTAATAACAACGAGACAGGACAATACTGAATGCACTTTTTTTCTTATAATTTATTTAGCGCCGCATCACTGACTTGAAATATCCCTACGCGAAGCTCTCCTCACACCAAGCTTACGTTGTCATCCAATGAAACAATCCGTTTGCTAAATGAAGTGTCAACAACAAACCCTTCCGTTCCTTTATTTGTGTGTGTGTGTGAATCGTCCAATCACGTACATTCACGTGCAATCACGAACAAATCGCGTGGGATACAAGAAAATTAAAATGGACATCCTTTTAAACTTGTGAACGGCGGGAAAACGTGCAGTGTACTCAATAGGGTAAATGCGGCACAGCGACTACGAACGACATTGTGTGAACAGGTTCTGCAGCTAGTCGTGGCGTGATCCCCGCTCCCCCCCCCCCCCCCCCACTGAGAGAATTACAGTGTATGTATATATATGTTACCGGCAAAGTGTGAAATGCCGGCATTCTATAGAATGCTTAGGCAATGTATAGAATGCCTGGTGATTTAAGGCAAAGTATACAATTTTTAAATTGTGCATACTTTTCCTAGGCATTCTATACAATGCCTAGGCATTGTATAAAATGACTAGTGTCGTTTTGGCAAAGTATAAAATTTTTAAATTGTGCATACTTTTCCTAGGCATTCTATACAATGCCTAGCTAGGCATTGTATAAAATGACTAGTGTCGTTTAGGCAAAGTATCAGAAAAGAACAACAAAAGCCTTTATTGATAAAAACGTATTTTAATATGGAATGAATGCAAAATAAAGCATATGATGTTCATACCGTAAAAAACAACGACAGCAGATTGAAGTATTTGCTTCAGCAGGTAAGACTGGATTCACACTTAGAATTGTACTGTACTTAATTTTCTTCTTTCACACAAAACACTTCATATTTTGGTATTTTGATCTGTCATGTTCATATTTCACGAATTAGTGAAGAATTGATAAATAATAAAAAGATGTTGTTTCTGGTGAAAACAAGCAGAACACAACTGGAATGAGCTACTTGTTGCAGCAGGGAAGACTAGAATGGCATTTAAATTGTATTTAATTTTCTTTTTCACACAAAGACACCTCATAGTTTGGCATTTCGTCTTGCATTTACATCTGACGAATCCTTTGCCGCTTCCTGTTGACTGAGAAGGAGCAGCAGATCGGAGAGCTATTTCAAGGTCAGGAACGTCTTCCGCTTTTATTAAATCTTTTGGACATACGGTGAATTCTTCATGAAACGTCACTCTTTTGCTGTTTACTACTCTATTGTTTTCTGACCACCTTGTCCTTAGTCGTCTGTCACCTTGTCAACCATTATTTGCATTACTCCTACTTCTGGTATATCTTCTTATCTTACAACGTCGAAGGAGATTGTCGGTCTCTAAATCTACTCTAGTTCCTAACAAAGCCAGTTACATACTTTGCCGAACGGGTGCTCGGCATTCTATAGAATGCCTAGGCAATGTATGAAATAGCAATTTATTCCATACTTTGCCTGAAAAATTTAGGCATTCTATACATTGCCTAGGCATTCTATAGAATGCCGGATTTCACACTTTGCCTGTAACATATATATATATATATATATATATATATATATATATATGTATTTTGTGGTGTGTTGTATGGAGTAGTCACTGCACCAGATGGTCAGGACTGACAGCTTTAATGTCGAACACAACCACCAACTGTTAGACATAAAGTTGATTGGGTTTATTTGGTTTGGAGGTGGCGCCAGGCCCGTAGCCAGGAATATTGGATTGGGGGGGGGGCGAAGAAATTTTTTTCGGGGGGGGGGGCGGTGCCGTAGATATGATCGGGGCGGATCTAGACAACTTTGACGGGGGGGGGGAGGGCAAAACATTGACCCCGGGGGGGGGGCAAAACTGTTTTCATTGTTGAAAATTGGTCTTAGAACAAAAAATATTTCGATAATTTAATGATGTATTACCTAAACTTGCTACAACGGGGGGGGGGGGCATGGGCCCCCCGGCCACTCCTCCTAAATCCGCCCCTGGTGGGCTAGAAGAAATGTTCGGGTGGATTTCGATCATATGACGAGGCTTTGCTTTATGATTACTGTCGTCAGTGATACTATTATCTTAAATGATAACCATACCACGCTGATATTGTGACATGTTATTATCTCGAATGATAACCATACCACGCTGATATTGTGACATGTTATTATCTTGAATGATAACCATACGACGCTGCTATTGTGACATGTTATTATCTAGAATGATAACCATACGACGCTGATAATTAATGAGCGTGGTCTTAACCTGGTGTGAAATTTCGACTACATTGTTCACTAACACAGATATTACCGGGACTAAAACATGGGTGGGCAAATATGAATGAATCTTGCGCCCCATTGCGTTCTTAAATTATATAGAAGGGCCGGACCAAGATAATATAGATGAAGTGTTTATGTGAACTAATATAGATGAAGTGTTTATGTGGACTAATATAAATTATATGTTAATGTCTTAACATAACAGACTTGGGCCGAAGGCCTGATCAGGCGGCTGAACAAACTGCTCTCGGCCATTTGGTCATAATTCGCCCATTCATGGCCTAAAATATAGAACTATCTACAAGCAGCAACAGCTTTGTCCCCCCCCCGACCATCCCACTTACAAATTGTCAGCCCAAGGGGCCTGGCTCTTCTTGTGGCGATCCTGACTGCCAGCAACGAACAATGGGGCTGTTAGGGTAAACTGGTAGCACATTACGAATAGCAACGTACCTCTGAAGTAGGATACTTTTAAACTGGTAGCACCTTACGAATAGCAACGTACCTCTGAAGTATGGTACTTTTAAACTGGTAGCACCTTACGAATAGCAGCGTACCTCTGAAGTAGAGTACTTTAAAATAAAAATAAAATAAACTTTTAAAAAGATTTTTTGGTGTCCGGCTAACTACAACGTTCAATCGGGTGCCCCCCTTACTAGTTGGGGCTCAAGGCAGGCCCGTAGCCAGAGGGGGGCTAGGGGGGCTGAGCCCCCCCGTGCATGACCTGAGCCCCCCCGTGCATGATTTGAGTTTTTTGACACAATTTTAATAATAACGGCTATAAAACATCAATCATTTTGTTTAATAAATCAATAATAATAAAACTTAAAAGTTTATATTTTGGCAATCATTCAGGCTATTTATATACATGGGCGTCGCTAGGAATTTTTCCAGGGGGGGCAAAAATTTTTCGGGGGGGGGAATAACAACTTTATGACATTTTTTTTTAATGTAGGGGGCAAATGCCCCCCTCTTATATGACATTTTTTCAAAATGTAGGGGGGGTAAATGCCCCCTTGCCCCCCCCCCCCATGAATACGCCCATGTTTATATATACTTACATATATAGCTTATCTAATTTTTGGGCATAAAAGATTGAATCTTATTGAAGTTCACTTCTGGGTATTTTGGGCAGCATTGACATTTGGTGCTTCAACAGCCGTGTGTGAGAGCAGTTTCTCAACCCTCACACGAATGCTCACCCCATATCGCAGATAAATGTTACAAAAGCGTCTAAGCAATCTTTTCCTGCTTGCATTTGAAAAAAGATTTAACAGACAATCTGAATTCTGAATCATTTTTAGGTAAATTCAGTGCTAAACCCAGACCCGTAGCCAGGTCAAAGTAAGCAGGGAGGCACCAATACCCAGCAAGGGGGCACCTTTCCTTTTTCTTTATTTTTTCCTATTTTTCTTCTTTTTTAAGTGGGGGGAGGGGGCACTCCACCTAGCGGGGGGGGGCACGGCCCCCAGTGCCCCCCTTGGCTACGGGGCTGGCTAAACCACGAAGTTCGCAAATTTGAAACGTTTAATAATATAAGTTCGCAACAAGTGCCGACGAGTGGGGGAGGGGCAGGGGGCCAATGCCCAGGGGCCCGGCGAGTTTTAGGGACCCGGACTGAGCAGGCCAATCAACTTTTTAAATATTAATATCACCCAGGGGCCCGAAATTTCTGTCGATGGGCCTGTTCGCAACCTTGTGATAGTTTTATATATTGATATCTTCTGAGGACAACTAGCAACTTAAATAAGTTAATAATAAAATAACACTGGGTTCTGACTTCATTTTTATACATATGTATAATAAAATAATAAAGTACAAACTCCGTGATTTCTGAGTGATGTTATTTAATTTGCAAATTTACTTTTTAGCAGAATTAATTTTATTTTAAATTGAATAATTGCGACTGTTTTTGTTGATAGATCTGTTCTTTGTTTTCTATATTTTATAAGAAATATCACACAAATAGTTAAGCTTTATTCATGCATCTTTGTCGTTCTTACCGGGTTGTACGTTAAAAAAAGTATAATAATATAAATCAGGTATCTATTATGTAACAATTGTGTAGCAGAACTATTGGTCGATATATTTATAACAGGAATCAGAAATTACTTAGCCTCAATAAATTTTTATCATTAAAACTCTTTACTATTTAAATTATTTTTAACAAAACTGCAACATGCCATGCATTATTGAAACGTAGTTAAAATTATATATTTTTAATTAATAGCTAAACAATCGGTACTAAAATGCACCATTCCAGATATGAACTGCAAAAAATTTCTTGGGAAGGCGACTCACTGAGATCCCCTCCCCAAACCCCTCCTCTCCGTTCGCAAGCTTTCGGCGCTTCTCGCCTCCATTTTTGCCCCCCCCCCCGAACATTTCTTCTACCCCACCAGGGGCGGATTTAGGGGGCCCATGCCCCCCCCCCGTTATCGCAAGTTTAGGTAATACATCATTAAATTATCGAAATATTTTTTGTTCTAAGACCATTTTTCAACAATGAAAACAGTTTTGCCCCCCTCCCCCCGGGGTCAAAGTTCCCCCCCCCTCCGTCAAAGTTGTCTAGATCCGCCCCGAGCATTTCTTCGGCACCCCCCCCCCCGAAAAAAAATTTCTTCGCCCCCCCCTAAAATGTCTTCGGCCCCCCCCAATCCAATATTCCTGGCTACGGGCCTGGCTCAAGGCATTTGCCCTAGATGATCCGTTGAAACGCCCCTGTATGGATTATAGCAGACAGCACTGTCAGATCTCAGTTTCCTGTTTTTCAAGTCATTAACTTTATTTTAGATTTACAACGGTCTGTCCTTCTAGTTGAACAATTAAACTTTTAAACACTTGCAGTTTAATAGCTTCCCGTCATTGAACAAAAAGTGTAAGTTGGTATCTGTATAAGTGGTCGTGGGGGGAAATATGAAGCGGGAAAACCCAATATAGAAGTGGGAAAACCCAATAGCTCTTAAACATTTTTTTGAAATATTGGCACACACGTTATAGGAAAAAAAAACATATTAAGAAAATTCGTTTGAAATTAAAACTGCAACTCAGTTTCAAGGTTGCCCAAAGTGTACCACGTCATACAGCCCTATTTCCTATGTTTGATTGTCAATGGTTAAGTGTAGCTAATTCTGGTTCCGTTTGAACAATACTTTTTTTTGTGCTGTTTTGAGCGTGTAAATACAAATATATGATGCTCTATGTTAGTGTTTAGGGCCTTCTTTAAGCCAGCAGGACCGAATGCCCCCCAACATAATGTGGGCCCTCCCCCTAGAGTCTTAAAAAAAAGGCTTAACTTCACATTTTTTTTTCAATGACATAAAAAAATTACATAAAAAAAAAACCACTTTTTTTCAAAAAAAAGGATAAAAATGTACTAAAAATGTAAAAAAAAACAACCTAAATTTGTAATCACTGGGAGAGGAAATCGTGGGCACTGTATAGAAGGGTTAGTTTGCTGTGGACAACCCCCCCCCCCCCTTACAGCCAGAAAGAGGCTTGCTGCTCAAAGTTTTCAAATATACTTGGTTATATTAATACTAGCCCTGGTGTCTGTTCGTTGGCTCTCATATGTTAGAAGACGTGTATTTAAAATGTTTGCGTCCATCTTTCTGGATGTATTTTCCCCGGACTTGATTTGCAGGTCTTTAAAATTGTAAATAACTCTCCCAACTGTCGTGTAATCCCAAAAAAAAAACTACTCTTACTACTCTGAGCCACCAGCTCAGTGCCAGACTTTCAATCATGTATCATTCCGGACCCTCCCCCTCCCCCACCCCATCTCTCTCCCCCCCCACACACACACAACTCCCACATTCCAATCAGAATAATAATAATAATAATACAAAAAAAGAAAAAACAAAAACAACGATGACTTATGAATGTAAAAAGTCAGCTGGCTAATGAGCAGACGTCATGTAAACAACAACAAGGGCCCTCCGTGCTAATCCACAGGTAGGAGCTCATCCCCCCCAATAACATCCCACCCCCCACCCCCCATCCCCAGGGCTGACTCTTATCTTATAGGCGCTGGGCCCTGGACACAAAAAACAACATTTATCGACACGATCGCCCCTTCATTCATGGGGCACCTGGTCAATGTGTACCCCAATCCCCCCCCCATGGGTTAAGGAACTCTTTTGGTGGACGATAACAGGATATGGGTCATCAAGGATATGGGTCATCCAGCCGTGAACAAAGACTAAAATAATGTCAACATTTTTGTTGTTGTTGTCGTTGTTACTGGGTATTGTGCAATCTTGCAATCTAAAACGTCGTCTTCGGTACACTCCGGTGCCCCACCTTGAACAGCGATAAATTATGCAATGTCGCCAGAAATTTTTTGGATCAAAATAGTGCGAAATATAAAAAAATTACAAAGTCGCACAAAGTAGCGCAATATTTTTTGTCCATATAACTCTACATTAATTATTATTTTGCGCTACTTAAAAAGTTAAATTGCGTAGCGCATAGCGTCAAAAATTAAGAATTTGCGAAAAAAAAGTGGCGCAATATGGCAACACCCGCGATTCGCATCCACTACGTTGATCTGTACTACAACCCACTTGACCAGTTGGACTTGTCCAACTACCACCAACTTGACGCTAAGATCTCGCTCAGTAAACCGTAAAGTGCCGCTGGACAAGTACAACTACCACCAACTTGACGCCAAGATCGCTGCTCGGTGAACCGTAAAACGTCCAGAGCAGATAACTCTAGTGGACCACATGGTGGACGAGTCGGGTAGCTCGCTGGCCATTGACCTTATGTCAGTTCCCGGATGTTGAGAGACGCAGCGAGTTTTATCTCACGGGCTCTAAGAGACTAAGTCTCAACCCGCAGTTATCACTGAGAGAATTCAGAGAAAGAGAGAGAGAGAGAGAGGGAGGGAGAGAGGGAGAGAGAGAGAGGGAGAGAAAGGGAGAGGGAGAGAGAGTGGGCCAGTAAGCAGCCAACTCCTCATATTTAAAAAAAAATCGAATACAGTGGGGAGTTATTCCAATGGCATTTTGCTCCGCTCCGCAAAGAGTTCAAAGGTTAAATCCGGTTAATCTACATGTTTGTTTAAGGCTCTGCGAGGTGAATGAAATAAAAACCAATTTTCTAACATGGCCGTCGCAAGGTGTTGCTGCCTCAAGACATGTCCAGGGTCTTTTACATTCAAAGGCCTATTTCGTTACGGGTGTTATTGTATAAAATTACTGATCATTAAAGGAGGAGGGGTAGGGGGGTCAGATGAGCTTCAGTTGTAAATTGTCAGGGTGCCCCCTTTCCCCTCCCCTTAGCAAGCAGGGCCCAGCTCCTGGTTGGTACATGATGTCACCCGAGACTGTGACATATTACACACACACAAGGTCAGGCTTACTTGGTGCGGTCATCTTGACATTGCAAGGGGGAAAAAAGGCGGGGGTGGGGGCGTAGGCTGGAGGAGCGGGAGGAGGGGAGGACCGGAAGTTGAACAAAGGCCATAAACCGAACAATAGGACATTATTACGCCGCTGTACCTTTTTGAACACCAGGAGAGAAGGTTGGGGGTAGGGGTGAGGTTTTATTGATCTAACCTAATCTGTACCGTACTTATTTTTTGTCTATTTTTTTTTCCTCTTTGAATGTGACGTTTCATTATGGTGCGCGGTGTGGTGATTGGTTGACGGCGCGCACACAGGAGACTTGACCTTTGACCTGTCACCTGTCGGTGCATTTTGTCACGGAAGTGCCAAGAAGAGAGTTGAGCCGCAAAGACATCTGTGTCTGCTAATTGCTTATCGTGTGTCCAGCCGCAACCACGTCTACCCACCCAACTGTTGTAGATTGAATGAAGGTCTTAGTTCAGCACTGTGACATACAAAAGTGATTAGTTCTGTCTGTGTATGTCTGAATTTAAAAAAATGGGGGTCTACACTCAGTCAGTTTAGATGTTGTTATTATGTCCGTTAGGATCCGTTGACTGATAGGGCACTCTTTTGTACCGACGCCCTTTGTTTTTGGTGCGATTTTGTAGTGTCGCCCTTTGTACAAACCTACTTTAAGGTCACGGAACTGATATGGAGATGAGAGCGAGCAGGGAGTCTTTAGATAGCGTATGCTATCTTGCTTTGCATGACATTTCCTACGACATTTCGTAATTTAAGAAACATGTCATGTTTATATAGCATGCAATTCGTTTATTTAAACCTTACGCCAACCTTTGCCTTACATGACGTTACCCATGACATCTTATACTTTAAACAACATGTGTCATCCTGCTTCCCCTGGCATTTCCAAATGACATCTGACACTTTTAACATATTTTTGTCATCTTGTCATCTTCCGCTGACAATTGTTTCAAGCCAGTGTTGCTTGTGCAAGTCTGTTGCAGTTGTCATATTGACATTCAAAATTAGAAATAAACTGACATCTGAGAATGGCATTATGAGGACCTTTGTTGATGACATCTAACGCAAGCACAAAATAATCTGACATCAAAGTCCAAGAGGACTTGTTCTAAATTGAATATTTTAACATTAAAGAAACTTTTTAGTCTCACAGACTTCTTGGGGTTTATATGGATCTGCATTCAACTCAACTGATACTGATGTGATCACAGCAATAGGAAGGGTGTGGGGGGGGGGGGCTTAGGAGTTGGTACATTTCGGAGCACCAAGTACATTTAAGTGGGAGGGGCTTGCAGAAAACTGCTGACGTGGCCGTCGCTTAGGCTCCCTGTTAATCTTTGAAAACTAGGGCTCCTGTGACTTGTCGTCCAGTCGTCATTCTGCCATGGGGCCCCTACTTATTGCACTTTCATAGGGTGAGCCCGTTGGCCCGTAATGTGAGAACCGCCTTTGGCGAGTGAACACATCTTGTGAAGACAGACATCTCAGGGTGTGAGTACACCAAAAGAATAACATTCCATTCAGGGTGTGAGTACACCAAAAGAACAACATTCCATTCAGGGTGTGAGTACACCAAAAGAACAACATTCCATTCAGGGTGTGAGTACACCAAAAGAACAACATTCCATTCAGGGTGTGAGTACACCAAAAGAACAACATTCCATTCAGGGTGTGAGTACACCAAAAGAACAACATTCCATTCAGGGTGTAGTACATCAAAAGAACAACATTCCATTCAGGGTGTAGTACATCAAAAGAACAACATTCCATTCAGGGTGTGAGTACACCAAAAGAACAACATTCCATTCAGGGTGTAGTACATCAAAAGAACAACATTCCATTCAGGGTGTGAGTACACCAAAAGAACAACATTCCATTCAGGGTGTAGTACATCAAAAGAACAACATTCCATTCAGGGTGTGAGTACATCAAAAGAACAACATTCCATTCAGGGTGTGAGTACATCAAAAGAACAGGGGAATGCGGCTTATATCATTAGGGAGAGGGGACGATAAGCAACCACACAGATCGACTATCTATAAGTAACGTCTCTAATTTCCATTGTGACCCGGAAAGGGGGTTGTGTGTGTGTGGGGGGGGGTTCGGAGAGGTCAAGGTTCACGTCCCTACCGGAAGTCATAATAACGACAGACATCGGGATAGTCTTTATTTCTTCCTCTTAAAAAACAGATTCAAACGTTACAGACAATGGCTAGCTGTTTTCGATTACTTTCCCGCCAATTTCTACACCAGACGTCTGAACTTAAAATTATGCCACCGGCAATATTTTTTACGTATCATCCATGAAATAATTGGTACGTAGCAAAGTCTGGCAGACGATAATGGGAAAAAAATGAATAACAAAAATATCTGCCCGGCAACTTTTTGGTTTAGTTTTTTTTTTTTTTAAATAACGTTGTCTTCAGTCTACTCGTCTGTCTACGGTAGCTGTCTGTCTACCTTTTGAGAAATGTATTACACTAATTAGAACAAACATTACATTGATTATATTATATAATAATATGTTATTTTATCGTCTATATCGGCAATAAATGTTGTCATTTTACAGGAACAACAGCAAACAAAAAAAAAATTATCCTTTCATGTGGTGGGTGAACTTTTTTTTTTTATAAAAGTTTGTGTTTCTGAAAAGCCGATTATCTAAAGTATCCTGGTGATTGCTGATGATTATTTCACATACATTTCATGATTAAGTAATTATCTTCATATCCCTGAAAGGGTGGGTTGTTTATCTCTTAGATCGTAAATACCAATAATGGGACGGTTTCTCTCAGTGCCCTTCTTTCATTTCTTTCATCCCCTCACCATAGCCGATAGGTGCACTGGCCATAGAGGCACCACGGGAGACATTGTGTAGTTGGTTGGGGGAAGGTGTTTACGTGTGTGTGTGGGGGGGAGTCCCCAATCATATCACCCTTTACATTTTGTATTTTGTAGATTAGGGCCGTCTCCATTAGGGAGGGGGCCCCAGCAGTACGTTTGTTTTGCCCCATCGGGGCAGATGCAGTGTGTAGAATTCATCTTTTTTCTGTTAACACGTCATATAAAGGGGCCCACTCGCCCTTAACCCCCCACCCCGCCCCCAACGTAAAGTCAGGTACCGAAGCAAAGCGGGGTGAACCTGGGTGACTTTTGGAAAAAGAAACTTTCACCTGGACCTGGTGCAAATTTCCTTGATTTTTATCACGGATCTAAACCAGAGGCTTTCAGGTCGACGTTCCAGCGCTCTACACTCTCGGCCACCAGCAGCCGTGCATCTTCAGCTGTGTGGTACATAGTGGCCTCATAATATATTATATAACAGATTTTTTTAATAGTGCACAACTCTATACACCTTGGTGCCGGTAGATTTTTGTAGACTGGGAGAAAGGCGCCAATATTACATTCAATCGAGCCCAGTGTGTTAAGGTGTGTTCTAAACAAAGGATTGTTTAATTGAGATAAAGGTGTGTTCTAAATAAAAGATTGTTTAATTGAGATAAAGGTATGTTCCAAATAAAAGATTGTTTAATTGAGATAAAGGTATGTTCTAAATAAAGGATTGTTTAATTGAGATAAAGGTATGTTCCAAATAAAAGATTGTTTAATTGAGATAAAGGTATGTTCTAAATAAAGGATTGTTTAATTGAGATAAAGGTATGTTCTAAATAAAGGATTGTTTAATTGAGATAAAGTCGTGTTCTAAATAAATGATTGCGTGGGGAAATAAGAACTGCAACATTTCAAAAAGTTGCAGGAAATTTATTTATAAATATAGTCGAAACGAAACGAAAATAGCAACTCTCCAGTTATCAGTAAACTTCTGAGGTAAAGAGCTCATAACTAATGAGATAGAGGCCTACCAGAGCCCCCCCCCTCCCCCTAACAGAGCTAATTAAATTCCTCTTTTATTTTTACTTTCACAAAAGCTGGTAAACAGACACAAAAAATGCCTTTATCCGTCTATAAATACACCCATTCATAGTGTGGGAAAAAAAAAAGCTGACTCTATTTATAGATTTCCCAGCATCATTATCTCTAATGTTTCGGTTATCGGTAAAGCCCTGTGTTCTAAAAATAGAGCCGCTGCGGAAATTCTCGTTTAAATGGCACTGAACAAAAAAACCCGGTTGACTATAGCTGTCGGTGTAAAATATATATTTGACATATTAACTGCTTGCGTTTGTGAGAAAGATGCCTCTTTGGCTGATATATTTAGCTGCAACATCTTTATTTAGTTGGTTTTTTATTTGTGTGTGTAGGTATTAGCGTAACATACCTGGCAAGCCCAGACATATATTAAACAATAAAACAAAAAAAGAAAAGAAATGTTTTCATTATTGCAAATATATTCTTTTTGTTATCTTTTTATGTGGGCAAATTCTTGGAATGTGTACACACAAAGGCTCCAGTTGAAGTGATGCAAGTTTGAGAAATTTTGTTTTATAACAAAATTTAACATTTTTTTTTAAAGCAGCAATAAAATTTTACTCTTTGCTATAACTTTTTTTTTTTATTTTTATACCTCTGAATATCACCTTTCACCTGTAGATATCTCAGATTTAATCTGGACATATCAAGTATCGACTATTCCACTACTATAGTGTAACTATAGTAGTCATGCTTTAATAAAAAGTAAAAAAAAAATAGCAACTTAAACATCGTGTTTCGTCACTAATTGCGTCTTAATTATCGCATCCAGTTATCATGCATGATCAGTAGTTACAAATGATTATTTGCAGATATCAAACATCATAAAACACATTGTTTCGTCTGTAGCTGTCAAAAGTCACATAAACTTACCGTGTTTTATTGGCAGCTATCGTGATTTATATATGAATATCTTATTACATCTGTAGCTGGTATGCTTTATCAAAAGCTTTTATGATTTGTTAAAAATTATGATATTTTATCAAAAGCTTTTCATGTTTTAAATAAACTTGTATCTAAAGTTTCCATGATTTCGTCCGCAGCTGTCATCCAGTACCGCTTGCATCAACATCTGTCATGCTTCATCTCACCTGTCATGTCATCTGTAATTACCCTGTATAGCTACCATGTGTCATGTGAAGCTACCATGCATAGCTACCATGTTTTATCTGTAGCTCCCCTGTATAGCTAGCATGTTTTATCTGTAGCTACCTTGTATAGCTATCATGTTTTATCTCTAGCTACCGTGTGTCTTCGGTGGCTATCCTGTACAGCTACCATGTTTCATCTGCAGCTACCATGTTTCATCTCTAGCTACCATGTTTCATCTGCAGCTACCATGTTTCATCTCTAGCTACCATGTTTCATCTGCAGCTACCATGTTTCATCTGCAGCTACCATGTTTCATCTGCAGCTACCATGTTTCATCTCTAGCTACCATGTTTCATCTGCAGCTACCATGTTTCATCTCTAGCTACCATGTTTCATCTGCAGCTACCATGTTTCATCTCTAGCTACCATGTTTCATCTGCAGCTACCATGTTTCATCTCTAGCTACCATGTTTCATCTGCAGCTACCATGTTTCATCTGCAGCTACCATGTTTCATCTGCAGCTATCTAGAAACATATTCCTTTTTTTTTTGACTGCATATTAGCCTACCCCCAGCTTGAACCAGATCGCCTTGGCTACATCATATGTAACGAGCTATCCCTGCACCATCTACCAGTGATGCCCCTGAAATGGTGTAATGTATATATCCTAGATCCTATAAACTAAAATGGGACGGTTGTGTGTGTGTGTGGGGGGGGGCGCCATTCTGTCATCACCATCATAATCGATAGTGCGATGGTCGGCAGCAGGTCACTTGACCGCATGAACCCCCCCCCCCACACACACACAACTTCCTTTTCCTAAGTCTGTTCACCACATTTATTGTGGCTAGGGGGCGGGGTGGGGGTGGTGGGGGTGTCTCTGGCGAATGTTTGGATTGGTTCATGTGCTGATTGCATTGTCAAATTTTGCGGGAAAAAAAAATCCACATTTTTTTTTCAGTAGCATCCAGCATAGTTCAATTAAAACGTGTCACACCATTGACAGGGGCCTAGGGGTAAAATAGAATCAAATGTCGTCAATTTGTTACAAAAACATAAACAAACAACAAAACTTACAAACAACAACAATAACAAACTACAACTGAAACCTATGAATAAACACCAAGTCACACCCAGCCACACCCAGTCACACCCAGTCACATACAGCCACACCCAGTCACACAGCCACACTCAGCCACACCCAGTCACACCCAGCCACACTCAGTCACACCCAGTCACACATAGCCACACCCAGCCACACCCAACCACACCCAGTCAAACAGAGTCACACCCAGTCACACAGCCACACTCAGCCACACCCAGTTACACCCAGTCACACCAGCCACACCCAGCCACACCCAGTCACACACAGGCACACCCAGCCACACCCAGCCATACACACAGTCACACCCAGTCACACACAGGCATACCCAGCCACACCCAGCCATACACACAGTCACACCCAGTCAGCCACAATGGTTAAATATTTATAATCCAGTGCCGGATTTGGTCTACTGGAGTCCCTAAACTTTACGGTACAAATCTTCCTATTTCCTCTGATTTTCTGAAAGACTGTATGCGGAAATTATTCATATTGGGCCGTGTGCAACGTTTTGAAGGATTTGCGCACTACAGCGGATGTTTATAGCCAGACAAGACCAGAGAGTACCGGTTCTTTGCAATGAATTTCTCTGGGGAGGGGGGCGGCGGGGGGTTGGGGGAGATACGAGGGTGGGGGTGTTTAATGTCTTACCATGAAAATGAACCTTTAAAAACGGAAGTCATTCATTTTTGTTCAATTAAATGTAAACTATAAATTCTGCAAGGATTTGTGTGTGTATGTGTGTGTGTGTGTGTGTGTGTGTGCTTATAGGTTAATCCAGCATTACATAATTATGATCAAGTCATACTGATGTCAAGGTCGTCTATTTCCTTATTTACGCTCCTAATATTACATCTGATGAACACACACACACCCACACATATCAAATCGAGGCGATTAACTTCTCATGCATGTCATTCATTTTCTACCTCCTAAAACCCAAGAGCTAATAATTAACAATATGACGTCATTCACAGTAAAAAAAAAAAATAAAACATAGAAATTAATGAACTTCTGTGAAACGGAACTTTTAATATATTAAAAAAGGTTTTTAAAAAAAATTGTCCAAAAAAAAAATTAAAATTAATATTTCAAAATTCAACGAACCTAATTTAACGTTGAACTTGCTGAAACATTCAAAAATCTTTCTTTGTTAATTAAAGCATTCCTCTCCAAATTATTTTCTTAAAATATAGACTTAAGACGTTGATTATTATTATTATTATTTAATGGAGATGAAGAGAATGAAATTTCAACTCAAGTAAATATCATAAATAGCAACATTTAATTCCTCCATCCTCGAATGCAATTTAATACAATCAGGCTTAGAAGGGGGGAAAAAAGTAGTTCGAACCTTGAGTTGAACCAGCCAATCAAATGGACGCTTTTAAAACCCACCAATTAAAAAAAAAAACACATTAAAGTCAAGCTATTAGACAACTTGCAACAAACGCCTTTTTCACAATACCGCAGTGAATGGTACCAGAATAGAATAAAAAAACCATTTCACTTGAATCTTATGTAAAATAGTCCCCTCAAATATCGTATTTTTTAAAAGTAAGACCACTTTGAAATTCACTAACTACGCGTGCATGTGTTAAGTGGAGTGTCTCTACTTTATGGTTTGGGTGGAGCATGCGCATTTTGCAGACGTGATCAGTGTTGGATAGGTGTTGTGCTCGCGTGAGCGCGCCCGCTCATATTTTCAGCCCCGTGCGCACCATTGTTTCGTCTGGTACTGTCTGGCTATAAAAAGGGTTGCCATATTTTTTCACGGACCAACCGGGACAGTTCTGTCTTTTTTACTTTAGGTTTAGGGATGTCGGTTCCGAAGGGGGGGGGGTATGAAAACAGTAATGTAAAAAACACTTAAAATATAGAATAGATAATCTTTGTTATTTTATTCATAATGGTACACAAACACGATATTTTTACAAAACAAAACAGCTTTCTACTTGTTGTACCACTCGTATTTTTCACTTCTGTAAATTTGTATTACAGTGTTACTTACCAAAATGTTACTGATCACACAAGTGCAGATTAATCATTCTCTGACTTAATAATTTTGCTCAATTATTTCCAGGAAACTGTGCCCTGAATCTAAACCGGGACAATTTCAATAACCGGGCGGGACACCGGGACAACCCAGTATGTACGGGACTGTCCCGGCGAAACCGGGACGTATGGCAAGTCTAGCTATAAACATCCGCTGTGGTGCGCAAATCCTTCAACATGTTGCAGACGGCCTAATACCAATGTTGTCCGCATACAGTCTTTATGAAAATCAGGGGGGATATCTTCTCTACATACATCTCTTTGTCGATGATGTAGCTGGAGGCGGTGATGGCGGAGGAGGGGAGAGTCCGCCCCGGGGGGGGGGAACTATCTTTCCGCCATACGTGAAATAGGGCGGCATTTGCAGAGCTAGCTACGGCGCCACTTAAAAAAGCAAGCTACGAAAATGTTACTATGTCTCTGTGTGGCTCTCTTTCATTATCTAGCTATTTCTTTCTCTCTCTCCCTGTTTCTCTCTCTTTCTCTCTCTCTCCCTTTTCTCCCCACTCTCTCCCTCTATCCTCTCTCTCGCTCTCTCTCTCTCTGTCTCTCTCCCCCTGTCTCTCTTCTCTCTCTCTTCCCCCTCTCTCCCTGTCTCCTCCCCCTCTTTCCCTGTCCCTACCCCTATCTCTCTTACTCCCTGTCTCTACCCCTTCTTTCTCTTTCTCTCTCTCTCTCTTTGTCTTCGAGACTACTAAACACCACAATTATAAAGAACATAACGTATGACGGATTGATTTTGTTTTTTAAATTCTGGATTCATCGTTATCCGTTACACTCCCAGACACGCACGCACGCACAGACACACTCGACCTACATATTTTGTTTCATTCGATCCTTCCTCCCTCCACCCTCTCCCCAACCATCTATTTCTTCTTTACGCCCCTGCACACGGCCGTCATCAGGCGGGTTCTGATTGGTTATCTAACAAAAAAAAAATAATAATGGTGATAATAATTTCCATCTCCAAGAACAAAGCCAAGTGTCCATTACCCTGCTGCAACCCTTACCCCGCCCCCCCCCGGGCCGCCCTCTCAAGTGATGTAATATCTTTTTCAGCAAGAAAGGACGAAGAAAAAAATATAACGCTCATGAATTATACGCCGGCCCCCCCCCCCAAAGCACTCTTTCGAGCCCCCCCCTCCTCCGTACCCTTCTCTCTTAACCCTTTCTTTCCCACCTTTCAGATTAGAACAAGTTTGAGTGCAGTAATGGGCTTGAGGGGGGGGGGGGGGAAACAAGGGAAGAGAATGCGACCGGTATAGAATTGCCAGCAGAAGTCGGAAGTGACAATTAAAGGAAACAAAAATCCCGCCAGATCCATACATACAGCCGTCTGCTCAACTTGCAGGAAAGATTAGCAATGTACAAACAAAGTGTTTTTGACTGCTGACGGGTCTGTGTTTGTCGAGATTGTGTTTGAAGAGGTTGTGTTTGTAGACGTTCTGTTTGTATACATTTCGTTTGTAGACATTGTGTTTGTAGACATTGTGTTTGTAGAGTTCTTTTGTAGACATTGTGTTTGTAGACATTCTGTTTGTAGAGACTGTGTTTGTAGAGAGTTGGGCCCACGTCTAGTGGGTCTGCCTTCCTCAGTGACCCTTTTGTATTTCATAGTTGAGAGTTTTCTGCTTTGGGGCCCCCGGCTGCAAGTCTGTTTCGCCCAGGAGCCCACACTGGTCTATAAGACGGCGCTGATTCAGGGGTTGTCATTCTTTTGTCCGTCTTTAATTGTTCGATTCAATAAACGTATTTGCGTAACACCCTTCCCTATGCCTGAAAGCTCTCTCCTCTATGCCTGCACCCCCGCCCCCGTCTTATTTGAGGAATTCGGAATAGGTTTCAGAATAAGAATTTAAAATTCTCAAATCTGGCCAATTGGACTGCAATCTAATCTATTCGTGAGTACTATTCAATCATTTGAAAGCAGATCATAACGAAGAGGCCGAAAAAGACTAAAGGGTGTGGGGGGGAGCACCGATATGGGCCACCAACAGGGGCTCAAGTTGCCAACCCTTCGTTACGGTCCTGACCTAGCCACCCGCAGCGACGCATGGATGAAACGGAAGCTGAAATACGTGTATTAAATCCAGTCTGTTACATAGACTGACCGATGATCCAGTCTGTTACATAGACTGACCGATGATCTAGTCTGTTACATAGACTGACCGATGAACCAGTCTGTTACATCACCAGTTGTTACTAGTTTATATAGTGCGGTTGGGGGGGGGGGGAAGGGGCATCGCCCGTTGACCAAACTGGCGCCGTAACTATAGAGTAAATATTATTGGGGGTGGGGGAGAGGGGGGGCTTGGACCAATGGACATTTCTTCAAAATTATGGCATTTCGTTGTGATACAAGTGTTGTTAACTGATACAGAAATGAACGATATTTAATGCAAAAATTATTTTTTTTGTATTAATACATGGTGTTTATATATATATTTATAATCAAATTTTGAATTCATCCCTCGCTAATCTTAGGAGCACCTAAACATTCAAGTGCTTGTTTCTCTTCAAAGTGTGCTACTAAATTAAAACAACCTTTTCCCGTCAAACAACCCCCCACACACACACACAATCACGCAGTTCTGGGATTCTTGAATATCTGGCAGGGCGCCACAACTATGAGAAATATGAAACATCCCCCCAACCCCCCCACCCCCTCACCAACTTATTCCCTCCCTCCCCCACCACCACCCTCCCAACCAACCTCCAATCTCTCCTAGCGTAGGCGATATAATAAGACCAGTATTTTCCCCCCATTCAAATAAAATCTACGTAATCCTTGTCAGAAAACCAAGGTCGAGTCTGATGTTAACGCAGAGGGGGGAAAAAAGAAAAGAAACAATGAATAAGGACATTTACATATAATAAGAAAAATAAAAAAACGTCTTAGCCTTCATGGAATAACTTGGCGTCTATGATTTTTTTTTGGTTTTTTCAAGGCCACTGTTGTCATATTAAAAAAGTTTCCTTGCATTATTTTGGGCAGCGCACGTAACTGGGAACGGAACAATACTTGCACATGTCTTTGTTTGTGTTTTTTCGCATTTCTTGAAGTGTACATTTTATTGTTGTTTTGTTTCAATACTGTTTTACAGGGCCCCTATTTTTACATGTGGGGTGGGGAGGGGTGGAGGAGGTGAAGGGGCTATGTAAATGTGCGTTTGTGGGTCCTTATAAAAAAAAGGTTTCCTTTTAGCCCTAGAGGGCCACCGTGGCACATGAAGTGTAGAATTCGTCTGTTTCTGTAACATGGTCATTTAAATGGGTTGTATGGTAAGCACAACGCCCAGCCGCCTTTACTTCACCCAACTTTAAGTCAGGTACCCGTATAAAGCTTGGGGCGGATCTGTGGGACTTTAACCGAAAATTCACCGCGACCTAGAAAAATGTTGTTGGGTTCTCTTCAAGGATCGAGCTCAGGTCTCTTCGGTCGACAGTCGAGCTTCTTCACCACTCGACCACCCGTTCCACAGTTGGGCCCCTGACCTTGGGGGGCCATAAATAAAGGAAAATTTTGATTTTTTAAAAGTCCTATGCGAGTATGCGATCGCGTGCAAATAGAGCCCCCCCCCACCCCCGGCCCCATAATTAATAATCTTTGAAAACTGGGGGGGGACCCTCTTCTCTGATGAACTTCTAATCGGTGAATCATTTTAACTAGTGTCTCGTGAACAGTGTCTGGATTGTCATTCGTTATCACTAGGAAAGAAACATTCTTGACAGTACCCGTCCCCTTGGGAGTATACCGGTGGGGGGGGGGGGGGAAGGACTAGGCAGACCGTTGGTTTGTTTATCTATCGAAACAGCTCAGCGTGTTTTTGTTTTTTATAATATTTACTACAACAGTGGTTCTCTAACTGTTGTGATTCGCGACCCATACTTTTAGAAATGTTATAGTAGAACCAAAAAAAAAAAGAGTAGAATTTTAAACAATCCGGCTCGCTGCTATCCGTATTCAGAGTTTATGCGGTCCACAGTTCAAACTTGCCCTGGTTCAAATTTCTCTCTAATTTACCGAAAGCTGTTTGATACAAATGGCATTGGTTGCGCACAAATTTGATAAGAATAAAAATGTGTTTGTGTGCGACATAGCTGAAGTATGAAGGCAGTATGAAGGCCTATTGTGCACAACATAGCGGCAGTATGAAGGCCTATTGTGCACAACATAGCTGCAGTATGAAGGCCTATTGTGCACAACATAGCGGCAGTATGAAGGCCTATTGTGCACAACATAGCGGCAGTATGAAGGTCTAATGTGCGCAACATGAAAGCCTATGGTGCGCAACATTTGAGCGCTATGTTTTAATGTGAACTGTACGCAATAAAGAGCCTTTAATGTACGCCACCCCAATCGATAAAACGACGCCAGTTTCACTAACCCCCCCCCCCCACCTTCTTCCAATATCAGAACAAAGTGGACCATCATAATTTATTCCATAAAAAACAGCATGTCAGTTATTGACAAAGGTGACATTATGTCCCGTTCTAGACATGTCACCCAGATCATTCTGGACAAACTGTTAGTGTCGACGGGGGAGTGGTGGGGTTAAATATAAATAAACAAAGGTAGGAGACACTCTTACCTCTGACACCAGTTCCGCCCACGAATATGTCCCTGGCTGCCTATCTCTTTCTCTCTTTCTCTCTCTCTCTCTCTTCCCCCCCCCCCCCAAGTTATTTTGTCTGGTTTACTTTGCTCAATGATCCAGGTGACATTTTAATTACCTCAGGGGGGACATGATACCACCACCCACCCCCTTTTTTTTTCTCCCCACCCCACTGTTTTCAGATGTCTCTTCTGCTTTGTCTCTTTTTTGTGTCAGTCTCTTCTGTCCACTCCTCTTTCCCCAACATTCCTCGACCAGATTCGCTCCAAGACTACTGACCAAGACTACTGATCAAGACTTGCTGACCAAGACTTACTGACCAAGACTTACTGACTAATACTACTGAACTAGACTACTCACCAAGACTACTGATCAATACTACTGATCAATACTACTGACCAAGACTTACTGATCAAGACTACTGACCAATACTACTGACCAATACTAATGACCAATTCTAATGACCAAGACGCTCCTAATATGGCCAGATTCTTCCATGTTATTCGCTGCCCAACAATGAAGAGAATTCAAACGATTGCAGGTTGTTGCGACACTCGTAATAATTATCAGTTCGGATAAATGAGTCAAACTACATGAACACACTCAAACACCTGTCTGGCCATAAGCCGAGTAGATCGATTATATTGATTACTTGGGATAGGGTCGCACGCAAAAGAGCTCACCTATTTGAGTAAACTGTTCGAAACTAAGTCGGTACATTGGAAATGGATAGATATGTAGTGTGTAGGTACGTAGATAGATGGATTGATAGATAAGATAGATAGATGAGATTTATAGATTGAATAGACTAGATTGATTAGATAGACAAACAGACAGACAGACAAATAGACAGACAGGCTGACAAACAGACAGACAGACAGACAGACGGACGGACGGACGGACGGACGGACGGACGGACGGACAGACAGACAGACAGACAGATGTAGATAGATAGATAGATTGGTAGATAGATAGATAGATAGATAGATAGATAGATAGATAGATAGATAGATAGATAGATAGATAGATAGATAGATAGATAGATAGATAGATAGATAGATAGATAGATAGATAGATAGATAGATAGATAGATAGATAGATAGATAGATAGATAGATAGATAGATAGATAGAGTTAGCGAGAGAGAGAGAGCTTTAGAAAGTGATAAAATGTAGACAGGACAAAAAGATTTGGAGAAACATATTGATTAAGAAAAATAATAAAAAGAAAATTTAGTGTAGACAGATGAAATGAGAGAATGACTTTAAAGACAAGAGAAACAATCACCAGTGTATGTTTGTTTGTTTCTGGGAAAACAAAAATCCACGGAAATAAAAGGAATACATTGTATCTGAAATTCCCTGATAAAACAATCCCGGTGACTAATTAGCTCCGCGAAGACGAGCACTTGGCCTATTTATAGAACGCTTGAAGCGTCAAATTTCCATCGGCAATTTCCGTTCGTCAATAGCAAGCCCTCTCAGCTGACACGAAAGCGTGCATAATTGTGGATTCTATAATTAGCTCATTACATCAGGGGCTCTTAAACTGGTACAGCTTTTTTTTTTAATTTTTTTTTAATGAAAGCAAAATATGATCTACGAGCGCTATACACTTTTTTAAATTCCTATTTGTAGCTATCTGGTGACCCTTTGAACCCTTTAATCAGAACCGTTCCTTGGAACTTTGAGGGGTGGGGGGTACAATTCAGAGATTTCCAGATATGTTGGGGGAAGGGGGGGCACAAAATGTTGAGTACTATCAGACATGAAAAAAAGTTACCAATATTTGTTTTTATTTTTTCAAAATGGGGCCTGAAATTTTTGTTGGCCTAGGGCCCCTTGAAATTGTAAATCAGGCCCTGATAGAGACCCATCCTTTAGGGAACCCCCGGCTGTCTGATAACAACAAAGATTCACTATAGTCACCTACATGAAAACTCTCTTGATAAATATACAGGGCCTGCTTGAGATAGGTTGAGGCCCACGTTGCGGGTGCGGGCCACCTATATATATATATATATATATATATATATATATATATATATAAAGAGAGAAACAATTGACAATTTTAATTTAACATGTCCTGGCTTGACCTAAGTTGGGGCCCCCACAGAGGCGGGGGCGTTGCAACGGTCATTAAATTCGCTTCTTCACCTTAAATCTTTCCCCTTACCCAACGCCCAACGGAAAGGGAAAAGGGGGGTGAGGGAGGTGAGGGAGGGTGTGGCTTATTTTGTCTTTTTGTTATTACGTTGTTATGAAAGAAGAAGAAAAAAAACCGCAAACAGACGCCACGCCCTGATACGCCCTGCACAATGTAAAGTTTCAGAAGAACTGAAACAAACCTTTCCTCCCCCCCTTCACCCCCCCTCCTCCAATGTCACCATGACCCGAATTTCGAGGGGAAATCGTGAGTGTGTGGGGGGGGGGAGCTAAATGTTCGTTTCTTATTCGCCAACATCACATCCAGGACGTTTACATTTTTAACAGTTGGCACCTTCCATCCTCCCCCTCCACACACACACACACACACACACACACACACACACACAAGTCTCCGATCGCATCATCAACGTCTTACACACATACACACACAAACACACACAAACACACACACACTGTGAAAAAAAAATTTCCCCATTTTCAGTTCCCTATACCAGGGGTGGGCAATCTCTTATTACCCGCGGGCCACGCTAGTTCACAATGGGTTCCGCAATTCATTTCACAGAATGGAGCAGATAGATGGAGCGTTAATTTGAACCAATAACATTTAATTGTAAACGCCCACTGAAATTTTGAAAACGAGCCAATGGAAGCGGTACGCGGAACGGATGTGTTGTGGTGACGCAGCCCGTAGTTGGCCCGTGGGCCGCTCTTGGTCCGAGTCTCAAACACTGAATTACATTTAACTGCCTAAAAAATGTTTTCTCTTACTTATGTGGTGGAGGGTTTGAGGGGGTGGAGTGGCGGAGTGGGGAAGTGTAAGACGATGATCGATTTTTTTTTTTAATCAAAGAAATATCAGATCTGTTGGTGGGGAATTACTTCATCCACCAGGCCCACACTTAACACCAGTACCGTGTATCAGATCTGTTGGTGGGGAATTACCTCATCCACCAGGCCCACACTTAACACCAGTTCCGTGTATCAGATCTGTTGGTGGGGAATTACCTCATCCACCAGGCCCACACCTAACACCAGTACCGTGTATCAGATCTGTTGGTGGGGAATTACCTCATCCACCAGGCCCACACCTAACACCAGTTCCGTGTTGTTCTATTCCAGAATGCCCCCGATCCTAACCTTTAACCTCGTTCAACCACCTTTTCCATTTTTTTTTTTTTTATTTTTCAATTGACGTGTCCTGGTTTGAACTGTCATGACATTACTGCAGTTTCCACCTCATATCACGCCAGAGCAACCCCCTAGAGCATTTGGGGACATGGGCCCTGCAGATTCCATTTTCTAGCTGTGCTACTAAGAGGGCCCCGATATTAAGACGGTCTTGACATGCCAGTGATGTAATTAACATTGTCGGCGCCCTGTGTGGAGTCTGAAAATGCCACTTGAGGTGTACTAAAGTACGGCAATTGCTACCCCCCATAGCTTGCGGAGAGGTGAAAGCGGCCCTGGGAGGATAACCACCCCCCCCCCGGTGTCGACCGCTATCGTCTGCCAGTGACACTGATTAAGTAACAAGTTTAGATTTTTTTGGGGGGGGGGGGGGCCCACACGGGGCAAAATGGGATGGCATTTAGAGAAAAAGAGTCCAGATTGTCCCTATGACATCACTGAGGGAACTTTTAGTACGGTGAACACATAAATCATGCAATGTACTCTTAATCTAAAGGTGTGTGTGTGTGTGTGTGTGTGTGTGTGTGACAGTGTGTGTGTGTGTGTGAGTGCTTCTTAAAATTTATGTTTACCCACACGCGGGAATATCCGTTTCCTGGTATTGCTCAAACACGTTACACGGTTTATGTAAAGAAACGACCTAGCCAGGCTGTATTGTATAATTCAAATTGACACACAGTAATTTAAACAGTTCCCTCAATTTTTTTTCCCAGTCTATGTATAACTTACATTGGGAATTCCCGCTACTTTTATCTATAAGTAAAAACACCAAAGTTTAATTTTGACATCAGCGTATTATTTAAAACGAATGAGTGTGGTTTATATATATATATATATATACATACTAGCTGTGCCCTGCAAAACCTTTGCTAGAGTTATATCCCCTTATGCTTGATCGGTAGGCTAGATTATTTTTGGTTTCGGGCAGATCCGATTTTTTTCATGGTTGTATTTTAAACTGGAATACTGTTGTATTAATTCTTTACTTTCGATTTATATATATATATACAGTGCACTTTTAGTAAAAAAAAAGTTCCGGAACGCCTATTTATGCTCGTCGTGTCATAAAGAAATAACACTGAAAATATAGTCCAGTCAACAGTACATTTTTGAATACTGGAGAAAAAAAAAGTTCCGGAACGCCGCTCCTGTGCGTTCCGCCAGAAAAAAAAAAGCTTTGTATGTATGTATATATAGGCTAGTCTAGTTAGATAATTCCCCGTGCAATGCAACGTAATGCCCCGCCGTAGCGAACTTCCCGCTAGCAACTGACGACGGAATCTAAACTTCGTTTTCTGCGCCAAGTCGTTTTAAAAAAAAAAAACCCATCTAAAAAAAGAAAAGAAGCCACCCCCCCCCCCGCCCTTTTTTTTCTCTCTCTCTCTCTCTCACCGCTGGGCATGCGCAGTAGGTCGGCGGATATGAACTGCGACACGGTTTCTAGTCGAAGCGCACGAGTATTTGTTATTGTGATAAGCATTGAAGAAGTTAGTGTGATGTCGTCCCCACGCTTTAAAACTCTCTACGCCTTTTTGCTCTCTTCGTTCAGTTCACGTTTTGTGTACTGGGGACTGGGTTTGATTCACTTTAATATTTAAAAAAAAAAATAATAATTCTTGGATCGCTTTAGTGACACCGTTTGCGTTCGTACAAGCTTCATCTGGTCTATTATTTTTATTTCGCACCGATTAAAACAAAAAATAAATATATATTTTCGTAATAGATTAATTAATTAATTTTTTTTAAACTCGAGTGTGTGTTCAACGTCTGTTGTGTTCCTTAGATAGTTCATTTATTTTTAACTTTTTTTTTTTAAAAGCGGTATGTTTACTTTTTTTTTTTTTAAATTTATAAATAAACTTTGACACTTGACAAGTTGAATCGATATTTTTGTGTGGATACTTCGATTAGCAGTTGTTGTGATTTTATTCATTGATTTCAATTCGGACATATATTCCCAAAAAAAAAAACATTCAGAAGGTAAGTTGAGATTTTTTTTTTTTTTTAAATTAAAAATTAAACCGTGGTTAATTCTGTCATCAACCCAGCTGATCGATCTGTCATTGATGATGTATCGAGGAATTTCTCGGAAAAGAGAGAGAGAGAGGGAGCTTTGAGGGAGTGAGGGGTGTGGGTGGAGATAGTAACTTTACAAGTAATTGCCCACGTTGTATGTGTATGTATGTCTGCCCGCGTGTGAGCAGTGTTTTATTATTCAGTACTATGGGATGAGCGCGTGTACTATTTAATAGCTGAATTTCTCGTGAGCGGGCACGCGCATACATGTTTACAATCATGACGTTACAAGTGGGTTTTTTTTGTGTAAAAGATTTTTGTTTTCGTTAATTAAAGTATTCCCTGCATGATTTTTGGGATGTCATTTGAATATATTCCGGTCCCGTGTGTGGGGTTGATTCAGCCCGCCCGCCCCCGTGAACGGTGGACTGTGGTTGATTCCGGTCCCGTGTGCGGGGTTGATTCAGGCCCCGTATGTGGGGTTGATTCCGGTCCCGTGTGTGGGGTTGATTCAGGCCCCGTATGTGGAGTTTATTCCGGTCCCGTGTGTGGGGTTGATTCCGGTCCCGTGTGTGGGGTTGATTCCGGTCCCGTGTGTGGGTTGATTCCGGTCCCGTGTGTGGGGTTGATTCCGGTCCCGTGTGCGGGGTTGATTCAGGCCCCGTGTGTGTGGTTGATTCCGGTCCCGTGTGTGGGGTTGATTCAGGCCCCGTATGAACGGTGGACCGGGGTTGATTTAGGCCCGGTGCGAAGATGAATAAAAACACAGGGTTCCTATAAAATAATGGGGGGGGGGGGTTAGTATCGTTAGGCCCCCGCACAAGTCGGCGCCCCATGCGCCCCACCGCTTTGTTTTTTTTTTAAAGTTTAAACATAAAGGCGGAGTTGTGGGGGGAACTCGAGGTTGTATCTGATTCATAAATAAACTCCAACACAAGACTGAATGACAGTAATAGAAGTCTGCAATGGGCTAAATTTAGAATTTGATCACCGCCTCCAGGTATATTTAGCCCCCAGTGTAGTTCTTCTTTCTTTCCTCCACACGTCTCTCTCTCTCTCTCTCTCTCTCTCTCTCTCTATCTTGGCGGTTTCCGGCATCTGGGTGAAGTTATGAGAACTTGAGCCGGTGTCTTTATTTACTGGTCGTCTTTGTGTGTGTGTGTGTGTGTGAGAGAGAGAGAGAGAGAGAGGGAGAGAGAGAGAGAGAGAGACGCAAGAAGGGTGGTGGGAGGGAGGGAGAGAATAGGGAAGAGAATGAAAAAGGGGGGGGGGGGAGTCGAGCTCTTTGTTTTAGAAGAAAAAAAAAATCTACATCAAAACCCAGCGTCTGTTTTGACAGTGCTCCGGAGCCCCCCGTCCCCGGGACGCGGACCGGTATCGGTCCGTGGATCTAATAGCACTGGGCCGCCCATGAAACTACAGTGGATTCCGCTTAATTGGGACAGCCGCTTATTTGGGACAAATCTCAAAGAAACCAAACCAAGAAGCCAATGGTAAATTTGTATGTTTAATTGGGACAGCCGCTTAATTGGGACAAAAAGCCTCGGTCCCGATGTGTCCCAATTAAGCGGAATCGACTGTATTTCTTTTTGTATTTACTGTGTCTTGTTTCTCCCCATGGACGCGAGATTAACCGGAACATCCAATCACCCGGGGGGGGGGGACCATCCAATCACACCCCCACCCCCCAGCGGGCCGCGGTTAAATTATCAAACTTTGAACGGTCCGTGGAGATAAAGGTTGGGGAATCATTTACCATACATGTCTTCATTTAAACGCCCCCCCCCAACCCACCGGGCAGATGTATTTAATTAAGAAACGGATGGGGGTGGGGGGGGGGGTGCGTACTTGAAACAAACTTAAAGAAATAAAAATATTGTTCAACATCGCGGCGTATTACAATGCCGAACCTAGGGATTTGGGGGCCTTGGGGCGCGGCTTGGCCTCTTTGGGGGCCATAGCATTTTGACATTTGACACCATGATATGAGATAATGTACTTAATATTTAATGTAAAAAAAAGTTTTTTCGAGGCCCTCCCCTCAATCTGGGGCCCGGGGGAATTTCGAATTCGGACCCCCCCCTCACCCTAGGTACGCCTCTGTTAAGCGTTAGTATTGTGTGTGAAATGTTTCGTCATTAGCGTCATTAAACATACAGAGAACACATCTTTCCCCCCATAACGATGACATAAGCCTCCCGTATTGCGCTAGTACTAAAGTTGTTCAGACGTTTAAAAAAAAAATTCTAAAAGTACACAGGCATGGGGGGGAGGGGGTAAAGTTCTGTGATGGCGTGATAAGTTTTTTTTTTTTAAATAGGTTTGGTTTGAAGGATATTGACCTATTTATCTCACCACACCCCCACCACACCCCCGTCCGTTATATTCTGTGAGGAAAAAGAGAGAGAGAAAGAAAGAGAGATGATGATGATTTAGATGGAAACTGGAGAGTGTTACGACGGCTGGGGGAAGGGCATGGAAGTCCGGAGTAACACGTGTTCCAGAACTGAACGCTCTAGTGAACTCAGTCCCTACCCCCCCACCTCTATCTATTTACGTCAGCTGTATTCATTTACGAGTCCCCCCCCTCCCCCCATCAGCTGATTCAAGGTTCAAGCTGATTCTAGGGCATTTTTTTTTTTTTTTAAATTTAAATTTCGTAGCCGGTCGTTATTGTTTTTGTTGTTGTTGTTTTTGTATATATATATATATATATATATATATATATATATATATATATATATATAGAGAGAGAGAGAGAGAGAGAGAGAGAGAGAGTGCACCAATCATAACAGCCAGTCTGTTTGTATTACTAGACCATGATACAATACGCCGTACACACACACAACTGTGTCTCACACAGGTAAATGTTGTCCCCCCCCCCCCCGTAATGAATGTGTCTCTGTGTCTTGTCTATAGACAGACCAATAAATGTTGACAACACACATACCTAGAAGAACCTTTATACAAATTATATATATATATATTTTTTTAAACTGTCACACTCGGTGAACTGAAGATTCTTTTCTATCGTTCTCCCCACCTACCTTTCCGCCCTACTCACAGCTCCCACCCCCCTCCCTACACCCTGACGTATTATTAGCTGCATGACGTGATTTTTTTACCCCCCCCCCCCCCGGCCAACCCTTCCCTTATTTCCAACTTCAAACATTTCTAGATGTTTGAGAATTGTCAGTCGATTAGTGTGGATCACTGGACTATATTAGTACCTATATCGCTCATTGATTGGGTGGAGGGGGGTTTGGAAGCAATATGCAAACGACGCATTTTTGGAAAGGGAGGGCAGGGTGGGGGCGTAATCTCGGAAGCCTATTTCCTTATACCTATCTTCCTTCACCCTCCACCCCTCACACACCTCCTCTTAGCTGTGTGTGTGTGTGTGTTTTAAAACGATGTTGCTTGGTGTTTAAAAAAAAACGGATTTTGAGTTTCATGTGGAGATGGGAGGTCGGAGTGAAAAAGGAGTGGGTGTTGGGGGAGTATCGGGGGTGGGGATGGTCTAGAAGACGCCCCAATGGGTACGTGTGTGTCTGAGACCTAAAGTAAATAAAACGTTTAGTCTGAGTTTTTTTTTTTGATTGTATCAATACAGTTGTACCTTCTCAGCTGAGGGCGGAGGGGGCGCTACACTGGTTGGAGTGAGACAAGTTTCTCTTCAGTTGGTTTTGACCTGGGTGTTCTAATTTATTTTTTATCACAGCAAATAATGAATCCAACAAGATGTGTTTATTGGACTGGGTGAGGGGGCGGGTGCTCTGTAAAACTGCATTAGGGGCTGTCGAAGTCGCGGGTGATAAATTATGGGGGGGGGGGGGGAAGCATCAATTGGTCTGTAGTGGAAGGGGGATTTAGAGGGGAGGGGGGGGAGAGATTAAAGTTATCTGAAAATTAATAAAGAGGTAGTACGGGGGAAAAAGGGTGGTGTTGTTAGGTAGATAAGAAGGTTCAAATCCACGCGCGAGGCTGCTAGGAGGGAATTAATGTTTGTACATCGGGAGGAGAGGATGGGGGTGTTTGGAGGGGGGACGGGGGTAGCCCGACCTGACCTCAACCTGTTTACCTGGTTGTATCCGTGACAAGAAAGGGGCGGGGGTGAGGTGTGATAGTGTTTTGTGAGATGGGTGCTAGCGGTCAATCAATAACTGGCCTGGATGGGGGGTGGGGGTGGGGGAGAGTGTGGATGCGGGGGGGGGGTGCGTCTTCTTTCTCTCTGAGTACAAGACACAGTCATTATGACTTTAACAGTTATCATGTCACCATCCCTCCTCTGTCCCTTTCATCGTAAAGACATCCCCCCCCGCCCAGACAATTTAAGAAGAGTGCACAATGTTCGTTTTGTGTAAAAATCGAATCTAATCCACTATCCAACCTTTGACCTTTAGGGTCAAAAGTCTCCTATTAGGTTTGGTTTTTTTTTTGGTACAGAAAGTTTTGAACATGTGACCTACACACGTATAGATGGTCTCTTTGGTCTGGCAACTCAAATAAGGACAAAGGTAAGGGTCACTTCACTACCTTCCCCCCCCCTCCATCCCACTGCCTCCCCACCGTCTGAATAGCCTGCCGGTCATTCCGGAGCGGACACTCGCTGACCACATATGTGTATGTATATATGATGACGATGATTCTCAGAAATCTCAACGGGACATGGTGGCGACACACTTGGAGACGGTGGTCAGGGAGGAGTATTTAACAATCCCATAGGATGACCGAGCCCCACCTTCTCCTCCTTCTCCTCCCACGGAAGCTTTGTAGACCCCCCCCCAATCCCCGCCCCTAGGTCTTCATTTGGACCATTGACTCGTTTGTTTAATTCATGTGGGCTGTGGTGGCGAAATTAGGTCAGGAAGGGGGTGGGGTGGGTTAGGGTCCGTTACTGAAGTATCCCCCCTCCCCCAATCCCGACAAGAGAGAAACGCCACTCATTATTTTCTGAGGGGCCCCTTTCCCCCCTCCCCTCCCCATTTATCCTCAATTAATGGAGGGCCCACAAATGGCTAGCGACTCCCCTGTCTGAAGGCGTTTCCCCCCAGTTGTATATACACTGGGCAGTTGGGAGTTTTCAATGAACCTGCCAACGTCTTCAAAAAAATTAATATTTTAAAAAAAAATCCAATTTCTTGTATATGCAACTTTTTTTTTTACACGTCCAAGGCTAAGGTGTGGGTGGGGTCGGGTGTGTGTGTGTGTGGGGGGGGGGGTTAATCCTTTGTCTGCTTTCATCGCTAAATAAATTCATGTAATAAGAAACCTTTTTGTCAGTTTTTTTTTTTGTTCGCTGATTATTATTATTATTATTATTATTATTGCCAATTTACAAGACGGAAAGAAATTCGACCCACTTTCATTGAAACAACCAGAGCTTTTTTAAAAAAAAATAATTCCGACAACCCAAGGGAAATGAACTCTTTCGTTGCCTAACTCACCCTTGAGTATTACTTCCCCTCTGCTGGCATAATTTACTTTTTAAGACACCCCCCCCTTAAGGTAATTATTGTTTAAGAGAGTTTCGTGGCCTTGAAATTTTTCATTTTTTTTTTTTTAAATATCTTCAAGGTTTTGAAATAAAGGAAAAGAACATACGAGCATGTCTTTATGCTTTTAAAATGAACACATTCAGTCTGTTTGGGGGGGGGGGGGCACGGATGGTCGTGCGGTAGAGCGTTCCATTGTCAGCCCGAGGGTTCCGTGTTCGATAAGAAACAAATGCATGAGGATCTCCCAATGTTTCTCGTAGTCACGTGGTGCCGTCGTACTGGGTGTACTCCACGTGAGAATTGAAAGTCTGGTACAAAGTTATCAACAAATCGTCAGATAGATTTGTTTAGAGAAAAGATTACGAGGTAAAATTATGGGTATGAATTCTGGAGATAATGTGTTGATTGACGTTTGTGTGTGTGTGGGGGGGGGGGAGTTCATTGATTGTTTACTTCTGTAATCGATTATTTCATTGTTTTTTTTAATGACTTAGTGAAAATGAGGTCAAACGTTATACTTCATTTTCAAACAAATTTAGCCGATGGCCGATCTGAAGGTAACACTGGTAGGTAAATGTAGGTCACGACGGGATTAATAATGCTGCCTGGTGTCTTATTTCTTAAAGGGCTTATCTGGGTGTGTGTGTGTTTTTTAAAAATTAATTTGTCTATCTGTCAATGTGTCTATATATCATCTGTCTGTCTGTCAGTGTATCTATATATCATCTGTCTATCTGTTAATGTATCTATATATCATCTGTCTATCTGTCAATGTATCTATATATCATCTGTCTATCTGTCAGTGTATCTATATATCATCTGTCTATCTGTTAATGTATCTATATATCATCTGTCTATCTGTCAGTGTATCTATATATCATCTGTCTATCTGTCAGTGTATCTATATATCATCTGTCTATCTGTTAATGTATCTATATATCATATGTGTATCTGTCAATGTATCTATATATCATCTGTCTATCTGTCAGTGTATCTATATATCATCTGTCTATCTGTCAATGTATCTATATATCATCTGTCTATCTGTCAATGTATCTATATATCATCTGTCTATCTGTCAATGTATCTATATATCATATGTCTGTCTGTGTAGTTCGAGCAGGATCACTGCCTCTGACAATCTGAGTCCCTACGAACAAACCCCAACTATCGTTTTAGCCTGAGACCCCCTCCCACCCCACCTCCCTTCATTAACCGTGTCTTACAGACTCAGGGGAGGGATGGTCTTGTGGTGTAGGCGATCAACTGTCGACCTGAAAGTCCCGGGTTCGATCCTTTTTTTTTTGTCAGGTCCGGGTAAAAGTTTAAATTTTTACTCAATAGTTTTTTTTTTTTATGTGGTTTGGGGGGGGGGGGTGCCGTGGGCAATGTTCCTGTTACCAAAGTATGTCTCCCGTGGTGCCTCCATGGTCAAAGCACGTTCGGCTAAGGTGGGGATGACAGAAGGGCACTATGTAACCGTTCCATTTGTATATGCGCTCGTGTGTGTGTTTGTGTGTGTGTGTGTGTTTAAATATCTGAAAGATCAACAGATCGTCATTTCATGGACCTAACAGTCGTACGTGTCATTCCATGTCATTAATCTTGTCACTTGCTCCGAGTTACATACATTAACCAGGCACTACGGGGTGAATCAAGTCTCTGCCACTCCCCTTCCCCCCCCCCATCTCTCTCGGTTACACAACGGCGGTCTGAGTATTTTATTTCTCTATAACTCCCCCCTCCTCCTCCCCTCCCCGCACACACACACACAGACACACATTTCCCTACAACAACACTAGTCAGTAGTCACTAGTCAGTAGTCAGGGCTTTAATTGCCGAAGGGGGGGATGGTGGTGCCGGCCGTGCCCACTATGTATTGGGGCTCTCATGACTATAAGGTCCACCGACATTTTTTTTTGCCTGACCGCGCCCCTCCGCCGTCCCTCCCTCCCCCGTCCCTCCATCCCTCCCCTCCTTTCCTTAAGTTGTCAGGGTGCCCATTGTTAAAGTTAAGATGGCGCTGGTGGGAGGGAGGGAAAGTGGGTGGGGGAGAGGCGGGAGTAGGATGCGATGCCATCGTCATAAAATTCCGTGGGCAGTGGTAGGAGTGAGACTGATGCCTCTGATGTCTCTGCCTTCCCCCCGCCCCACCCCCACCCCTTCCTTTCACCCCATCCGGTCGGTAGATCATATCCACATCGCCACCAAACTAGCAACACTCTCTAGCGGCGCCCGTTGGAATGTCGGGGGCGTGTGTGCGTGTGTGTATTTGTGTGTGTATTTGTGTGTGAATGTAGACCAAGTGGTTATGAAGATATGGTTTTATTTATTTATTTTTATATTTTAAAAATAACGACAGGCCAGACGAATATGTCTGATAAGACAATGATATCTGAGCAGACATTTTTATCAGCAGATACCAATATGTCTCAAACTGTAAGTTGTTAAGATCCTTTAACCTAACGGGCCATCGGGGCAGATGAAGTGTATAATAATTCATCTGTTTCTATAACCTCACCTTTACTTCCCCAACATAAGTTAGGTACATGTTTAAAGCTGTGTGGACTTGTGGGACAGACTGTGTATAGCAAATTACACCTAGGGAAAAAAAAATCCATTCTTCTCACCGAGGATCGAACCCAGGACCCGTCAATTCGACAGTCGAGTATCTACACCACTCGACCATCCACCCCCCCCCACCACATCCACTAAATTGTAGTTGTACTATGACTATTTTAGTATTTATTATTATTATTTTTTAAGAGATTAAATTGTTTACTTTGTACAGTATGAGAACCCATTGTTTACTTTGTACAGTATGAGAACCCATTGTTTACTTTGTACAGTATGAGAACCCATTGTTTACTTTGTACAGTATGAGAACCCATTGTTTACTTTGTACAGTATGAGAACCCATTGTTTACTTTGTTTAGACTGAAAGCCATATCAGCTGTCAAGTGATCTCTCTCTCTCTCTCTCTCTCTTTCCCCCACCCCCACTTAAATAGTTTACGCGACGACTCCTGTGTTGGATGTGTCATTAACACATTTCTGTCTATATCTTCTAAATTCTAATTCACGTCTCCTGCTCTCCTCTCTCTCTCTCTCTCTCTCTCTCTCTCTCTCTCTCTCTCTCTCTCTATTTTTCTCGTGTGACACATTTGGTCACACAAAAAGCTACTTACTTACTTACCATTCAGGAAACAGGTGTACCTAAGACTATCTGACCGACATTACGAACACCCTGACTTGTGTGTCCCTTACACTCGTCTCTATTTATCAACCAAAACTAAAAAAAAAAGAAAAATAGTTCTATCAGTGACAAATTGTGTATGTATGTATGTATGTGTGTGTGTGTGTGTGTGTGTGTGTGGTCTAGACTAAACAGGTTGAAAAGAAATCAAAAGTTTATAACTCCATCAGATGTCACGTGACATTTAGGGATGACAAATTACAATTGTACAAGGAGGACGTGCAACTTTCTGAGGCCTGGGGGGGGGGGTTCGAACCCATGACCCCGTGCGTCATGCCCGCCTGCATTACAGACTCAACTGGAAAAGTACCATCAATGCCCTCTTAGGGGGGGGCTTTGGGAAAAGTACCATCAATGCCCTCTTAGGGGGGGGCTTTGGGAAAAGTACCATCAATGCCCTCTTAGGGGGGCTTTGGGAAAAGTACCATCAATGCCCTCTTAGGGGGGGCTTTGGGAAAAGTACCATCAATGCCCTCTTGGGGGGGGCTTTGGGAAAAGTACCATCAATGCCCTCTTGGGGGGGGCTTTGGGAAAAGTATCATCAATGTCCTCTTAGCACCGGATTGATTGATTTAATCTGATATTGGAAGAAAGCCATTTGACAGCAAGAGATATAGCCATTTATTTCCTATTCTGCGCATCAATTCTGAATCGCTCAGAACCATTCTTCCAAACACAAGAAGAATACAACAGTGAACGAAAACCTTTAATTCAACCATTTAAAATAAAAACAACAGCAGCAGGGGACTGTGTGTATTTACTGAAAATATAATTCACGTTTTTTTTTTTTTAATTTGTTAAGATGAATGTTTAATCTTACAGTACAAGTTCGGATTTTGATGGGGGGTGGGGGGTGGGGGGGGGTTAAAGGTCACACGGACAGTAGTCATTAGATCAGTTATTGGCAAAAAGTTTAAATTTGGTTTTGTTTGTTTATTTCTCGAAACGTTTTTTTGCGAATTTCAGGGGAGGGAAGAATTCGCTTTTGGAGACATCGTACTGATGTATCAATGAAGAACGTATTGTGGGGGGGGGGGGGGGGGATTACTGTGATACAATTCACTTATTGGCAGATTTGTTGGGGGGGGGGGACCCGTCAAGTGAATATAAACTGTGATAAGTGTTCCTCAACCCCTCCCCCCCCCCTCCCTCTCTCCCCTAACCTCCTCGTCGGCAGGTGCAGTCACACAGGTAGATATAGTTGGAGGGTAGGGGTGTTAGTTTCACTGGCAGATTGTGACAGGTGCACAACTTATGGGATGGGGGTGGGGGGGAGTAGGAGGGTGGGAGAGAGACATGTGACACTTGTAGAAAGTAAGACCAACTCAACGAGAGCATAACAAACTTGACTTTTTACAACACACTTACACAGTGAGATAGTCAGATGAATTGAGAATAGAGGAAATGAGGATAGACAGATGATTCGAGGATAGACAGATGAATCGAGGATAGACAGATGAATTGAGGATAGACAGATGAATTGAGGATAGACATATGAATGGAGGATAGACATATGAATGGAGGATAGACATATGAATGGAGGATAGACAGATCAATTGAGGATAGACAGATCAATTGAGGATAGACCGATGTATTGAGGATAGACAGATCAAGATAGACGATACTAGACCTATACTAAAATGAGATGAGATAGATAGATAGATGGATGGGTGGATGGATGGATGGATGGATAGGTGGATGGATGGATGTATGGACGGACGGACGGACAGATTGATGCACACATTGATGGATGGGATGAATAAATGGAATTACTAATAGTAAGACTAGTGTGTGTGTGTGAGAGAGAGAGACAGAGAGGAAGTTGTACAAGTTTCCATGACTTCCCGTAATTCAAATTTAGTCAGCGACTATATTACATGTTTAGTCAGCGACTATATTCCATGTTTACTTCGGTTGGAGTCATTTCAGTCTTTGTTATTATAGGGCGAAACCATAGTCGCAACATAAATGTGTGAAATGATTGGGTAGGGTTTAGTAGGGTGGTACACAGGTGTAGGTTTCGAGGAGTAAGTTGTGTGCTCCAGGGGGGTGGGGGTGGGAATAGCGTCTTGTGACAAACAGGTTCAGGGATAGCTCTCTGCTTACAGCCGAGTATGTCTGTGAATTATTCTTCACAATTGAGACAAATGTTTTCACCTTTGGGTGTGTATGTCCAACCAGTAGATAATCTGTAGTTGACCGCCAGAAGATCGTCTGTAGCTGACCACCTGAACATGGTCTGTAGTTGACCGCCAGAAGATGGTCTGTAGCTGACCACCTGAACATGGTCTGTAGCTGACCACCTGAACATGGTCTGTAGTTGACCGCCAGAAGATGGTCTGTAGTTGACCGCCAGAAGATGGTCTGTAGTTGACCACCAGAAGATGGTCTGTAGTTGACCACATGAACATGATCTGTAGCTGACCACCTGAACATGGTCTGTAGTTGACCGCCAGAAGATGATCTGTAGTTGACCACCTGAACATGGTCTGTAGCTGACCACCTGAACATGGTCTGTAGCTGACCACCAGAAGATGGTCTGTAGTTGACCGCCAGAAGATGGTCTGTGGCTGACCGCCAGAAGATGGTCTGTAGCTGACCACCTGAACATGGTCTGTAGCTGACCACCTGAACATGGTCTGTAGTTGACCGCCAGAAGATGGTCTGTAGCTGACCGCCAGAACATGGTCTCTAGCTGACCACCTGAACATGGTCTGTAGCTGACCACCAGAAGATGGTCTGTAGTTGACCGCCAAAAGATGGTCTGTAGTTGACCACATGAACATGGTCTGTAGTTGACCGCCAGAAGATGGTCTGTAGCTGACCACCTGAACATGGTCTGTAGCTGACCACCTGAACATGGTCTGTAGTTGACCGCCAGAAGATGGTCTGTGGCTGACCACATGAACATGGTCTGTAGTTGACCGCCAGAAGATGGTCTGTAGATGACCACATGAACATGGTCTGTAGCTGACCACCTGAACATGGTCTGTAGCTGACCACATGAACATGGTCTGTAGCTGACCATCTGAACATGGTCTGTAGCTGACCGCCAGAAGATGGTCTGTAGTTGACCGCCAGAAGATGGTCTGTAGTTGACCGCCAGAAGATGGTCTGTGGCTGACCACCTGAACATGGTCTGTAGTTGACCGCCAGAAGATGGTCTGTGGCTGACCACCAGAAGATGGTCTGTGGCTGACCACCAGATGATGGTCTGTAGCTGACCGCCTGCACATGGTCTGTAGCTGACCACCAGAGGATGGTCTGTAGTTGACCACCAGAGGATGGTCTGTAGTTGACCGCCAGAACATGGTCTGTAGCTGACCGCCAGAACATGGTCTCTAGCTGACCACCTGAACATGGTCTGTAGTTGACCGCCAGAAGATGGTCTGTGGCTGACCGCCAGAAGATGGTCTGTAGTTGACCGCCAGAAGATGGTCTGTGGCTGACCACATGAACATGGTCTGTAGTTGACCGCCAGAAGATGGTCTGTAGCTGACCACATGAACATGGTCTGTAGCTGACCACCTGAACATGGTCTATAGCTGACCACATGAACATGGTCTGTAGCTGACCATCTGAACATGGTCTGTAGCTGACCGCCAGAAGATGATCTGTAGTTGACCGCCAGAAGATGGTCTGTGGCTGACCGCCAGAAGATGGTCTGTAGCTGACCACCTGAACATGGTCTGTAGTTGACCGCCAGAAGATGGTCTGTGGCTGACCACATGAACATGGTCTGTAGTTGACCGCCAGAAGATGGTCTGTAGCTGACCACATGAACCTGGTCTTTAGCTGACCACCTGAACATGGTCTATAGCTGACCACATGAACATGGTCTGTAGCTGACCATCTGAACATGGTCTGTAGCTGACCGCCAGAAGATGATCTGTAGTTGACCGCCAGAAGATGGTCTGTGGCTGACCGCCAGAAGATGGTCTGTAGCTGACCACCTGAACATGGTCTGTAGTTGACCGCCAGAAGATGGTCTGTGGCTGACCACCAGAAGATGGTCTGTGGCTGACCACCAGAAGATGCCCTTTAGTTGACCACCAGAACAGTTCTCTAGTTAAAATGTGCAAAATGTGTGATGCTAGGTCGGCCATGATAGGCGTTAGTAACTGATATCTCTCAATAAATTGGACCAACAGCGACATTTGATTCCATTCGACCAACAGCGACAATTGATTCCATTCGACCAACAGCGACATTTGATTCCATTCGACCAACAGTGACATTTGATTCCATTGGACCAACAGCGAAAATTTATTCCATTGAACCAACAGCGACATTTGGCATCCTATGTTGATTCTAAAAAGAATTCCTGGTGCTCAAATGACCAAATGCCATGGAGTTTCCCCGGGGTACAACTTATTTTTTGTATGTCTCGCACATGACTTTCACCGTGAATGACTGACCACTACCTCCCCGTCACACAGATTCGACCATATTCAGAGATTGAACTTGGGGGGTTCGAACCCATGCCAGCGAGAGAAAAAAAAAAAGCAAAACAAATATTACCAGCAAGGACGAATCATTCCTGGTTAAAATTGTTACTCACTGGAGTGTGACCTGGTCGAGTTGGCAGCTAATTCATGTATCACCAAGAACACTGGACAGTTTCACCAGGTAGCACATTACATGACACGTTTACACTGGCAGTGCATGTCGGCACAATATGCCCACAAAATATGTCACAACATATGTCCACAACAAAATATGTCTCAATCTATGTCCACAATTTATGCCCACAATTTACGTCCACAAAAAATGTGTCACAATTTATGCCCACCAAATAAATCACAACACTTGTCCACAAAATGTGTCACAAAGCGTGTCCACAAAATATGTCGACAAAATATATCCACACAATATGTCGACTAAACGTATCAGCACATACCCTCTTGTCACCTGTTCGCTGTTACTTTCGTTTTAAGAATTTTTTTCTAACAACATTCCATAACCCACTTACATTTAACTCGGTTTGCTAATTTAATTTTTTGTGCTCCACTGCATTTCGTCCCACACTTTCACACACACTCCACGAGACCCACACTTTCACACATACCCCACAAGACCCACACGTTCACACATACTCCACAAGACCCACACTTTCACACACACCCCACGAGACCCACACTTTCACACATACCCCACAAGACCCACACTTTCACACATACCCCACAAGACCCACACTTTCACACATACCCCACGAGACCCACACTTTCACACATACCCCACGAGACCCACACTTTCACACATACCCCACAAGACCCACACTTTCACACATGCCCCACAAGACCCACACTTTCACACATGCCCCACAAGACCCACACTTTCACACATGCCCCACAAGACCCACACTTTCACACAATGCCCCACAAGACCAAACAATTTATGTTGACACTTAAAAGGAGAGGACGAATAAAAAAATATATATAAAATAAAAGCATTTGGCTTTTGACCCCGTACCCGAGTCTCTTGTCGCCTCGTTGCACCCTAAGATTGCTCCCCCCTTCCTTTTCCCCCTTCCCCCCCCCCTTCCATCTTTTCCCTCCCAGCACCGCTTCAAAATATTCGCCTCCCACCTTCCAGCACCTTCAAACAAACGTTGTGAATTTTTTTCTATTTCTATTTCGGTCAAGTTGACCTGGACTCTGGAGTAGGACGAGGAACAGAAGATAATTGAGTTAACAGATTTGAGGCACCCGCCACTTCCTCCCCACCCCCTCCACCCCTCCCCCAACCTCTCACATGTATACATACTTATACACAGGCTCACTCGCTGGCACGCATGTAGGGGTCTCTCTCTCTCTCTCTCTCTCTCTCTCTCTCTCTCCTCTCTCTCTCTCTACCTGGCTTGTTGTGAAACTAGACTCCATCTAGTGTGGCCTTGACAAGCAGATGTTGGAATTCGTTTTTTTTTTGAATATATATAATATATCCCCTCCCCCTACTTCTCCCCCCCCCACACACACACCCCTTGCCACAGACCCTCCTGACATAAAATTGTTGTGTGGTTGGGAGGTATCAGAAGGACGGGATGAATGAAGAGATCTAGGCGTGGACCCGACTATGACTAATAGTTGAGGAAGTAATACAATGGAGAACCAAAAATAAAAAAAAATTATCAAAAAAACGATTACGCAATTGTTTCGGGCTGGACTATACTCTCCAACACTTTGTTGTTTTGGTGTTTTGGTTGTTTTGGTGATTTGGTGTTTTCAAGTTCTAAATCTTTTGGAGGTTGTACAGATTTCAACGAACGATGGCTGCCTTTATAGTCATTTACTTTGTATTGGGGTGGGGGTGTTGGTGGGTGGCCAGTGGATGGGTGAAGGGGGCTCTGATGGACAGGTCTGAGGATAGGATGAGGGTTGCCCCGGAGGGGTTGGTGGGTGGCCAGTGGGTGGGTGAAGGGGGGGGTCTATCAAGGCATTGGGATAAATACATTAAGTGCCTAACTGATTGATTCAATTGATTTTGGGGGCTGGGATGGGGAGTGGAGGGGGGTAAAGGTCAATTCCGGTCAACGACTTAAAGTGACCTTAAGAAAGTCAGCCTTTCAACCGCCACGTTAGTTCGTTGTTAGTTTTTTTTTTTGTCATGAGTCACGGTGAGATTCTGTGTCGGGGGAGAGAGGGGGAGGGTGGAGAGAGGTGGAGGGTGTTGTTCGTTAGGGATCCACAGACCAACTGGACAGTGGTCAAGGGAGAGAGAGAAACGGCGACTTCGATATTGATGCGCCGTGATCATCCAGGAGTTGTCGTCGACAAATTTCCGCGCCGCCCCCCCCTCTCACCCACGCACCTATTCTTCACACATACAGACATTCACAGACAAAGAAATGCACACCTGCTCTAGCCCAGTGCTTCCCAAACTTTCGATATCTATGTACCCCATTTTTTTTTTTTTTTCGTAATTTCGAGTACCCCTAGTAAATAAATAAATAAAACTTCCAGATATTTTTTTTTTGGTCATTGTTTCCCCACATTTCATTGTTTTCACTTTAGCCGTGTATGTTTACCTGGTATTCTCAGCCTGATGCCGCGCGTACCCTCGGAAAACACTTTGGGAGTCACTGATCTAGCCGAATTCGGAGTCACTGCTCTAGCCGATACCGGAGTCACTGCTCTAGCCGATACCGGAGTCAATGTTCTAGCCGATACCGGAGTCAATGCTCTAGCCGATACCGGAGTCAATGCTCTAGCCGATACCGGAGTCAATGCTCTAGCCGATACCGGAGTCAATGCTCTAGCCGATACCGGAGTCAATGCTCTAGCCGATACCGGAATCAACGCTCTAGCCGATACCGGAATCAACGCTCTAGCCGATACCGGAATCAACGCTCTAGCCGATACCGGAATCAACGCTCTAGCCGATACCGGAATCAACGCTCTAGCCGATACCGGAATCAACGCTCTAGCCGATACCGGAGTCACTGCTCTAGCCGATACCGGAGTCAATGCTCTAGGCGATACTATTTTGTCTCTTTGAAATATGTCATCATTACTATCTCTCTATTTGTAATCAATTACCGCCCAACGGTGGTCTTTTGTTGGCCCGTGGCCCAACTCTGTAAGTAAATTATTGGGGTCGGGATGTTACGTTTAGGAAATATTTTTCTGATTTAGGAAAATGTAGCAGTGAGTTCGACCATTAGTGGTCACTGGTCGGAGACGAACGTCCGGCTTTGTTCAGAAGTAGGTATGTGTGTTTGTGTGTTGGTGGGTGGAGGGAGGGGAGGTGTGCTTGAAGCGATGTATTTATAATCACTGAGTAAATGTAAAATGTCTCCAACACTGGTGTAAACATGCCTGCAGTAGAACATTTCGAGATAGTGTATTTCCAATTAATGACTTTGTCGTTTACTTAATGTAAAATTGTCATTGACTTTACGTAAAATACTACATACAGCTTTTGTCATTTTATCAAGTTTTTTTTACACAATCTTATTACATCAACAATAACATTGCGGTCTTCTTGATATAGACATCTTAATACACCTCCATTATTATTTACAATCATGACATCACCCTCCCAGTCATACAAAAAAAATGATTGCATCATAGCTGTGTGATTCAATACGACTCACCCAATCTTTGTATCGTACCCAGAGCATCCTTATACCGGCATATGACACACACACATCCCGATGTATGACGTAACACCAAGAAGTGACACGCATATTTTCCTCCACCCAGACTTCAGGACTATCTTGGCGGAAGTGCTGTTCAGATCTGCTCCCATTCTCCTCCACCCCCCTGAGTCAATAATTTTTGTTTTTGTTTTGTTTTTCTTTTGTGCATGTACTTTCCTTGTTGTTGTTGTTTACGGCTGTGGTTTTGGTTTTTCTTTTCTCGCTTGACTTTTCTTTGAGTCTAAATTTAACTCCTTCGCACCTGGAACTTGTTTTAAAACCTCTGTTAAGTCAAGGCGGAAATAATGTGGGAGTAGGGGCGTTGAAGGTGCGGGGGGGGGGGGGGGTTGGTGGTGGAAGTGTATAATAAATATACCTTACCTGGCCCAAGATTTTTTCAAAGGTGCCGCCCGAAAAAAAAAGTACAAACGCAATGTGAGTCATTTTATTTATTTTTGTGAGTCATTTTGACCTACATACTTTGTTTGACATTGATCGATTTCCAAAGCCCTACCACCACCCCACCCCAATCATTGGTCATTTTTGTTGGTCAGCCTGTATCAACTGGTGACCTAGATCTTCGTTATTTATTAACTTATCGCATGTCTCCTATAATACTACTGACTGCACGATGACCCACTTTCACTGACAGCAATATAAAAAAAACAACAACAGGGGGTGTGCGGGACTATTTTCTTGTTTATTTGTTTTTAACCCTCTCTACGCTGACCGAGTAAACATTGAGCCAAGACTTGAAGGGGTTAAAGTCAATAACGGTCGTTCATTAGCGACGGTTGTTCTTTTCTTTTGCCTTTCAGTCATTTCTTTTGATTACTTTTAATTACGTCACTTAGGAGACACATTTTTGTGTGTTTCAGCGTGGCGCGTAAGAATACAACAAGAGATGTACCTAATGCGGAGCAGAAACTTTACCTGAACGAATTTTTTCGGGACTATTTTTTCCTCGCCATTATTGCGGTATTATTATTATTATTATTAAATATCTTCTTTTTAATCTCTCCAATTAGTGAAAAAAAAAACTAGAATAAATAAATAAAAAAAAAATGTGTGTGCTCATTTTAAAAATGTTATTTAAATTAATAGGCGTTCAAAACTAAGTACGTGTTTAATCCCTTAATCTGAGACTTAATTCTCCTAATCTGGCACTTCAAAATTTAATCAAAATGTTTATCGTATCCGGCGATTACCAATCTTGCAAATTTCGTGTTTACTTTTTTTCTTCTTAAGTTTAAAAAAAAAATCTCTCATTAAAAATTTTTTAGACCCCCCCCCCTACTTTCCACCCCCCACCCCCACTTTCCACCCTTCCCCCACCTTAAGACTTGTGCAAATTTTTTTAATCTGATGTTAACTCTTTAAATCTCGTTGATTATTAGTTCTCTGATAAAAAAAAAACCCTCCCTCTCCCTCTCCACCCACAACCCCCGTTCTGCTGCGCCCCCCCCCCCTTTTACCTGCTCCCATCCCCTGCACCCCTGCATCTGGGGCAATCTTCCCCCCCCTCCACCCCTCCCTTCCCGCTGTCGTTTATCTAGAGCTTCCATGTCTAGATAAGGCATAACTCCCTCCCCCCCCCCCCACCGGGGTCAAATCTCCGCGATTTTGTTATTTGATCTACTAACACTGTGCTCTAATGATGCACTCTTGCTCAACCCTCCCCGCGCCCGGCCATGTACGTTCTTATCTTGACTCTCCCCACACCACCCCCTCCTCTCCCCTGTATGCGTTCTCCCGATGGTACAGGTCAACAGCTTCATCCAAATTTTACCTTTTTTTCCCCCCCCCTCCCCCTAGCTTTGCACCCTAAAAAAAAAAATCACCGCTGTCCACTTGATTCTATTTGACGCCCGCGTTAAGCTTTGAACTCCTCTCCTACCCCCCTCTCCTCCAACACACACCCACCACCCCCCCTCCGGTCCCCCCCCCCCCGGGTCCAACGTAATACATAACACTACAAGTTATGTTGCATTCTTTTGTGTGTTCTAAAACGTCTTTGCACTTTTCAGACCTATGGGGAAGTGGTGGGGGGAGAGGGGAGAGAAAGAAGGCGCCAACAAAATCTAAAACGTACACAGGGCGCCACATATGCTAAGCTTACGGCACCGCAAGCAATCAAGTCAAAACTTAAATAACAACTGAACGCTATGGAGTTAAACGGCATGCCAGATCGTATTTAAAGATTTGCACGGTCGCGTATTGTTTGCCTGTTAGAACGTTTGTTTATTTGTTTGTTTACGCTAACGACAATGAAGCATGTTCTAATCATCAACCATCGTCGGAGGCCAGTCAAGGATGATCTTATTCTACATTAAGAAATATCTCTAAGACTACCGTTATTTCCTTCCAGATGAAGGGGTGGAGTGGGGGGGAGGTTAACTGAACAGGCGGATTTTTAAATGGCACGCCATCACCGCCACGCACTGTGGTATGAGTAGAGAGGGGAGAGGGAGTTAGTAAAAAAAACGACATCATAAATCATATTCGCCCCCCCCCACACCCCACCCCACACCCCACCCCAACTATCAACATTCTCAGAGTTGAGAGGAAAACAACAACAACAACAACAACAACAACTGCTCAATGTCTCATTTAAAACTGGCGCCCCCGCCCACCCCACCCCCTACTACGCCCAACCAACGCCCCCCCCCTCGCCACCGACGACCGGCAGTTACAGTGTGTGTTTAAGTAGTGTGAGTGTGTGTGTGTGTGTGTGATTGAGACATGTAGAAAAATGAAATCACTTTTCAAAATAAAAACTTCAACTTGCTGCACTTGGATGAATCAGTACATTGAATGGGGTGAATGACCGGACCCCTTTCCTGTATTTTTCGTTCATTTTCCCCGTGGAATGTGCCCTCCGCACTTTTTCTCTGCAGGTTGAAAAAGCCAACAAAAATGAAAGTCGAATGAAAAAGAAAAAAGTTTTTGAAACGTTTTTCTGTGGTACTTGTTTGGGTGCATGGTGAGTTAATGTTTTGGTACATGGTGAGTACTTGTTTGGGTGCATGGTGAGTACTTGTTTGGGTGCATGGTGAGTATGTGTTTTGAGTCATGGTGAGTTAATGTTTTGATACATGGTGAGTACGTGTTTGGGTGCATGGTGAGTACTTGTTTGGGTACATGGGGAGTACGTGTTTGGGTGCATGGTGAGTACGTGTTTAGGTACAATGTTAGTGTTTGGGTACAATGTTAGTGTTTGGGTGCATGGTGAGTACGTGTTTGGGTGCATGGTGAGTACGTGTTTGGGTACAATGTTAGTGTTTGGTTACAATGTTAGTATTTGGGTACTCTGTCTTAGGTTTTTGAGGACTTCATTGATTCAAGGGTTTTACTTAACAACATTTTTTTCTTTTTATTTCATGTTTCTATTTAAATCATATGAAATGGGTTGAGCAGGTAACTAGTTCCTGCATTCCTAAATATTTTATCGATCTACCTTAATCTAGTATCGAAATGGTTGGCCGCTCTTTTCAAATCAGCCCGTGAGCCACTGTTTTGAGGTCTAGTACACTAGACTTGTGATGGTGGGACTTGAAGTTGACCGAGGGCAGGGTATCTTTCACTATTTGGAGAATAATCCCCCCCCCCCCACCCTTTCCTTTTATAAAACTGCCTGGCTCCATTACAAAAAGACCAGACCCTGTTGTTGACTCATTTATATTACATGGTGGCACTACGGGGTGTATTTCTGCTCCATGTTGACGAGTGTACACGCAAATTGATCTTTTTTTCCAATTCTAGCTAAATCTTGACTAATGTAGATTACATAATGTTTTTTTGAACCTTTGTGTGTATTCAATTTCAGTCTATTTGAATAATTAAATTTGATTGTTGTGCTTCCAACGCGAGTCTGGAAGTGTACGTCTGCTGTTTTAGAGCGCCAGTCTGGAAGTGTACGTCTGCTGTTTTGAAACGCGAGTCTGGAATTGTACGTCTTCTGTTTTTGGAACGCGTCTGGAAGTGTACGTCTTCTGTTTTTGGAACGCGTCTGGAAGTGTACGTCTTCTGTTTTTGGAACGCGTCTGGAATTGTACGTCTTCTGTTTTTGGAACGCGTCTGGAAGTGTACGTCTTCTGGTTTTGGAACGCGTCTGGAAGTGTACATCTTCTGTTTTTGGAACGCGTCTGGAAGTGTACGTCTTCTGTTTTGTTACAATTCTTGCACTCACAACACCAACATATCCCAGAATCCCGCATTCTTCCATTGTTATCGACATTTTTATCTAGATGTTGAAACCCCCTCCCCACCCACCCACCCAGACTATTTATTATTTCACGCCCCTGACACGGTGGCTCCATTCCGTGGCTCCGCCGAGTCTTTAAAGGGTTAAAAAATGTGTGGGCGGATCAGAAATGTGTTTGCATATGGGCCATGTTTTGTTTATTTAATTTTTTTTTTGTATGTTGTGTTTACATACGCCGTATTTGACTGCTTCTATCAAACACACATTATTGTCTGCTAGTACACCTGTCATTGAAGTCCTTCGGTGTGTGTGTGTGTGTGTGTGGGAGGGTATGTTGATATGGCGCAGTGACCTGTGTGGATGATGACCTGGAAGTGTCATGTCATCGTGACCTTTGGATCGTCAATGAAGTGAATGGAGAGGGGAGGGGGAGAGTCAACTTTAGTTATTACCAAATCAGGGCCGACGCACATTTCCCTCCTCCCCCCTTTCCCTCCCGCCCCCCCCCACCGCGACCCCCCGAGTACACGTCTATTGATTAATACTGAAGACATGAGATGATATGACGTACAGGCTAAAAAAAAAATGTGCGGGTATCAAAGAACATCGAGAGTCGACTACTTTCATCCAGACAGCAGCAGGGCGGGCGGGGGGGGGGGGCAGCAAATGGTTTTGAAACCAGAGGCGTAACCTCTTGCGGTGCGGAGATTGAGGAAGGGGGGTGTGTGACCGCCGTTTTAACAACTATCCAGGGCAAACGTACATCTTCCGTGCTGAATAATACTGTTCCACGCGGCAATGGGTGCGGCATTTTTCTTTCCGTTTCCGCATTTTGTTTTTTTTGCGCCACTTACGCTAGTTATGTCCCTGTGTGCCACCGGTAGCACTCGTCAGTGTGTCCGACCCCGAGAGCTTCCCCGTCTAGGTACGGTAATCGGCTTTAGAATGACCTGGCAGTTTGGGGGGGGGGGTAGGGGAAGACAACCAGCGGAGCTCGAGTTGATGGAGATTAGTTGGCTGGCAGCACGGCTGCTTCGGTCAGTGAATCTCAATATGGGGGGGGGGGGGGGTTGCGAGCCCGCTGATGATTTTTAACAAGTTGCATAATTGGGAATCGATACAAATATATCTTTAGATTTATTCTTCAATCAATTTTTTTTTTAATATTTTTTTTTTCAAATTTCCTCATTTGAGGTCGCGAAAGCTGAACAGGTTCATCAGTAGGTGGCGATTAAGCGATACATTTGTAAAAACCACCGACTTACGCTGAATACGGGAGAAGTGTCGACGCCATTACTGATTATACCCCATCGGTCGTCTTTAAAGAGTTAATTTCCCTTATCACCCGGTAAAAGTCATACAAAACAACAACAACAACTGAATGCGCCTTTTATGTCGACTCCCCCCCCCACCCCCATCCACCTTTGTCTCTCTCCCCACCCCACCCCACCCCCGGGCTCCATTCATTACCTCACACAAAGCGACAAAATGTCGTGAATTTGTTTATTCTTCCAGGCGGCGATGTTTACAATGTCAGATCAATGGGATTTCACCGGTTTCTCGTTGGTCCAATCAGAATGCGCAGCGCACTGCTCAGTAACACATGTTGTATAGTTTTTATGTTTTTTGTTCTTTGGTTCGTGGTAAGTTATTGGTTCGCTCTCTGAACTTTTTATATGCAGTTTGTATGTTTACATCATGAATGCATTTAATTGTTCTGCTATTTTAACTTTTTGAAATTCTAATTTTTAAATTTGCTTTCATTTCTTTTTTTTTTTTAAATCTCCCTCCATCCAGCAGCGCGTTGGCTGACGTCACAGTTATCACGTGATATTCCCCCTCACGACACGTCAAGTCAGTGAAAGCGGGTCAGAGTCCACTTTAAATGGAGGGGATATTACTTCATCTGCATCGTTCACAGCCAGCGTCTGGGTGTAGCTCTACAGGTCAAGACAATTAGTACCAGCAGCAAAACTATACACCCCCCCACCAACTCGAATCATCGGCCCCGTCACACAAGGCTCAAGGCCGAATGTCTCTCTGCAGGCCGCGACATGGCCTGCCGCGTAAATTTGGCGCCCAGTAACGTGCGTGCTGGCCGACGCCCAAGGATTACGTCACCGCGCCCGTATGTCCTCTCGCCTCCGGGCACAGACTTCCTCGGGGCCGTCCGGGCCGCAATCCTGACCGGTCTTCTGCTCCTGTCCTGCAGCCAGTTCCGGCAGACGGCGGTGGACGCCCTGTCCTGCGAGCCGTGCGAGGAAGCCACGTGCACCAACGCCACGGGCTGTCCCGGCGGGACGGTCCTGGGGCCGTGTCGCTGCTGCCTCGAATGCGCCCGGCAGGTGAACCAGACCTGCGGCGGGATGTACGACCTTGCAGGGACATGTGACCATAATTTGATATGCGTAGTTCCGGTCAGCGAGGATGCCGGAGCAGACGATAGTCAGGAAGGAATATGTATGGGTAAGTCGACTTTTTTTTTTTCCTTTGAACAAAATTGTAAAAAATCTGGCCACTTTTGACTGTTCTTTAAAAGTAACAAAAAGATATAATTCTTCTTCAAGTTTCTATGTACTGTACTCATTCTGAAACACAGTTTATTGTATCATGATTCATTTTTTTTTCATGCGATTTAACGCGCTCGACTTTTACGGTCTTTAGTCGGTCCGCAATGAGAGATACTGTCTTTGTTCAGTTCCTGTGAAAATTTCTCAAGTCTAACTTACAATAGTTTCTGACATTAGTAGTTGAAATAAAGATGGGCGGGGGATATGCTGACCGCTAGCCACGCAATTCCTTAATTGGGTTTTAGTTTATCACTGAAATCATTTTAAAAAAAGTTTAGTTTTGTTATTTGATTTGTTTTACCCCTAAGAGTTTAGGTATTTTTACAGGTTCAGAAATGTTACCTTCAGAAATGTTACCTTCAGAAATGTTACATTCAGAAATGTTACATTCAATTTAGAGATGTTACATTCAGAAATGTTACATTCAGAAATGTTACGTTTCTCGATCGTCAGCCAAAACAGTGACATAATTAACTAGGTCACCTAGCCGTCACGTGACATCTGTCTGGTCCCGTAAAATAAGTAATTACACTCTAATTAGTGATGCTGATGGTGCTGTTAGATTAAATTACTGATACGACGTTACGATTTGAATATCGATCCTTGAGTAAGACGATTACGTGGACATTAAAGCAAGTCTTTGTCATCGGCTGATTAAAATACAAATTGATTGGGCCGATACGATATTGTCAACAATTCCGATTTACTTTTGATTTTTTGATGTCTCTCGATAATTTCCGGTTTCTACTCGATTCCTCCGTGTTTCCTCCGATACCGACAAATGATTACAGGTCTAGGTGGCTCATAAACGGTGAACTTAGTGCTGGAAAAGCTTTAAGGCCCACTTGAATGTTCGAAGGCCATTGCTGAGGTGGGGATGGGAAGGGCTCATTACACTACATTTCAACAGCTTGTCCATCATGATCCCCGTGGTCTGGTCTGTTGTTGTTTTGATTCAGTGAGAGGTTGAAGGGGGGGGGGGAAGAGAGCGAGAGAGAACACCAAGAAAATGGACAGCGACGAAAATATCTCGTCCAGCCCAGCAGACGACAAGATGTTGTTGACACCGAGTTCAAACATGACCTCCCATACCCCCTACCCCCTTCCCACCACCACCACCCAGTGTTTACCTGCTTCGGTGGGATATGCTTTGGTTGGTTGGGGGGGGGGGAGGGGGGTAATGTTCATGCAATTGTGGTAGTGTGTGGTGCACGTGTGCTTGTGTTTAACCTAATTTCAGGCCATAGTACACCAGGGCACCTTGGTTAGCTGAGGTCATCTTTTTGAGTTCATGGTCATTTTTTTTTTTGTTTTGTTTTGTTTGTTGTCGTTTCGATAAAAAAAAAAGTAAATCAATAAAAATCATATTTGAGGCGCAGATTATGATTAAACCATCACGTGACCTTAGGTCATCTACGTCAGGCTGTGGCTTAAATCGGAATGAATCACATTTTATTAATTCATAAATCAGTCTTTAATCACTCGCCTCTAAATATAGCTGACGCGTTTTGGGGAAAAAAAACGAGAGTCATAAGCGAAGTGTATCAATGTGACTGGTTCAAGCCCCGCCCATACCATGTACCACACCCATGACAGCAACGGTTTTGAGTGGGGGGTGGGGGGTGTTTAAAAACAAAAGAGGGAAGATCACTTAAAAAACAAACTGGTTCAAATGTGAGCGTTGGGTTATTAGGATAGTAAACTACTATCCGGACAAACCCCCCAACCGTCAAAACCCCCAGCCGCCAAAATTTGCAGCCGTCAAAACCCCCAGCCGCCAAAACCTGCAGCAGACAAAACCTGCAGTCGTCAAAACCCCCAGCCGCCAAAATCTGCAGCCGCCAAAACCTGCAGTCGTCAAAACCCCCAGCCGCCAAAATCTGCAGCCGCCAAAACCTGCAGTCGTCAAAACAACCCTAGCCGTCAAAACCCCCAGCAGTCAAAACCTCCAGACAATAAAAGAGTTCAGTAAATTGTTTGTGTATAAAGAGCTCCAAAAAGATGAAATGTATAATTTAGCCCTTCAGCCCACAATGGTCCATCATGTAAAGATGAGATGTTTAGCCCTTCAGCCCACAATGGTCCATCATGTAAAGATGAGATGTTTAGCCCTTCAGCCCACAATGGTCCATCTTGTAAAGATGAGATGTTTAGCCCTTCAGCCCACAATGGTCCATCATGTAAAGATGAGATGTTTAGCCCTTCAGCCCACAATGGTCCATCATGTAAAGATGAGATGTTTAGCCCTTCAGCCCACAATGGTCCATCATGTAAAGATATGTTTAGCCCTTCTGCCCACAATGGTCCATCATGTAAAGATGAGATGTTTAGCCCTTAGATCTTCCAACCACTATGTTCGTGAGTACCGATGGTGCAGTGGTCGTGGAGGCACTACGAGATAAGTGGAGAAAACATTTTGCCATGACCTGGAACATCCCCTTGGTTCCCCACAAGAGTTTGAGCATTGAACCCTCTCATATCGACATTCGGTTCGCCTAACTCGACGTCAACTGACCAGATATAAAATGGTATTTAAAATAGTTTAAATATAATTGATATAAATCGTTTTCCTTTTTTTTATTCTTCTGGGGTTTTGTTCCGCTAGAGGTTTGACCCCCCCCCCTCCACTCTCATCTCTCAGATCCTATAGATCACGGGCTTATTTTGTGTAGGACCATTTTCTCAATACACTAGAAAACATAGTTGGGGGGGGGGGGGACGATACTCGCTGGGGTTTGAACCACTTACACCTACATGATGCAGATTGGGTTCACGACCGAATCGCAACCATCGGGTTAACAACCGAATCGTCACCACGTCTCTCCTGCTATAATTAAGCATTTCTGATAACGTAACCTCCCCCCCCCCAACCCCCTCTCACACACACAGACCCAATCCATCGAGCGGTCGCTGATTGAATAAACCCTTTTAATTAGTCAACTGTCCATGATTTAGACCCCCCCCCCTACCTTACCCCCTCCCCCCAACCCCCATATCACCGAAACAAAATGTAAAAAAAAACACTTAGCCTAGCGGGGGGCCTTGACCTGTCATAATTTAGGTCAGCCAAAAGACATTATCTCCCAGGATACTTTTTTTTTTACGTAATTCGTTGGGGGGGGGGGTCCAGGATTTCGGGGTTGGAAGGGGGGGGCTAGAGGGATCTTCTGCTTTTTTTTTGGGACGGGGGTGGGGAGTTGACCTTGTGGGGGGAAGGGAGGGAGGGAGAAAGTGGCTATCCGAGTTTTACATCCACACCAACACACATTCAGACACGGACACAAGCAACCATACAAACAAACAAATAGACACTCTCTATAAGACTTTCACCTGGCAGACATTGTGGTGACCAGGTAATGAGCGTGAGTGGGGGGTCGGCGTCACAGGTATGTGGGGGGGGGGAGGAGGAGGACCTTCCCCCCCTACCCCCCCCCCTTTCCACAAGACAACGAGCGAAGTCCCACTGACCTAGTTACGCTCTGACAGGTTAGATGCAGGTGGAGGGGGGGAGGGGTGTTGAGCTGGGTGGTGGTAGTGGACGTTGCAGAAAAGGGGGGGGGGTCTTATTTGTTGGTGGGGAGGGGAATAAACAGTCCCTCAGTCTGACAGGGGGGGGAGATAACTCAATATGCGCTTTCATACTGTTATTATTTTGCTGTTGTTTTTGAAGAGGCCGTCACATTCTCTCGAATTGACGGAGTCAGTGGCTCTAGTTGAGGTGCCGAATGGCTCGGTGGCGCATTGGTTGTCAGCCTGATCGTCGTGGCGAAAGAAATGAATGGGTTCGATCCCCAGCAACTCCAGTCACCCATGTCACCTATGTCATCAATGTCACCTATGTCATCCATGTCACCTATGTCATCAATGCCACCTATGTCACCTATGTCATCCATGTCACCTATGTCATCCATGTCACCTATGCCATCCATGTCACCTATGTCATCCATGTCCCCTATGCCATCCATCTCACCTATGTCACCCATGTCACCTATGTCATCCATATCACCTATATCATCCATGGCACTTATGAAATCCATGTCACCTATATACACTTCGGGGCCCCAAACAAAAGGTACATTTGAGGCCCTATTATTACTTTACGGGCTGCTTGCAAATCTAATAATCTATGGTCACAATCTCACCATTGATTCATTTCTAATTTGAAACCGGAAGTCGTAACCAGGTTGTTTTATTTTTGTATAAGTTACAAATTATTTTAAAACAATCACTGTTTTTCCAAACAGCCACTGCTCAGAAGAGGTTGGGGAGACCCCCGGGGGGGGGGGGCGCGGGAGGCGGGAGGGGGTGAGATTGCTGCTGTCTGTCTGGTTGACATCATCCTGTTATCATTGATATCGTTCTGCCTGTCTCGAAATAAAAAAAAAAAGAACAGAGATGAACGCCATACATCTTTTATCTATTTACAAAAAGTTTAGAGACATAACAGCTTCATTCTGTTTTTGTTTTTTTTTTCAAATTATTATCTGTGTCGTATTGTTCACGTGTGCCCTCTTCACAATAGCAGTACATGTAGTACCACTTGAGTTCAGTTACTGTCCTGGTGTACATAGCAGCAGTACCACCATTGAGGTCAGTTATTGTCCTGGTGTATAGACAATACATATAAGCTACACAAAACCTGGTTGTGGAATACCAAGTGTCATCGTCCTGTCTGCAGACATTAGTTACGTAATTTTTGTGGCTTATGCATTAAGATCAAAGATTGGACGAAACGAGTAGACTGAGATCATGGATTGGACGAAACAAGGAGACTAAGATGAAGGATTGGACGAAACAAGGAGACTAAGATGAAGGATTGGACGAAACAAGGAGACTAAGATGAAGGATTGGACGCAACAAGCAGTGAAGATCAAGGATTGGGCGAAACAAGCAAATATAAAATAAATAAATAAACATTTGGCTCAGCAAAAAAAAAAAAACAATAATACTAAAATCTGTTGACCTACTTTCTGTTCAAACTGTCGTAAAAGTACAAACAAACCATCACCTGGCCTGACAAACAAATGAACGCAATAAACATCTTCACTGGCCTATGTAAATAGATGGGGGGGGGGGAGCAGGAAGAAGAGACTATAGTGGGAGGAGGGAATTAGGAGGGGGGAGGGGGTAGGAGAGAGAGAGAGAGAGGATGGTGGTGGGTAATAAAACCGAGTGAGAGAGACTGGGAGGGGCAGAGAGACAGCTGGGAGACAGTTGAGAGACACATCTTTGCTTTAAATGTCAACTGGTGACAACAAAATAAAAATAAACTGCTGCAGGTGGGGGAGGGGGAGAGGGTCGTTTGAAATGGCAGTGGAGAAGGTTGAAGTCAATTTTTATTTTTAAATTGATGGTTGAGTGTGTGGGGGGGGGGGGGGGAGTGTCGAAGGATGACTTCCTCCCCTTCCCCCCCCCATCCTGTTAGTTTGTTGACGCTGTCAGTTGTTTACTTGTGGTGTAACATCGGCTGTCATGACTGTTTCATTTTTTTTTTTGGAAAACAGAAAAAAAGTAAAGTACAGAAAAGAGGGTGGGGGGCGAAAGGGGGGGGGGGGTCTTACTGTTCAGCTACAACCCTCTCTGTGATCTGATATTATTATTAAATATTGTGGTTTATGTAATATAATGGGACGGTTCGTCCATAGTGCCCTTCATTCACCCCCATCATAGCCTCAAGTGCAAAGGGCCACGGAGGCGCCACGGGAGAAACTTGCAGAATTGACCTGAGCAGCTCCTCCCATCGGTTCACATCGAGGCTGGAACCCCCTTCACACTCAAGCCTTAAAAAAAAACAACTTCCGGATGTCGGGTTATGATCCTGTCCATTTTTTTCGTAAAACTTTCCGTTATCGTCTGCTATTTGGTTTTGTTTTCTTTCCCTTCATGACATACGATCAAGTTTGGCGGGGTTTTTTTTTATATTGATTTCTTATATTTTAGTGTTGATGTCATTCAGTTTGTGCGTGTCATCTACGAATTCAAACAATTAAAAGAGTCTCGCGATTAGAATATTTTTGAGATGAAGCTTGAATGTCAAGGCTGTATGACGCACTTCATCTTTTTTTTGAAGGTCTTTAACAAAAAAAACAACTTCCGACCTTGAGTTTCTAAATGATTGGAAATCCTGGCCTGTCTATGCACTCCCTCCTCCTCCTTTCGTCACACAACATGCAGCCAGTTCCTTCTATTGCCCCCCCCCCCACCCAACTCCCAACTATTCTTTCTGTCACTTTGTACCTTCTGTCATTTCTATTCCTTCTGTCATTTCTGTTCCTTCTGTCACTTCTGTTCCTTCTGTCACTTCTGTTCATTAGTCTCATCACCCCCCCCCCTTCTTCTCTAGCAATATTTAACCTCCCCCCCCCCTCCGTCCCGAGCATATCCCAAATCCCCTAATACCCACACAAACCGGTATCTCGAAAGAAAAAAAAAACCGGTATTTCTCATTCAACAAAAAAAAAAACCCATATGTTCCGACATTATTTGCTATTGTGCTACAAAAAAAAACCGTTTTTTTTTTATTTTCCTTCTGTGCAACCAGTAACAGCACCGCTGCATTAACTCCATGCGACCTTCGCCCCCCTACAACAACACCCACCCACGATACTCCACTTCTCTCACCCCCCCCCCCCTTACCGGCCCTAAAACCAACCGGCATTGATTCGTTCCGTCTTGCCTGAATGCCAAGAATGCAGCCCTGGGAAGTTGATTCGGTTTATTAGACAACAATTGGAATATATTTATTTGGAGAATGCTAGGATTGTGCCCTGAAGTATTTATGTTTGTGTGTGTGTGTGTGTGTGTGTGTGTGTGTGTGTGCACTATTAAATTGTCCTCAATACGGACGGTTTGAGGGGGGGGGGTCGTATGCAAATAGAAGCTCGTGGGAAACCTGGCCACAATGTTGTATACAAATTGCTTGAAAGTTAAACATTTTAATGGTATTATTCAGATTTCTGTGAGGAAAGAACACATTTATATATACACATACATGTTTGTAGTTGTATGGGACTATTGAAAAGAAAAAAAATTGCTATGGTCTGGGAATCTCTCAGCTGCGTTTTAAAGACTCAAGTTGGTAGCGCAGTGAAGACTTAGTCGCGTAATTGGGAGTCAAGATGTGTCCTGAATGGATAAGACAGATCCACTATCCACCAGTCACCATATAGAATGTGCGTGTGTGTGTGTGTTAAATTCCCCCCCCCCCACCTTTTTTAAGACAAAAAAATATTGGTGTTTTATCTTGGGGTAAAATTAGTTTTTTTGTTGATTTGATTTCATTATCGTGTTTTTAAATTGCCCCAGATGTTCTTTTAATGTCACAAATGTGTTGTTTTTTTTAATTAGTGAATTATTGCTGTTCTGTCCTGATCAGTCAGATATTCCTGTCTCTATCATGGTCAGCTAGTTATTGCTGTTCTCTTCTGGTCAGCCAGATATTGCTGCTCTCTTCTGGTCAGCCAGATATTGCTGCTCTCTTCTGGTCAGCCAGATATTGCTGCTCACTTCTGGTCAGTCAGATATTCCTGTTCTGTCCTGATCAGTCAGATATTCCTGTCTCTATCATGGTCAGCTAGTTATTGCTGTTCTCTTCTGGTCAGCCAGATATTGCTGCTCTCTTCTGGTCAGCCAGATATTGCTGCTCTCTTCTGGTCAGCCAGATATTCCTGTTCTGTCCTGGTCAGTCAGATATTCCTGTCTCTATCATGGTCAGCTAGTTATTGCTGTTCTCTTTCGGTCAGCCAGATGTTGCTGTTGTGTCCTGGTCAGCTAGATATTCCTGTTCTGTCGTGGTCAGCGAGATATCCTTGTTGTGTCCTGGTCAACTAGTTATTCCTGTTCTGTCGTGGTCAGCAAGATGTTAATTCCTTGTCAGTTAGATGTTGGTCATTTTGTTCTTTCTGGGGTTGGTCAGCCAGATAAGTTTGTTTTCTATTGGTCATTTAGAGACATGGCTTTTTATCCACCAGTTTTTTTTTTTGTCTTTCTCTGAAAAAATATATTATTTATTCATTCAACTTGCGTTTTTTGCCTTAAATACTCTCCTACCCCCTACCCCTCCACCCCCTTCTGGCTCCCATTAATTTAAGGGTACTATTATAATAATAATACCGTCACGCAAGCGAAAGCCTGCGGAATGTAATCCACGAGCAAATAACTCTGTAATGGGGACATAACCCTGTCTTCAAAGGGGGTGAAATAACCGAGAAACAAAGGGGAATAATAGCGAACACACTTTTATTTTTTTTTAATTATGCATTCATAGCTGGAGTCATTTGATGTGGATGTTGTAATTATTTAATGTGATGAGCAAAATAAGCGAGTTTCTTGCGGGATTACCAGGCCGTTTGCACTATCAACTGTCTAGCCACCCAAAAAACTTACGGACGTGGGAATGCAGTAACAGGTGCAGTTAAAAGTATGTGTGTAGAATATTAGATAAAAGATTTTTTTTAATAAGCCTTAGAGCTTTTTTTACCTTTGAATAAATAGTAAAAATTAAAAAAAAATAAAATATATTTTTAAAAAAAACTTGAAAATAAAATTAGATTTTACAATAATTGGTCTAAAAAAATGTAGTTTGACTGTATCATACAAGTATTTACTTTTTTGACTATATCTTTTAGTAGTGGAGGTGGGATGGGATCCCAAGTTGATATTTTGATTTCAAAGCTTACACGAAGAAATCACACTAATGGCGCCGTTCTGACTGGAACATGGGATAGAAACTGAAACCGATTTTCGGTGCGCCGCTTGCAACTGAAGGTGCGCATTTCTGTTTCATTCCAATACGCACCTTGCGGAACTAAAATATACTCCAGCATGTTTCCGCGGGGGGGGGGGGGGACGACTCGGGGTAAAGGGACGGTTGTTTGCAATTCTCCTCCATGCCAACAGGGAAACATCTAGATACTGTTGCCGCATTCCCTCACCCCCCCCCCAACCCGCCACGTACCTGGCCTCTCCGATCACACTTATACGCTGTTTCCATCATCCCGCTATTCGCTGTAGCCAACGGCGGGGCCCATAACGGCACCCCCCCGCCCACATCCCTTCCGATGTCGCTAATGCAAAAAAGGTAACCATTTTTTCTTCCACCAGCTAGTATCTTGGGCAATGAGTTCCCCCCCCCTCCCGCCTTTTTCCATTCTATAGTCAGGTACTACGTTTCATTTACTGTCTCAGTTTCTTAAAGAAGAAAAGAACAAATTTTGCCTGGACATTGACGGGCTGCTCGCCTCAGGTCAACATGCCCGCTTGACTCTGTTCCAAACTTTTTAGTATCTGGTCAGCTGCGAAATGATAACACTGTGAGACAAAGATTTATTTCAAAACAAACAAACAAACAAACAACAGTCTACTGTTCAAATTTAGTGATTATTTCCACGCTCTATTGTTGACCTGCATGCCCGGGGTGAGGGGGGGAGGAGGAGGTGTTGGATCCCCCCCCCCGGTAATCGACCGGCAGGGTTGTCATCGGGTCCAGTTGACCCAGCTTTAAATGGCTAACCTGGCAAAAATGTCGCCGGATGTAAAAAGGCGGCTGGACATTGTACTGACCACACAATCCCTTGACATGCCTTTTGGTTTAACGGAAACAGATGAACTCGACACTCCATCTGGCCCGACTGTGCCAAGGGTCTCGGCGAAAACTTCCATCTCTTCAAACATTCTATCTGTTGTTGTGTTTTTCAATAACATTTTCTGTAAGAAAGTAACTTCATCGACGGACTATCAGTTTCTTCACTATCTGTTGTTTTGAAGAGTTTTTATTATTATTATTATTTGTTTTCTTTGTTTGTTATCTCATTGAATCTAATCTTAACTTTGTTGTTTCCACACAGACAGACAGACAGACCGTTAGTTGTTACATCATTAATTGTATGGTCCTGGAGACCTAGACGAATCCTCTGTGTCCGCTGATAAGACTTTGTTGTGACTACATGACTTTTATTACATCTATACTTTTCGTAATTCTGTCGTTTAATAAAATGTGTTGATATGTTGTACAGACAGGCTTGTGTAGACATGTTGTACAGACAGGTCTGTGTAGATATATTGTACAGACTTGCTGTGTAGACATGTTGTACAGACAGGTCTGTGTAGATATGTTGTACAGACTTGCTGTGTAGATATATTGTACAGACTTGCTGTGTAGACATGTTGTACAGACTTGCTGTGTAGACATGTTGTACAGACTTGCTGTGTAGACATGTTGTACAGACTTGCTGTGTAGACATGTTGTACAGACTTGCTGTGTAGATATATTGTACAGACTTGCTGTGTAGGTGTAGACATGTTGTACAGACTTGCTGTGTAGACATGTTGTACAGACTTGCTGTGTAGACATGTTGTTCAGACTTGCTGTGTAGATATGTTGTACAGACTTGCTGTGTAGATATGTTGTACAGACTTGCTGTGTAGACATGTTGTACAGACTTGCTGTGTAGACATGTTGTACAGACTTGCTGTGTAGACATGTTGTACAGACTTGCTGTGTAGACATGCTGTACTGACAGGCTTGTGTAGACATGTTGTACTGACAGGCTTGTGTAGACATGTTGTACAGACTTGCTGTGTAGACATGTTGTACAGACAGGTCTGTGTAGATATGTTGTACAGACTTGCTGTGTAGATATATTGTACAGACTTGCTGTGTAGACATGTTGTACAGACTTGCTGTGTAGACATGTTGTACAGACTTGCTGTGTAGACATGTTGTACAGACTTGCTGTGTAGACATGTTGTACAGACTTGCTGTGTAGACATGTTGTACAGACTTGCTGTGTAGATATATTGTACAGACTTGCTGTGTAGATATGTTGTACAGACTTGCTGTGTAGACATATTGTACAGACAGGTCTGTGTAGATATATTGTACAGACAGGTCTGTGTAGATATGTTGTACAGACAGGTCTGTGTAGATATATTGTACAGACAGGTCTGTGTAAGATATCTTATGTTGTAGGCTATTTTCTGCTGTGTATTTTCTGATGTAGTGAGTAAGTTCAAAGTAGGGCAACACGCTGAACTTACGCCCATGCAGCGACGTGGAATGAGTAATACAGATTCTGTGGGCGCACAATGCGCCGAGCTAGAGAGTAGCGCCGAGCTAGAGAGTAGCGCCTAAATAGAGAGTAGCGCCTAAATAGAGAGTAGCGCCGAACTACAGAGTAGCGCCGAGCTAGAGAGTAGCGCCGAACTAGAGAGTAGCACCGAATTAGAGAGTAGCGCCGAGCTATAGAGTAGCACCGAACTAGAGAGTAGCACTGAACTAGAGAGTAGCACCGAACTAGAGAGTAGCGCTGAGCTATAGAGTAGCACCGAACTAGAGAGTAGCGCCGAACTAGAGAGTAGCACCGAACTAGAGAGTAGCACCAAACTAGAGAGTAGCGCCGAACTATAGAGTAGCACCGAACTAGAAAGTAGCACCAAACTAGAGAGTAGCGCCGAGCTATAGAGTAGCACCAAACTAGAGAGTAGCACCGAACTAGAGAGTAGCGCCGAGCTATAGAGTAGCACCGAACTAGAGAGTAGCACCGAACTAGAGAGTAGCGCCGAGCTATAGAGTAGCACCGAACTAGAGAGTAGCGCCGAACTATAGAGTAGCGCCGAACTAGAGAGTAGCACCGAACTAGAGAGCAGCGCCAAAATGGCACATTTACATGTTTTTTTGCCCCCACCCCTCTTTTGTTTTAGTTCTGGAGGATGTCAACACAAAATATAACCCCCGCACAGCGCCAGATCACATTCTACAGGTCTGCACCCATTTAAGGTATTCTTGTAAGAAAGCGGTGCTTTATGGACGCAAGTAACAGTGCCAGAATGACGTCATCGTTTTGTGTGAACGTAACAACGCGCCACTAATTTTAATGAGATAACCTTCCTTACTCTGAGCTATTGCTAAGCAGCACGATGTTCCCCAAGGCAGTCCGTCACACAGATAGTTTTAGATGATAGAACTATGATTGCTACAATATCGTCATTGGAACTTTGGTGGTGCATGCAGTGCTCAGGATACCCGCTAGCTAATCTTGGCTCCCGCCCCCCCTCCTGACAGTCACAACCAACTGGGGCCCATCTAATTACGCGCGCACACACACACACACACACGCACACACATACACACTAAAAAACAGCCTGACTATTAATTTTACAGCATATTACTGCACGACGGCGCCATAAAAGACGGTGCACCCACCCCCACCATTCCTTTCTGCGGCCCTGCAGTGCCCTATTTACATCTAAATATATCTCCGGTCACCAGCAACGACGCAGGCGAAATCGGTCAACGGGGGGGGGGGGGGTCGGTGAGATTTGAACTCATTGCGCCTTGGGTCATGACGATCTGGTGTAATTCCTCCTCCTGACCTCACCGATTTCTAGCCCCCCCCCCCCCCGATTTGACCCACAACTTGTGGTTTAAGTGCCTGATGTACTTCGGGAAAGGTTATTTGAGAGGGTGTGGGGTTGAGGGCATACGCGCCTTCTGCTGTTACCTTAGGGTTACTGTGGCCAAACATGTGTCAGAGAGAAAGAGAGAGAGAGAGAGAGGGAGAGAGAGAGAGAGAGAGAGAGAGAGACGAAATAAAAAAAAACAAAAAGGGGCCACAACGTACGACTAAAACCGACCGACGCAATACGGAGTTGCAGTTCTTGGCTCCACCATCTTGATTGTTGACGCACTATCAATGTCAATGGAAGAGGAGGAGGGGAGGGGAGAGATTTCTAACGTGAAGGGGCATGTAATCCGTTGCATGGTTTCCAGAAGGTAAGGGAATGGGGCTCAAATTGATTAGAAAGGTGAGGAAGTGACGTTATTACTTCCACCACCCCCCTCACCCACCACCTCCCCCTCTTTCTGCCAGGTATCTTGGCAAACAATCCCCCCCTCCACACACACACACACGCACACCCAATGGCCTTGACCTTTTTATTTTATACAGGTCCCTTAAAATAAAATAATAAATAGATAAATAAAATCATTTTTATTTTTACTAAAAAAAAAAATCATTGGATTGGCCATCTCTAAGAAAGTAAACACGTTTGTAGTTTAGACGACCTATGTATGTATGTACGTGGCAATAGCCAGAAATAAAAACCATCATCACAGGATGGATTGTGGTGGTCATTGAAACCTTTCCCCCGTCCCTTCCCTCTCACTCTCTCACCTCCCCCTCCTCCAGTTGTGTTGTGAAGATGTTAACTGTATCACCAAGGTTTGTAACTGCGCAGTTTTTGTCTTGAGGAGGTGTCTGTGTGTGTATGTGTGTGTGTGTGTGTGTGTGAGGAGGAGGGATGTGGAGAGAGAGAGAGAGGGAGGGTGCGATTGATTCACAAACCATCTGTTGATTTTTATCTCGGCTGGTGGATTTAAAGAAAATTGCTTTTGAAAAAATAAATATAAATAATATCCAAGTTTGAGAAAATCCAAAAAAAAAATAGTAAAATGGAAAAATGAACAACAGGTTAAAAGTGCAAGGTGTGTGTGTGTGTGTGGGAAGGGGGGAGGGGCTCCAGTTCGATGGCTGTTGGTGTGCGCACGCATGTCGAATGCATTTGATTTGCACCGGAATTGTGTAAAATAAACGTGCACACCAAGTGCGGTTTTTGTGTGTGTGTGTGTGTACTGTTCCGGAATGTGCGCACCATCTCTCTCCATATGAACCGACCATGTATGTGTATGTATGTGTGTATGTATGTGTGTATGTAACATTCTTTGGTGTTAATAAAGAACGACCCCCCTCCCCCGGCCACCAAAACACTTGCCCGGGGCATTTGGCTTATATTTTTTTGGGGGGGGGGGGGAGGAAGATGGAATTGCGAAGTCGTTTTTTTCCCCCCCACGTTTTGCACTATTAAATGACTAGGCAGTTAGATGGTGGTGGGTAGTGGTTCGGGGGGGGGGGTCCGACAAGAGCCTACGACTTCATGACGGCGACCCTGATTTAAAAGTAGAGAGAATGTGTCCGACCCTTCTCAAATCCAACCCACCCAGGCTACGCCGCTGAAGAAAGCATACATAATCATAGGGGGGGGGTATATAGCGTAAGGCCACAGGTTCTCAATCTGAGCTTTACGTTTGAACCCCGACCCCCCATATACCAGTCACACAATTAACAGCGCCATCAAGTTAACTTACCACCGTGCCGCCTCCATACCAGCAGGCGGCGGGGGGGGGGAGCTACAAAAAAACGCCACACACACACACACACACACACACACACAAATGGTCCACAGTATGTGATAATGGGTTTCAATACAAGGATCAAAAGTCAACCGTTCTTTAAGTGTGCGAGAGGGGAAGCAATTCACTCAGTATTGGATTTATTTGTGTACATACAATTTCAACATACTGCTTTCAAATATTTTTATTTTTGTGCACTTCTATTTTTGTTCACACACTTGTCGTCTGTGTCTCCCGCTTTCCAGCCATCAGCAAATATGATCAGCTTGCCGGAAAGTTCACTCAACGCTGTGCAGACGCGAGAACCGTTCAATGAGTAGAAACCCCGCCGAAATATTTTCTTGGACTTTTGGTTAGTCTGATAGTAATCTCATCTCGAGGCCGACCGGAGAGACGCAAATAATAATAATAAGAGAACCATTGTTACGTTCATTTGTTACCCTAGATCAGGGCTTCTTAAACTTTTGTAATTCACGACCCCATTTATGATAGCGAGTTTCTTGACGACCCCATACAAATATAAAAGAAAAATAAATTAATATTTTACAAGTTAAAAAACAGTTTTTTTTTTATTTTTATCTCTCGCGACCCATAGTTTAAGAAGCCCTGCCTTAGATCAGTGTTTCCCAAACTGTGTCACACATACCCCGGGGGGGGGGTTACGGGAAGAGTCTGACGGGGTTGAGAACATGCACGGTTAAACGAAAACAGTGAAATGGCGGGAAACAACGACATAAAAAACAATATATGCAAGTGTTTGTTATTACCAAGGGTTCTCAGTATTATGATAATAATAAAGAGGGCACACATATATCTAAAGATTGAGAAGCCCTGTCCTAAACTTTTGTGAATTCTTTTTATTTGTTCTGTTTTTTGGAGCCGAGAGGAGTTTTGTACATTTTAAAAAAAAACTGAATTTGTGTACACTTCAGTTTAAGGTGTGTGCACGGAAGAATGTGTACATTAAGACTCAATGTGTACTCTTGATTATTATCTTATCAATTTAACTGTGTAACGGACTATGTATTGTGTACGTCTAGCTTATGTTTGTACATACTGGGGGGGGGGGGGGGGGAAGAAGCTTGTGTTTCAGACTCGACCCAATACACTGATGAAATCGTAGAAACATAATTCTTCAACAAACACTGACAAAAGCTTGTATGATTCTGTAGTTTAGAGAAACATTTGGGGTTTCGGGTGACGTTGCGTACTTTGGTCTTTGTAGTGATGTCATCGTCTACTTCAGTCTTGATTTATCTTGACCCTGTGTGACATGGTATAATCTTTGCTGATTAACAACAATACCAAAAAATACATGGCATCAATGATTGTTAATGTGTGGATCTCAAGCTGATTGGAATTGGGACTCATTTTTTTTTTTAATTTTTGGATATTTACTTTTTCGAGAGAGTTAACATTACATTTTGGATTTCCTTTCTTTTGTCTCTCCATTTTTTTTTCTTTAAAATTGGGTGGCGAAAACCGAGCATTCATTTAGTGGGTCGCGGATCGCAAACGTATGAGAACCACCGCATTGCATCAACATGGTTTAGTCCCGGGCATTAAGCAGAATACCAATATAATATAATAATAGCTATCTGGGTTCTGCGTAAAATTGAAAGTAAAGAATTAATACAACAGTATGCCAGTTTTAAATACAAACATGAAAAAATCGGATCTGCCCGAAACCAAAAATAACCTAGCCTACCGATCAAGACTATGGGGATATAACTATATGCGAAGGCTTTGCAGGGTACAGTTAGTACATAATACCAATAATGTATAAAACTCAACAGTATACTCATGTATTACGTTACGATGAGATCATAAATGGATGATTCTAGAAAACAGTGCCCCCATGTCGCCCCTGTGCCGCCGCTGTAGAGACGTTGAGGAAACCGCGGAACATGTGATATTTGAGCGCCCCACAGGACTGGCTGACCACGGGATGGACCAGTTGGGTAGCTTGCTTGCCATTTGGCGTGTATGGCAGTTCCCTGGCAGGGATATATTAGCAAAAGCAGAGCCGGGGATGACAGTTCTCAGTGCCGAGGATATCGCCGGCGGTAAATCGAGCCCTGAATATAACTATAAATGATGAATGTCAGGGAAACCATTGTCTTAAGAAGAAGGGGAAAATAAAAAAGAATCCAGTCCAGCATCTAAAACAAAAGATTACAGTAATCGCTATATCGCCTTGACTTCTTCCTCTTCTCCTTCCCCCCTCCACCTCCCCGTTATCTAGAAATCGATACAAGGAGTATCGTAAATTACAGTTGCATTAATACCATACTCGTAATCGCCCAGATTGTGTCGTGACGAACTTGTCAATAGAACTAAGCGTCAGCTGACAGGGTTCACGGGGGGGGGGGGTTAAAGGTCAAGTTTGTGGGCGGTACACCCTTCAACACCAAAGGGAGGCTACTTTGTTTTTAAAAAAAAAAAACAGTTACATGTAAAAAAGAAACAACAACAAATCTCGTCTTAAGAACTAATTGCCACCGAGATTATGTCGAAACTATTGCCATGATTTGTTTATTGATTCGTCTAAACGTTGAACCAACATCTGCAAAACGTAATAAACAGTCGAGATAAAGTGCTTGTTTTATCAGTCGGTCCTCCGATCTAACCCCCCCCACCCACCACCTCCCCGTCGATCAACCCTTCACTCGCGCCCCCACCCACCACAGATGAAGCCCTCGGGGCCCAGAAGCTGTCAGTATGTTTCTATCAGGACTGAAAATCCGTACAACAAAACAAAAACCCAAATAAAATTAAATAAAAAAGCTCCACATCTTATTTACGAAGTGCCCCCGTGTTGATTCCAACCCTGCACTTTCTATTTTACCTGCAAATCAAATTTTTTTTTCCCCTCCGAGCAGTCTATTGACCTAGTTTCTGATTGATGATGAGATCTACCCATCACCTGTCCATGTATTTTAACTCACTTTTTTTAAAATGGTCATAACATTTTGACCTCCACCTAGATATTTTTTTAAAAAGATGTTTATATAAAGAGGGGGGGGGGGTAGAGTTTGCAGGTATACGAAGGTGGTTTCTTTCTTTAAAAAAAAAATAACAATAATTGGCGTTTATTGCGTCTGATCCTTCAATCCCAGCCTCGGTCAGAGGTTCTGTCTGACACAGTCCTCTCTAAATTATTTGAATCATTACATGGTTTTGAAGGGGGGGGGGGCAGACGCATTTTAGACCAGTCTTAAGGTGTTGAATTTAAGTTGTACACATATTTCAATTGGATTAATCTATCGAAATATCTCATTCATATTGTCTAACAATCTCATTAGCATAATAACTCGTTTAATCTCTCCCCCTCCCCCTTTTTTTCGTGATTTCAATACACATAAAAATAAAATATGCATGGCATCTTGAACCAGCGAAGATTTCAATAAAACGAACACGATGAAATATTGGCAACGGGATGGATTGGGGGGGGGGGTAATCATTGGGATTTAGCCCGGGGGCCCAACCAGATTTGTTTCCAGTTCTAATCTTGCAGCTGTGTTGTCTTTAATGACACATTTTATGTTATTTTTTTTTTATATTTTATTTCGCTTCTTTATCCTTCGGCGATATTGTGACATTTCTAATTGCGTCATCAAGATGACCAACTCGTGTTCCCTATCTGTGGAAAGTAGTTTTTTCGGTTTACACCAGCTGTGAAACTGTACCAGCTGTGAAACTGTATCAGCTGTAAACTACACCAGTTGAAAACTATACCAGGTGTGAATTATAACAGCTGCAATACAATATCAGCTGTAAAAACTATACCAGCTGTAGACTACATCAGTAGTAAAACTGTACCAGCTGTAAACTATACCACCTGTGAAACTACACTAGCAGTAAAACTGTACCAGCCGTAAAACTATTCCAGCGGTGAAACTGAACCAGCTGTCATACTATACCAGCTGTGAACTATAACAGCTGCAATGCAATACCAGCTGTAAAAACTATACCAGCTGTAGACTATACACCAGTGGATCTATCTCAACTGTTTGTGCACACACCTCTGACGATGCCATTGTGTCCTTGTAAGCACCAGCAGCAGTTCATAGGGACAACTTTTTGATCGCTGGGATTCAAACCCTTCCCCTTCACTAAGTCTGTACTGCTCTACCCCCACCCCCGCCACCCAGCCAACACCGGCCAAAAACCACCCGTGAAGCCCGTTCACAGTGAAAGTCATTAAAGGAGGGGGGTATTGGGGTTTGGCACGGGAGGGTGGAGGGGAGGGGCCCGGGGCGAGAATGCTTTGTTACAGCTGATTGAATATGGAATCTCTTACCGAAGGGGGTGGGGGGGCTTATCAGGCGCGCAGGGTTAGTTTACTCGGCACCATGGGTTTAAAATAAATATCAGCCCACATTAAAATTACTATCCACATTTTTTATAAGATTATCTCCTCTTTGTTTTCTATGTGTTTGTAATTGTCCCAATCAATAAATATTGGCGCCAAATATCAAGTAAAAAAAAATAAAAAGTAAATACTATCCAAAAGTGAGAGATAGAAGTATAGTACTATTACAACTGTTACATACGTTCATGAATAAAAAAAAACCGAAACACTGAAATACTTATTACTTAGACCCAGCTTGAACTTCAACCCAGACCATTAGAAGAAGAAGTGACTGTGCACTAAACATGCATGCACGTAGATAGCGATTTTTTTTTTTGAAAGTCGTCAACTGCAACGGTCAGAGAGAGGCGCCCAAAAAGAGGCGCCACTGGGTCACGAACATAGAAGCTTCTCCCTCCTTCTTCCACCGCCTCATCCACCCCACCCCAAAGTCTAAATAACAATATATTCATCAAAAGGTGATTGTACTACTTAAAGTAAGAAAATGTCCAAAACTTTGTTACCTTTGTCTGGAAAGAATTAAAACAGACAGACAAACGAACATTGACGGCTGAAATCAGAAAACAAAACCAGTACCTCATCAAGATCCCCAATTCCCCCCCCCCTTTCTCTTTCCAACAATCAACTCACTTTAAAACTGTATCCTGTTAACCCTGACGACAGGTTTAACCCCGAGTTCTCCGTTCGTCTCTAGCCAGGTTTCAACTGTGTGCCCAGTCCGCAAATAACCCACAACGTACCAAAACCAACGGGTTCTTTTTCTTCTTCTTCTTTCTCGGCTTGTTTTCCTGTATAATTAATGAGATCAAAACGCTATTCATCTTTTGCCAACTTTTTAAATCCCCACCCCCCTCCCATCTTCCCCCGTTATGTCTTGCCCCGATCGTTGCGTGCTGCATGCACTTTGTTGAGCCCGTGGGGGGTAACTTAATCCATATAAATGAGCCCACGGGACTCAAAATTCGTCTTATTCTATATCAGGCCGTATCATTCCCGACCCCCTACCCCAACCCCAGAGGCTGTTTTTTTTTTTTTTAAATTTTATTTTGCCGTGGTCTTACTGTAGGTAAGACTTATCCGGATCTGGGATTAAGGTGGATTAACAGGGGATTAAACCATGTCTGCACTACTTTATTTTTCAAGACTCCGGGGCGATGGGTGGGGGTAAGGTCTAGGGGAAGAAGTGCGTATGAGAGGTGGGGGGGGCAGGGAGATGTCGTCATGGAAGAGGTGTAGTGGATGGGGGGAGGGGTGGAGGGGGCGTGGTGACTGCTGTATGTCTGCGATGTAAACAAAGCACTGGGTTGTATTTTCGGGGCCCTTTTAAGTTGTTGTTTTTTTAATCAAATAGACAGATACCCCCCATACCACCCACCCCTACCATCACCCACCCCGGTACCCCGATTCAGTTAAGTCGTACCCGTGAAGTGTATCAATGTGCAATCAACTGGTCTTTGTGTGATAATGGCAGGGTTCATCTGGGCTATTGACCCTTCCCAACCCCACACACCCCTCGCCCCCACCTCCCGCTCCAGTAATGAGCGTGTACTACAATGGTGGAATCAATGTCTCCCGTTGTCTCGTCACATTGCCCCACATTACGACCTATATAAAGGCAGACGGCATTCCTGCCTTGTTCATCATTGAGACTTCACAAATTTTGTTCAAACTTTTGTAGACTTTGTTTTTTTTTTCATTTATTTTCATTCTCGATCAGGCTATCCGGTGTGAGGGAAAAAAAAGATTGTTTTAAATATTTAAAATGCTAGAAGGGAAAAGAGAGGCCGGGGGGGGGGGTGAGGTATGTGAGGTGAAAAAGCGGGATGGGGGGGGGGGGGGTGATTACGAATTATTTCGTTTCGTTATCGAGCCGGTGAATATTTTTTTTTTTATTTTAGTTTTACAAAGTGCGGGAATTTTGTTCCAAAGAATCTTGTCACCCGGTGAATCAGAAACAACAATGAAATGTCTCGATATTTGAATTTGAAAAAATTTGAACAGTGGCGTAACCTGGTGGGTGGGGTGGGGGGGATCGCTCCGGGCGACAAATTAGCTTAGGCTGGCACCTGCTGTACTTTACAAAAAAAAATGTTTTTGTGTAGGCGCGGGAACGTTGCAGTTTTTTCAGAGTCTGTCTAGGGCTCCGCGCTCCTCTAACACTAGCTGCGCCACTTAATCTAGCTGCGCCACTACATAAAAAGCTTTTGTTTGAGGACGACAATCAATGCTACCCCCCAATCTCCCCCTCCCTCATCATACACTCGTGTATCAGACACCCTGGTGTGGTTGACCTCATCTCAGATGACACCAACTGTTGAAGCTGTTGAGGGTCGAAGGTGTCAAACCGGATCACTTCCCATTTCCGAGCCCCAACGGCCTTTGAAACCCTTTGGTGTTGTTGGTGTTGTTGTTGGTGTTGTTGTTGTTGGTGGTGTTGGTGTAGTTGTTGTTGTTGGTGTTGGTGTTGTTGTTGGTGTTGTTGGTGTTGTTGTTGGTGTTGTTGTTGGTGTTGTTGTTGGTGGTGTTGTTGGTGTTGTTGTTGTTGTTGTTGTTGGTGGTGTTGTTGGTGTTGGTGTTGTTGGTGTTGTTGTTGTTGGTGTTGTTGTTGTTGTCGGTGTTGTTGGTGTTGTTGTTGTTGGTGTTGTTGTTGTTGATGTTGATGTTGGTGTTGTTGTTGGTGTTGTTGTTGTTGGTGGTGTTGTTGTTGTTGTTGGTGTTGGTGTTGGTGTTGTTGGTGTTGTTGGTGGTGGTGTTGGTGTTGTTGTTGGTGTTGTTGTTGTTGTCGGTGTTGTTGGTGTTGTTGTTGTTGGTGGTGTTGTTGTTGTTGTTGTTGATGTTGATGTTGATGTTGATGTTGGTGTTGTTGTTGGTGTTGTTGTTGTTGGTGTTGTTGTTGTTGTTGTTGGTGTTGTTTTTGTTGGTGTTGGTGGTCATTGTCAGGGGGCCCGCATCTGTAAGTGGGCCCGGCCGCCCCGACCATGTCAATTTTTCACGACTCATTGTTTATTAAGGGGCCCGCAATGATGACCTGCCCTGGGGGCCCTTGTTGGCTGTCGCCTGCCCCTGTCCACACCAGACAAAGTGTAAGAACAATAATTATAAAAACCATCCATTTTTTTTACACGTGTGAGCCTCGTCCTAATTCTACTCTTTCACGCAACCCTCATACACACACACACACACATGAAATAATACCCCCCCCAACCCACGCCCCAACCATCCCTGACCCCCATTCACCCCCCCCCCCCTTTTTTTCCTTCATAACTTCCTTCTGTCACGACAGCCTCGCCAATATCACCACCGCCTTCCGCTACTTCCATCCATCCTTCCACTTAAAATATATACGTTTATTTTTTTTGTATCTAGGTATCACATTTTCCTTAATTGCAATACGGTGATCCACGGGGGAGCTAAGCCCGGTAGCTCTGTGTGTGTGTGTGTGTTGCTTACCTCCCCATTGTCTGCCCCCCCCCTCCACCAAAGGTGAATTGAAATTGGATACACTGTCGTGGCATAAACGCACGCGAAATTGTTGTTTTCAAATTGGTGGGAACTGGGAGAGGGGGGGCGGGTACGGGTACGGGCATATAATGAGGGACAAGGGAGACAACTCGATTTTTTCCCGTGAAAGGTCTTCTAATTACCGCCCATTGTCACCGCGGCACGTCACACTGTTCTATCATGTTCCTATTGGGTGAGCGGCTGCCCAATTATTCTGATCAGCCGAGGGAGAAACGTCACTAAATTTTTAGCATGTGTATTGAGCAGTGGTTCTAAAACTGTTTTGCGATGAACGTCCCACTAGTTAATTAAGATCCGGATCGAAGAAAAGCAGAAATCTGTGGTATACATTCCTGATCTGGTATTAGTTTATTTTTTTTTTTTTTTTGGTATTCTACTTTAATTCATCATGAGGCCAACATATTATGAAACTGCCATCAATTTAGACTACCATGTTGACGTCTGCTATTTCTGTCCCTTCCGAATAGTAGCCATAGACAGGTCTATACGTGGAATGTTCAGTTCTCTCCTGTTGGCACTTTATTTCTAGATTGCTTATATGGCAAGGATGGTAAATATATATATATATATCATCCCTCACAATTACCATCCCTGCCATATACCAACCCTGCCATATTCCATCCCTGCCATATACCATCCCTGCCATGTATTACCCCTACCATGTACCATCCCTGCCGTGTACCATCCCTGCCGTGTACCATCCCTGCCGTGTACCATCCCTGCCCTGTACCATCCCTGCCGTGTACCACCCCTGCCGTGTACCATCCCTGCCGTGTACCACCCCTGCCGTCTACCACCCCTGCCGTCTACCATCCCTGCCGTCTACCATCCCTGCCGTGTACCATCCCTGCCGTGTACCATCCCTGCCCTGTACCACCCCTGCCGTGTACCACCCCTGCCGTGTACCACCCCTGCCGTGTACCACCCCTGCCGTGTACCATCCCTGCCGTGTACCATCCCTGCCGTGTACCATCCCTGCCGTGTACCATCCCTGCCATGTACCATCCCTGCCATACATGCACACCAACAAACAAACAGTACAATGTGATCGAGTGAGACAACAAAAGGTGAGCAGTGTTTGAGGAATGCGAGTACAGATGTCTGACTCACGGCCAGGAAAGCCACCACAGCTTACAGGAATAGAGCGCGTAAAGAACCTGGAGAGGGTGGTGGGTGGGGGGAGTGGGGGTGGGTGGAGAAGGGTAAGAATTTAAAATACAATAAAAAAAAAGTGAGTTATTTTTGGCACAGGGGAAGCAACTGCTGTACAACCCGTAACGGAAATAGCAATCTTGTTGAATTTCTTTGTAACCTTTCGTTTTAAGTTTTTTTTTTTTTGTTTTCTAACTATTACTAACACATGTACAATAGGTTAAAGAGAGAGAGAGAGAGAGAGAGAGAGAGAGAGAGAGAAGGGATTTAAAAAAGTAATGTAATTTCAATCTATAAAAACGTAGAATTCCGACTACCCTCGCTTGTCTAACCCTTGTTTGTGTGTGTGTGTGTGTGTGTTTATGGAGTGATAAATTCCAGAGACTAGCATCAACTTGTCTGGAGTTATCCCCCGCTTTCTTAAAATAGCCTCGACCATCCCGAGTAAATGTTATTTTTGTTGCTTTTTTTTGTGTATTTCTCCTTGAGTGGGAAGATAACTCTTATGTCGGTGCTACCGCGAGTTAATGTTCCTGTTGTTAGGGAACTAGAAGCCGCTTAGGTTAGACCACAGATTTAAAACCCCGATTTTTGTGGTTTCTAATTACTCTCACAGCGTGTCTGCACAAATCACTCTGGTCTTTACCTTTCATGCGGTTTAAAGATTGCTTTAATGGAGGGGAGGGGGAGAATTATGGGGTAGAAAGGGAAGGGATGGGGGAGGATTGTTGTGTCCGTTTTTTTTTTTATCTTTTAGCGTCCGCCATTAAAAAAGAGAATTGTCGTTTAGTACTCCCGCAAGAATTTTAAACTGCTATGAACTACGCATGGCAACATTCTTAGTGTAAGACATAGATATATAAGACTAGATCGCTTATGGGCTATGCATAGACATATATTGTGCGGACCATAACTTTAAAAAGAGAAGAGTTCAATTCTGTATAACCTGATGACGTAGTACGCATAGAAACCTTAAGTAACCGAAATAAATAGCAGAAGACATTTTGCATTTTTTTCCTTGGCAAATTTTCAAAAACTTTTTTTTTCAATTAACTTTGAATAACATGCCTTCGTGTTGTGTACCCGGCTGTTTGATTATATTATTACTAACCGTCAAATATATTTTTTTCGGACACATCAAGGAAGGAAATCTTTTTCGGTAAAAAAATAAAGAGCTGTACAGAATTGTACTCATCTCTTTTAAAAGTAGGGGTCTCGAATACAACACTTTTTCGGTCTCTATTAAATAAGCATAAGCGATCTAGTCTTATATATCTATGGTGTAAGACATTCCAGAAGTAAATTTTAAACTGCTATGAACTACGCATGGCAACATTCTTAGTGTAAGACATTCCAGTAGTAAATTTTAAACTGCTATGAAATACGCACGGCAACATTCTTAGTGTAAGACATTCCAGTAGTAAATTTTAAACTGCTATGAACTACGCATGGCAACATTCTTAGTGTAAGACATTCCAGTAGTAAATTTAAAACTGCTATGAACTACGCATGGCAACATTCTTAGTGTAAGACATTCCAGTAGTAAATTTTAAACTGCTATGAAATACGCACGGCAACATTCTTAATTAGCCAAAGCATTCCAGTAGTAAATTTAAAACTGCTATGAACTACGCATGGCAACATTCTTAGTGTAAGACATTCCAGTAGTAAATTTTAAACTGCTATGAAATACGCACGGCAACATTCTTAGTGTAAGACATTTCAGTAGTAAATTTTAAACTGCTATGAACTACATGGCAGCATTCTTAGTGTAAGACATTCCAGTAGTAAATTTAAAACTGCTATGAACTACGCATGGCAACATTCTTAGTGTAAGACATTTCGGTAGTAAATTTTAAACTGCTATGAACACGCATGGCAACATTCTTGGTGTAAGACATTTCAGTAGTAAATTTTAAACTGCTATGAACTACGCATGGCAACATTCTTAGTGTAAGACATTCCAGTAGTAAATTTAAAACTGCTATGAACTACGCATGGCAACATTCTTAGTGTAAGACATTCCAGTAGTAAATTTAAAACTGCTATGAACTACGCATGGCAACATTCTTAGTGTAAGACATTCCAGTAGTAAATTTTAAACTGCTATGAACTACGCATGGCAACATTCTTAGTGGACATTCAGTAGTAAATTTTAAACTGCTATGAACTGCATAACATTCTTAATTAATAAGACTTATTCCAGTAGTAAATTTAAAACTGCTATGAACTACGCATGGCAACATTCTTAGTGTAAGACATTTCAGTAGTAAATTTTAAACTGCTATGAACTACGCATGGCAACATTCTTAGTGTAAGACATTCCAGTAGTAAATTTAAAACTGCTATGAACTACGCATGGCAACATTCTTAGTGTAAGACATTTCAGTAGTAAATTTTAAACTGCTATGAACTACGCATGGCAACATTCTTAGTGTAAGACATTCCAGTAGTAAATTTAAAACTGCTATGAACTACGCATGGCAGCATTCTTAATTAATGAACATTTCAGTAGTAAATTTTAAACTGCTATGAACTACGCATGGCAACATTCTTAGTGTAAGACATTGAAGGTAGTAATTTACCCCCTCTCTCTTTCATCGCCCCCTCCTCCTTTCCTCCATTACTCACTCATGCACAAATACACAGCGAGTGAACTCACTAAATCTGTGACTATTCAGCCCATCCACGAGTACGATGCTGTCTCTAATAACGACGTGGCCCACTACTGTCCGTTTGCCGATTGCCCGGGGTACAGTCTCAGTAGCTTTGATGGCTTTCATCAACGTATAGCTTGTTATTTTTTTTTTTTGGTTTTCAATCAGAAAAGATTCAACAGAATTAAAGACTGCGTAACTTTTTGATTGATCGATTTGCTGATTGGTTGATTGATTACATTCTTTTAGCAGGCGTCTATTCAAATAACGTTGTACTGCAGAGTTAAAACTAGGGAGGGGGGGTTCAAATTTTAAAATCCCCCCTGGGCCCCAGCTTGAGGAGGGGCCCCAAAAAATTTTTTTCACATTAAATATTAAGTTCGTTATCTCAAGTCATGGTGTCGAATGTCAAATGCAGGGCCCCCAAGCCAAGCCCCACCCCCAGGGCACCCCCAGGCCCCCCCCAAATCCGTAGGTTCGGCACTGTACTGCATCCATAGCCTACGTTGCTGATTTTTTTTTTGCCCCGCCATCTTTTTTTTAAGTTTATTTGCATAGCATGAAACAACTCGCGCCCGATTTCTATATGAACTTCACACCACCGCCCCATTTCAACGTTCCCCGTCACCAGCGCCGCCATTTCTATATGTTTTCCACACCAGAGCCCCAATTCTATATGCCCCACACCAGAGCCCCAATTGTATATGCCCCACACCAGAGCCCCAATTGTATATGCCCCACACCAGAGCCCCAATTCTATATGCCCCTCTCACCAGCGCCCTACTTCTATATACCCTATCACACTGTAGCCCCTTTTCGATATGCCCCCACCCCGCCCCCCCACACACACACACACACCAGCGCCCCATTTCTGCAAGTCCCTCCTACACCGGTTTATTCTGTCACTCGATTTGTTTATCCTTTCACTGATCTTCCAGTCCAATGGCTGTTAACAGCAGTGTGTTTGTACACTGCTGCATACGCACACACGCACGCACACACGCACACACTTATATTTTTACTGTCTTTTTTTTTTAAATTTTCTCCGGGCAGGGTCTCCGACTCGTGAACTGCGCCCTCTCTTGTAACGTCTTCTGGTTAATTAACATTATTTTGTTACAGATAAGGTTGTCTGTGAATAAATCTGACCCCCTCCCCCCCCGCCACCCACCGTTTCTTTTCAACACGAAGACCGATAGCGTAGACTTTCTAAGTATTACCTTTCCCCAATGATCCTTTACCCTTCCCCAATGGTTCATTCCCTAAAAGGCCCATTCTCCATTCCCCAAATGGTTCATTCCCCCTTCCCCAAATGGCTCATTCCCCCATTCCCCAAATGACTCATTCCCCCTTCCCCAAATGGCTCATTTCCTCATTCCCCAAATGGCTCATTGCCCTTCCCTATAGCCCTTTTTTTTGGTAGTGGGGTCCCTAGTCAGTCGCCTAGATTGTTGAACAACAAGAACGGGTCTGTTGGGTAACGAACGTTCGCCCTCACGTCTGCTAAAAACATTCTGTATTCCAATGATCTGTGCCAAAATGGACCACCAACTATTTGAAACGATTCTGTTTAGTTTGGCGATAGTTTAGCAGTTCATATTTTTTTTTAAAGTCGTGTCACGCAGGTCACGGGGTTAGCCTGCATATTGAAAACACATTAAAAAAATGCAGTTACGTCACTCGACCTCTAAGAGTTATCTACCCATGGTGATATTAGGTCAAACACCCACGCACTTTAACACACATACACACCGACACTGGTTTATTCAAACACACGTCTAGCAAGCAGCATACCGTAGATATACAGCGTTCAAACTGTGTAGTTCAAAAAATTAAAAAAAAAAACAACAGTGCGGTGTTGACACAAGAAAGGTATCTATCTACATAAGATCCCATTCCACGACTATATAACCTCATTAAATATAAAAATTGCACTCAGCAGGATTGTTACATTCCATTGTGGACTTGCAAGCGGAGATAACACCCGGTGTCAAGTTAAGCTTTTTTTTTTGTCGAGAGTTATGCCCCCCTTGAATATGATTATCTTAGCGACTTTCAACTATATATTGCTCATTACTGGGAATCTATTTTTGGATCTGTCTTCTCATCTGATGGCATTATTTTAAGAGACGGAGACTGGGGAGGGTGGGGGTGGGGTGGAGGGGGGGTAGAGAGACTAGGTTATTATAGAAAAAGAAAACAAAAATGAAACAGGCGATAATACTAAATTATGAAGTTGTCCGCAGCTTACCCCAAATTATAACAGACCAGTGATTCTCAAGAGTGTGCATCGCGAACTATTCTGATCTGATCCCCAATTTCGATTTATTAAACTAGCAAACATTATGGAAAGCTCGAACATGAATGAAGGTTATATTCGGGGCCGAATGGGCGAAGCAAAATTTGTTGGTTGCGAGTTGATTTGAATTGGGTTGTCAAATCCTTAATAAAAACATAATCGTCTAACCTATGCGTGTGTCTCCTTCAGGTAGTTTTCATATCGTGCCGTGTATGCGTTGTAACCGTGGGTAGTTTTCATATCGTGCGGTGTATGCGTTCTATTTCATACATTTCTTTGTTATTTCTGTTCATATTCTGTTCATGGCAATAAAGGGCCACATGTTTTTTTCTATTGCAGTGTTTCATGTATTTCTTTGTCATCCCTTCTGTCGGATTTTGTTCAGCCAGCTTCAGCAGGCTTTTTCACCAGTTTTATAATAATTACTCAAACGATAAACCTATAATTTCAGCCATTCTTTTCTTTATCCTGTTTTATTTGTTTACAAGTGGTTCAAAAAAAAAAAAAAGGAATACATTTTTTAATGGGTCGCGAACATGGGCGTCGCTAGGAATTTTTCCAGGGGGGGGGGGCAAACATTTTCCAGGAGGGGGGGCAAATAACAACTTTGTGACATTTTTTTTAAATGTAGGGGGGAGCAAATGCTCTCCCCCCTCTTATATGACATTTTTTCAAAATGTAGGGCCCCCCTTGCCCCCCCCCATGAATACGCCCATGGTCGCCAACCTCAATTAGATTGAGAGACACTGTATGAGACACAATAGATCGAGAGACACTGTATGAGACACAATAGATCGAGAGACACTGTATGAGACACAATAGATCGAGAGACACTGTATGAGACACACCGAACATTCAGAACACAATGATGTTAATAGATACCGATGGGTCATAAACAATGGTGCTATTTATAGAAGTAAATTGTTCGCTTAATCAAGACAAATTAACTCCCCCTTTTGTTTCTGCATTCTACAGTCAATGTCGCTTTAACCTGTGTTGGCTTTTCAGGTAACAGCCAGGCCCGTCACAAGCCCCGGGGGGTTGGGTGGTGGTGGGGTGGGGTGGGGTAGGGGGGGACATAGTTTAGGGCTATTAAGACTGGCAGTGGCTTAAAAAAATAAATTGAATGACCTGGTCAGCACTGACCATTAAGGCGCTAAGGTGTTAACACGGCGCTGGGGGGCGGGAGGGGGGTCTGTTGACTTGCTCTCAGCGAACAAAAAAAAAAACCAAACTGTGACTGGCGTTAGTTGGATTCGCACTACCCCCCCCCCCTTTTCTCAATCAGCTCGCCTCGACCAACGAAACGGTGTGGCGACTGTGCTGGTATGTCCGATGAATGTCCGTCAGATCGGAACCCCAAGGTACCGTGAACTTCTTCCACCATTTCAAAATGATGTCATGAGATTAAGATGGCTAACGTCACTGCGTGTGTCACCTTTATGGGCCATAAAGCTTCGGCCATGATGTCACATCTAGGGGGGGGGGGCGTAAGGCTTGGATCGTGATGGGGAAGCGGAAAATTTCGGCTGAGGTCACCTTGACCTGCGACTAGATCATAACATGATAACCTCTCACTTAAACGAGGTATTGTTACTAGATTTGGAACGATGCCGCAATTGACATCGATTTCGATATAACTTAACGATTGCAATTTCATTCCCGATTCATATATATATATATATATATATATATATATATATATATTCAAAACTATCAAATGAAACAAACAATTGTTGACAAATAATTTTTTGAACAAAATGCCAATGTCTATCTCTAAATGCCAATGTCTGTCTCTAAATGCCACTGTCTATCTGTTAATGCCAATGTCTATCTCTAAATGCCATTGTCTATCTGTTAATGCAAATGTCTATCTCTAAATGCCATTGTCTATCTCTAAATGTCAATGTCTGTCTCTAAATGCCATTGTCTATCTGTTAATGCCATTGTCTATCTGTTAATGCCATTGTCTATCTGTTAATGCCATTGTCTATCTGTTAATGCAAATGTCTATCTCTAAATGCCATTGTCTATCTCTAAATGTCAATGTCTGTCTCTAAATGCCATTGTCTATCTGTTAATGCCATTGTCTATCTGTTAATGCCAATGGCTATCTCTAAATGTCAATATCTGTCTCTAAATGTCAATATCTGTCTCTAAATGCCATTGTCTATCTCTAAATGTCAATGTCTATCTCTAAATGCCATTGTCTATCCCTAAATGTCATTGTCTATCTCTAAATGTTAATGTCTATCCCTAAATGCCAATGTCCATCCCTTAATGCCAATGTCTATCTCTAAATGCCATTGTCTATCTCTAAATGTCAATGTCTATCTCTAAATGTCAATGTCTGTCTCTAAATGTCAATGTCTATCCCTTAATGCCAATGTCTATCTGTTAATGCCAATGTCTATCTCTAAATGCCATTGCTTATCTCTAAATGTCAATGTCTATCCCTAAATGTCAGTGTCTCTCTGTATAGTGTTTTATTTCTCAGTGTGTACTTAAGTGAATGGTTTATGGTTAAGACTTAATCGAATAGAAATGATTATTGAAGCGAATCATATTTACTGGCAAACAAAAGGTCCAGGTTGTATGTCTGTTTGTGTATATGTGTGTGTGTGTGTGTGTGACTATTCAGTTGCACGCCCTAATAGACCTAAATATCTCCTCCCATTACGCAGGTGAATTCATGACATTCTTTACATACTAGACGCGTTGATAACGCATACAATATACTCCATTCATCTCACACACAACCAGAACCTTTAATACACATTCATAAAATTCTTTTTCTCTATTTTACGTTTTTAATCCTTCCCCCCCCCCCCCCCATTTCCTCTCTCACTTCTTCCTCACGTAATTTATTCTCTTCGCCCACTCATTCAACCATATGCAGGTGTTTATAACTTTCAAAAAAAAAATAATCCGAATTCTCAACATTTTCTTCCGGTGATATACATTTATTAAACCTTCTTCATATGTAACACCCCCCCCCCCGGGGTCACCTGATTAGCGAAATTCACCGCATACTACCTGGACTCCGGAATTCTTTTCACGCGTTCAAATGAGAACAATTTGACGTCAGAGACTGATAATTTGAAGGAAAAAAAACCAATAACATGTTTAAACATATTACCGCATACCTAAAAATACCTCGGGAAAACCCCGATATCTTTCAGAGCGAAGAGGAGACAAATCTCGAATTGTTTTGATCGAAGCTTCGCGGATTAGCTCTACAGAGAGATGAATTTGACTCGAAATGTACGAGCGATGTTTATATGAGCAGGTGAAGCTCAAAGCCAATATGTGACTTGGACACAGTGATTGAGAGATGAATATGGTGAAGGGGTTGGTAATGCTTGGGCACAGTGATTGAGAGATGAATATGGTGAAGGGGTTGTTAAAGCCAGTATGTGGCTTGGACACAATGATTGAGAGATGAATATGGTGAATGGGTTTGTAAAGCCAGTATGTGGCTTGGACACAATGATTGAGAGATGAATATGGTGAAGGGGTTGGTAAAGCCAGTATGTGGATTGGACATAATGATTGAGAGATGAATATGGTGAAGGGGTTGGTAAAGCCAGTATGTGGCTTGGACACAATGATTGAGAGATGAATATGGTGAAGGGGTTGGTAAAGCCAGTATGTGGCTTGGACACAATGATTGGGAGATGAATATGGTGAAGGGGTTGGTAAAGCCAGTATGTGGATTGGACACAATGATTGAGAGATGAATATGGTGAAGGGGGTTGTGTGCTTTTTAGGAAAGGTGATGGGAAGTTGGGGCGGTTACAGTAGCAAATATTTCAATCTTTCAGGAATGCCAAGAGAGAGAGAGAGAGAGAGAGAGAGAGAGAGAAGGGACTCGAGGTTCGAACCGGCGTCCATCTGGTTAGAAACACAATCTTTTAGTGAAATAGTCATTTTTTTTAAAAATATAGGGTGCATTAATATTATATATATGTAAATAAGAACAAAAAATGAACGAAATTGTAATGCTAAGTTTTATTTTTCTTCTCAAAGTCATCCAAATTATATAAGAAGATTATATGAATGGTATGCCACATGAATATGTGTCTATATGTGCACTAAAGAAATGTGTAATATGTTACATTATGAATATTGTTATCTGTCATATGCAATAATGTATACCGCCATATGCAATAATGTTTTCCGTCACATGCAATAATGTTTCCGTCACATGCAATAATGTTTTCCGTCACATGCATTGTTGCATTCCGCAACATGCAATATTAATATTTAGGCCCGTCACACAGAATATAAATTATACATAATTATGCGCATCGCCAGTTAAAACTGGTTTCTCCGAAAGCCGACATATTTGTGTATTATTCTATTGTTCCACTATTTAGGTGCTACACTATTGAAAAGGAAAACAACAAACATGGCGGTTTATATTTTTTCCCCTCATTATTAGAGGACATATTAAACAGCGTTGCGCTTTATGTATGATATAAATTCTCTGGTTCGTTACAGTGCACCACTTCCGTGATATAATTATGAAAGACGGCACCAAATACGCCACGCCCTATGTCCTCCCCATGCCCCCCCCACCCCCACCCCCATCCCTCCTGTGTGACGTGGGGCGGGGCTGAGACGATGGGTTCACACACCCAGAAATCAGTTTACTGACATGTTGACTCTGTCATATTGGCATGTTGCTCGTGTCCCGTTGACTTCATGTCCAGGAATACATTGAAAGTGGTAAACTAAGGGTTAATTATGGCTTGAAACCGGCGACCGCGAAAGGGTTAATTATTATTGGGCTGAAACCGGAGACTTGTGTCCCGTTCTGCCCGCCAACCAGACGCTACAACACGTACTTGAAGTAATACAAGTTTACTTTTCATTTATTTCTTTATTTTTATTATATTTTATTCGATGTTTACTAATGATTCCCCCCCCCTTTTTCCTCCCACTTACACTCCGTGTTCATACTTTTAAACACACACACACACACACACACACACACACACACACACACGCGCGCGCATACAATGACCGACAAGCGTTGACATGAATGCATAAACATGAATGTTGGGGGAAATAATACCGTTCATATCAGTTTGTATTGTTTGTATCTTCTATTCAATAATGCTTGTATAAATAAATACACACGCTGACATGTACGGGGCTGTGCATAATGAGCGCCCAGGGCCTGGGGTTTGAAACGATCGCATCGATTTCACTCAATTTCGGCCCCCGCGCACAGAAATGGGTATTTTGAGCTAGTGTAAGTTCGCTCTCGGCGTGTAAAGGTAGTCACAGCAAATTTAAATACGTATATATTATGTCATTTAATAGCTGGTTCCTGTATCCAGCCGGGAACCCTGGGATGTGGTTCAGTTGCCCTGACACTTTCCCCATTTCTTCGAACCCGACTTTCCATTGAATTTTACACGTATTCACATATACTTAAAAATGTAACAGAACAATATACATATACATATATATATGTATATATATATATATATATATATATATATATATAAACGATTTGGGCTCTGCGTTAAATCGAAAGTAAAGAATTAATACAACAGTATTCCAGTTTAAAATACAATCAAGAAAAAATCGGATCTGCCCAAAACCAAAAATAACCTAGCCTACTACCGATCAAGCTTAAGAGGATATAACTCTATACAAAGGTTTTGTAGGGTACAGCTAGTATAATCTATTAATGATCCAAGCTCATAGCAATATTGATTCGTTTAATTCAAATCACTCATGGGTTTGATTTATATATTTTAAAACACTGCATCTGTAACCGTGTGTTATATATCAATAAAGGAAATATTTCTTCCATCAACACAATATTATTTGACAAAAAATAGGAGTTTAAGGTCATGAACTCGCTCTGATTAATAGCGTTTGTCCCCCCTTTTGTAGTGGCTTCTGTAACACGGAGATCGCCATCTGTAAGCTGAATACTGTAAGAGTGAGAAGTCTTGAGAACGCCCCTTGACGTCTGCTCTATTTCTGTCTCGCGCTCTTGACATCACTCCTGTGTACTTGGGTTATCGACTGACGGAGAGTTACCTCCCCGGCTAACTATACCCTTCCATCTCACACCCAGAATACAAGGAATGCAATGGAGTATTTCTGGACTGTAAAAAGTAACAATACATTTTTTTGTAACTATTCCTTCCTGTGGGGGAAAAAAATCGAAAGGGGTGGGGGGGGGGAGTGTCGCGCAGTCTGTTGACCTGAAGGACTTAGGTTCGAGCCTAGGTGACAGCCTTCTAGTGAAAGTTCCCCGGCTTATAAAAGGTTGCTTGACATGCGCCGTGAAAGCATGGCCGTTGTCCTATTCACCAACGTGTATCTCCCGTGGTGCCTCCGTGGCATGTGCACTTTCAGCTATGTTGAGTGGGGGGGGGGGAGGGGGGAGGGTGGATGAATGAAAGAAGGGCAACTATAAAACACAGTCCCATTTTAGTGGTTTATAGGATCTAAGGAGGTAAACATCCCATCCTTGCAGGGACTTCACTACCTACATAAGTCCTCGGCCTTACTGCACATAAAAATCTCACTTGTACCCAACACTACATTAGACTTTTGCCCTATTACTACACTGGCCTATATAATTATCCAGTTACCTGAAACACTGATATAGTAGTCTTAGCACAGTTGACTAACCTTTTGTTGTTAAGTGAAGTGTTCAGAGAACAGTGGTGCGGGGTAGTGGGGGGGGGGGGGGTGAAAACATACGAGGGTAATATGGTACTGTTTTGTTGTGTACACTGTATGTTTCATTGGGCGGTTGGAGGGGGGGTCTTTATTTTGGTGAATTGTTGGATGTAGCACTAGCTTTTCGCTACGCCTTACGTGTTCATCTTGATAGACTTAGTTAAGACTTAGATTTGAATGTGCTCCCGTTGATTGTGTTTCTAGATTCTGGATAAATTATATCTCTTGTATACAAGCTTGTCTGTATGTCTGTTCGATAGCTTTACACTCTGCTTGTCATGATCTGTTTGCTGGCCTTTAGTCGACTAATTGTATGCCTTTAGTCGACTAATTGTATACCTTTAGTCGACTAATTGTATGCCTTTAGTCGACTAATTGTATGCCTTTAGTCGACTAATTGTATACCTTTAGTCGACTAATTCTTATGCCTTCTTAGTCGATTAATTTAATGCCTTTTAGTCGACTAATTGTATGCCTTTAGTCGACTAATTGTATGCCTTTAGTCGACTAATTGTATACCTTTAGTCGACTAATTGTATACCTTTAGTCGATTAATTGTATACCTTTTCAGGCCTTTGGTTTACTAATTAATTTGTTTGTATATTTATTTATCTGCATCTTTTGTTCGCCTGTACCTACACCAGTGGTTCTCAAGAATTTGAGTCTCAAAGTACAGAGGGGGGGGGTCTTCTTTATTTGTGTGGATATTTATTTATCTTCCTCTGTTCGCCTAGCTACATATTAATCTACACCAGTGTAGGTTTAGTGGGGTGGGGGTTGGGGGGGGGGATATGCAGCAGTAAGTTGTGTGTTTCTTTTATTACAAGTTGTTGAGTTGTATGATTTTTTTGTTGTTGCGCGTGTTTTGTGTTTTTATGTCAAGTGATTGCTTCAGTGTGTGTGTACATTTACTTGCATCTGTGTGTACGTTTTGTTGCTAGTGTGTGTGTGTGTGTGTGTACGCGCGCTGAGTGCAGTACGGTGATGGTGGTAGTTGGGGCTATGGGTTGGTTGGGGTGGTGGGGGGTGGGAGGGTCTCATTTCAACAAGCTGTTACCCAGCAATCACACTCAGCCGTTTTTAAGTGAATGAAGTGTTGAGAGCGTGGTAGATATTTACATTCTTTTGACTTGAGTTGTGACTTCATTTTCTTTGTGTGTATGTGTGTGTGTGTGTGTGTGTGTGTGTAGAGTCGAAGACAGATACAAGTAGGATATATGTATCTTGGGGATGGGTGTGGGGGTGTGGTTCAAGATTAGGACACAGAGGGGGGAAGGGGATGTAAAAAAAAAAAGAGATTACATTCACGATGAAAGAATTATCTGTCTTGTTGCTTCCTCCCATTGAGGAAAGACTTTTCAGCTGTTCACTTCCCCCTTCCCGCACTTTACATTGTCCTAAGTTGCAGCCTGCAATGTATATTACATATGAATTATAACTGAGTGTTGCAGCCTGCAATGTATATTACATCTGAATTCTAGCTGAGTGTTGCAGCCTGCAATGTATATTACATCTGAATTCTAGTTGAGTGTTGCCAGACTGGAGAGAGAGAGAGAGAGAGAGAGAGAGAGAGAGAGAGAGAGAGAGAGGAGAGACTGACTTCCCAAAACAAAACAAAAAATGCCCACGCCATCTCTATTCTCTTCTTGCAATTTTAACATTTATCAAAATGGAAATTACACAATGATCTAATAAAATAATAGCGATCTGGATTCTGCGTTAAATCGAAAGTAAAGAATGAATACAACAGTATTCCAGTTTAAAAATACAACCAGGAAAAAATCGGATCTGCCCGAAACCAAAAAATAACCTAGCCTACCGATCAAGCCTAAGGAGATATAACTCTATGCAAAGGTCTTGCAGCAGGGTACAGCTAGTAAATAATAATTTCAATTTTAATAGTTTGATTCTGATTCAAACTCGAGGTATTCAGTAAACACCTATGCAGGGGTGGGGGTGGGGGGGGGGCGGGCACCTTTAGCCCTCCACTCCACCACCCCCCCCACACACACACCAAAAAAATCAACAGCTTTACACCTGTGCATTATTGTTTTTTTTCTAAGTGGCCCAATTTTTTTTTCTGCACCTTGACCATCAATATTGTCCTTTATCCGCCCATGGACCCATGTCGTAATATTCCGGAAGTGAAATACGCCCTCTCCCCCTTCCCCACGGTCTTTCCTCAAACCCAACTCTTTAAAGATTAATAAATAACTGGGCAGGCAGCGACAGGTCCTGTCAGTGACCGTCGCTGCTGTGTTGTGTATTAGAATATCTGATATCTGGCAATGTGTTTGCCATCCGCAGGGATGGTGAGGGAGCAGGGGGATGGGAGGGGGGAGGAGGAGGAAGAGGAGAGAGAGAAAAGGTAAATGGGGTGTGGTGGTGGTGGTGGTGGGGGGAAGCCCAAGGTGGTGAAGCAACCAGTGACCCAGTGACACAGTTAGATAAAACAGTCTCACCGGGACGTGTTGACAAACGGTTTGTAACCTGCACCAAGACGAAATCTCTCTATTCCCCCTCCCCACCCCTCTCCCTTGTCTTCCCCCTATCCCTCCCCCCCACCCACTCCCCTCCTCTTATTCCTATAGCTACGTTCTTGCTGACTTCCATTGCCCACTTATAAACTAGCCACCTCCCGGGTTCTCAACGCCCCCCTCCTCCTCCTCCCTCCTACTCCCCCCCCCCGGCCCCATGAAGGATGTCTTGTTTCAGAGTTTTAAGGTGTCCAGTTAAGACCCCAAAAAATAAAAAAATAAAAATTTGTCTGTCCTGGATAAGACATTTATTCGGTGTAGTCTGCCGTGGATAAGGAACTTTTTTTTTGTATATCAAGAAATCGTTTGGTCCCCTGTTTACAATCTGACAAACTGCTGGAGGGGTGCAGACGGCGGCGTCGCCACACGCAGGACGTAGGCCTAATGTTCATTTTTTTTTTGTGAAATGTGAAGTTTTTATTATCATTAGTGTGATTGCAAAAAAAAAAACTCATGACAGAAGATTTTCACGAGGGGGAAAAACAGGGGAGAGAAATGGATTTATTTATTTTTTTTTTAAAAGGAGGAAGGGGGGGGAGGTGAGTTGCGGGAACTATCGTGTCAAAAAGTTTACCTGCCTGTCCCCTTGACAACCGGAAACAAGGAAATAAACAGATAATTATGTCGTAAAAGCGATGTCCCGGATTACGACTAATGGTGCGTCGTTCGGTGGGGGTGGAAGGGAGGGTTCGGGGGAAGGGGGAGGGGGGAGAGTTGAAAATGTTGTACTGGTGTGTGTTGTGCGGCATGTTGTACTGGTGTGTGTTGTGCAGCATGTTGTACTGGTGTGTGTTGTGCAGCATGTTGTACTGGTGTGTGTTGTGCAGCATGTTGTACTGGTGTGTGTTGTGCAGCATGTTGTACTGGTGTGTGTTGTGCAGCATGTTGTACTGGTGTGTGTTGTGCAGCATGTTGTACTGGTGTGTATTGTGCAGCATGTTGTACTGGTGTGTATTGTGCGGCATGTTGTACTGGTGTGTATTGTGCAGCATGTTGTACTGGTGTGTATTGTGCAGCATGTTGTACTGGTGTGTATTGTGTAGCGTGTTGTACTGGTGTGTATTGTGCAGCATGTTGTACTGGTGTACTGGTGTGTATTGTGCAGCATGTTGTACTGGTGTGTATTGTGTAGCGTGTTGTGCTGGTGTGTATTGTGCAGCATGTTGTACTGGTGTGTATTGTGTAGCGTGTTGTGCTTGTGCTGGTGTGTATTGTGTAGCGTGTTGTGCTGGTGTTTATTGTGTAGCGTGTTGTGCTGGTGTGTATTGTGCAGCATGTTGTACTGGTGTGTATTGTATAGCGTGTTGTACTGGTGTGTATTGTGTAGCATGTTGTACTGGTGTGTATTGTGCACCATGCTGTACTATTATGTTATTGTGCATTTATGATGTACTGGTGTGTATTGTGCAGCATATTGCTGCTGGTGATTATATGATAAACACATGAATATTGATACTATGGTGTATATATGATTGCAGCACTATTGTGTACTGGTAATATTCATTTGTATCATTGTACTGGTATGTGTATTGTGTAGCGTGTTGTGCTGGTGTGTATTGTGCAGCATGTTGAACTGCGTGTGTATTGTGCGGCATGATGTACAATAGTGTATGTATGTTATGCGGCATGATGTACTAGTGTGTGTATTGTGCATTGCCATGTTATACAGGCGTTAGTATGTTGTTACACATGGTATTAGCTGGTGTGTGTTATTTTTGGCATATTGAGTGCCAGATGTGTCTATATTGTAGCATGTTTTGTACTGGGTGTTTATTATGTAGCGTAGTTAAACTGGTGTGTATTAGCGGCATGTTGGTAGCTGGTGTGTATTGTGGCAGCATGTAACACTGCGATGTATAATCATAGCAGCGTGTTGTGCTGGTGTGACCGAAAGGATGACCCGTACTGGTTTCAAGGTGGATTTACAGCATTGCAGCATAGCTACGTTAGAAGCATATAATAAAGCAGCGTGTTGTGCCCAGTAAGTCTTGATGCAGGATGTTGTACCCAGCTGAGTGTATTATGCAGCGTGTTGTGCCGGTGTGTCTTGATGCAGCATGTTGTTCTGGTGTGTATTGTGCAGCGTGTTGTGTCGTGTGTATTGTGCAGCGTGTTGTGCCGGTGTGTCTTGATGCAGCATATTGTGCTGGTGTGTATTGTGCAGCGTGTTGTGCCGGTGTGTATTGTGCAGCGCGATTGTGCCGGTGTGTCTTGATGCAGCATGTTGTGCTGGTGTGTATTGTTGCAGCGTGTTGTGCCGGTGTGTCTTGATGCAGCATGTTGTGCTGGTGTGTGCAATGTGCAGCGTCGTTGACCGGTAAATGTCTTGATGCAGCGTGTTGTGCCGGTGTGTATTGTGCAGCGTGTTGTGCCGGTGTGTCTGGATGCAGCATGTTGTGCTGGTGTGTATTGTGCAGCGTGTTTTGCCGGTGTGTATTGTGCAGCGTGTTGTGCCGGTGTGTCTTGATGCAGCATGTAGTGCTGGTGTGTATTGTGCAGCGTGTTGTGCCGGTGTGTATTGTGCAGCGTGTTGTGCCGGTGTGTCTTGATGCAGCATGTTGTGCTGGTGTGTATTGTGCAGCATGTTGTGCTGATGTGTATTGTGCAGCGTGTTGTGCCGGTGTATCTTGATGCAGCATGTTAGTTGAGTTGGTAAAGTGTACGCTGCATTGTTGTTGTTTGTTAGGATTGTGACTGACTGATTGTATTATAATCGGTTAGCATGTCAATGTGTTTGTCTGTGATTGTGTTGGCCTGTCATTGTGTTGGCCTGTCATTGTGTTGGTCTGTGAGTGTGTTGGTCAATGATTATTGTTGGTGTGTGAGACTCAACAATTAAGGGCAAGTATTAAATGGATTAGCGTAGTGCACTTGAACTAATCTCTGGTGGCGTCATGTTACCACCCTCTCTTACTCGGCGAAAACAAAATAAAAAAAACCCCCAGAAAAACTGAGCAGATAGATGGATAGATAGATAGATGGATAGATGATAGATAGATAGATAGATAGATAGATAGATAGATAGATAGATAGATAGATAGATAGATAGATAGATGATAGATGATAGATGATAGATAGATAGATGATAGATAGATAGATGATAGATAGATAGATGATAGATAGATAGATGATAGATAGATAGATAGATGATAGATAGATAGATGATAGATAGATAGATGATAGATAGATAGATGATAGATAGATAGATAGATAGATAGATAGATAGATAGATAGATAGATAGATAGATGATAGATAGATGATAGATAGATAGATAGACTGCTAATGACCACTAGGTAAACAGACAGCCAGGCGGATAGATCCACCGAAAATGGTTCGATACAGACAGACGAACAGAAATATATGGCTAGGATGATGCCATTGTTTGGGCTATAAATAGATCACCAATAAATGTTCGGTTTTGCCAACCCTAAAAAAAAAAATTAGCAAATGTAAGAAATGTTTAGGTCTAGTTCTCTTTAGTAGGATGAGCCCCCACCCCCTCCCCCCAAAAACAACACCACCTTTTTGTATTTGGTAGACAACCCCCCCCCCAACCAACCCCCGTCGTGTCACTTTGTTTAATCAAACCTCTTTGAACTACGACTAAAGAAATATGTTCATGGTCACGTGACTGCTCCATCTACCTGCTGCAGATTTCTATCATTTCTTCCGTTTCACTAAAATTTTTTATTGAGTTTGCTTTATTTTCTTTTACGATCTCCCAGCAATAACTGTATATTAATAATAGAAGCCATTTAGTAATTTACTTACTTTTTTTGACGTCATCCATGTTTGCTGTCTCGTCACCACCGCGTAACTCGTCGAGTGTTTGTATTGGTTGCTATGACAACAACACGAACAATCCGATGATGATGATGTATTCATTTTGAGAAAACACAAAAAAAAACCCATGTTGCACAGACGGTCAACGTGTAACAACCGATGATTTTTTTTTTACATATGAACATATATTTACATTCCAAATACATTTTGTTGACATATTTAATATTGGCATTCTCAAACAGTTCCGTTCAATATTGACATTCTCAAACAGTTCAGTTTAACATATGGAGCGTACACTGTAATTATAAATATCGGATCTGCCCGAAACCAAAAATAACCTTGCCAACCGATCAAACCTAAGGGGATATAACTCTTTACATTGTACAGGTTTCGCAGGGTACAGCTGGTGTGTATATATTAACACTCGAGTGTCCGTCGAAAAATTCTATTAAACATCGAGAGAAGGGGAAAAAAAAATTCCGCGTAAACATAACACACAAGTTCGCGCCAATTATCAGCGATTATGAAGTTGTTTATCGTTTACAACGGTTCTCACTCCGTCTGTAATTTTTACTCTTTCTTGGATATATATATATAAACTGTTTTTTTTTTCAGCAGCCCATAAGCTGTGACCTAAATGGCCCAATTTTTTTTTACGTTTTTATAGTGCCCTTCTTTCACTCCCCTGTAGTGTAATGGTCATGGAGGCACCACGGGAGATATGGAGGAAACTTAATGCATTTATTTATATTTCACGGGCAGTCAGGAAGGTATTTGGAGGGGTGGGGGGAAGAATTTGGCATCACCTCCCACCCTCCCTCTATCCCTTTCGTACTCCCACCCTTTCAACTTTGACCTCTCATCCAATCTTAACTAAAGAAAGACATCTACGTCACGATAATAAAAAAAAACGCGGACAATCCATTATTCCGTATTATAGAAAAAGACCGTATTGTAAAACAGGGGAATAAACGATCTACGTGTGGAGACTGGGAAGGAGGGATATAATAATAATATAAAAAACAACCATTGAAGCAAATTTTATTACCATGAAAGTAATTCATTTTATACCAAAAATATTCATAACATATTTTCGAATTTTCACGCCTCTGGCGAATGAACAATGGGTACCCCCTCCCTCCCCCTCCTTCTCCCAAACTCCTTTTAACAACAAAAAAAAAACAAAGTTGTCCTCTTTTCACATAGAACCACTGACGCGAGTCTGGGATGCAGGGAGGGGGGTGGGGAGGGGTTTGGTTGTTCCCACGACCTATCACACCCCCAATGGCCTTGAACTGAGCGCGGAAGAATATGTTTGGGGGAATTATAAAAAAAATAATCCACAGATTCCAGGGAGTAATCTGTTCCTATATATATATATACATTATTGTGTGCGTGTGTGTTTTGAACAGAGAGTGGGGAGAAGGGTGGGTGTGGAGGGGGGTGAGGATTAGGCAGGTGAAGATTTAATCTTCTATTATCGTTTTTATTCCTTTTATTGTTGTTTTTTGTTATTGATGTTTTTTGGCAGATTTACAGGGCGACCTGGAGATTTTGAAAGTATCGTTCATAATTGTATTCGAATGAGATTTTTTGAAAGTATTGTTCATAATTGTATTCGATTGAGATTTTGAAAGTATTGCTCATAATTGTATTCGATTGAGATTTGAGGGTATTGTTCGTAATTGTATTCGAATGAGATTTTGAAAGTATTGTTCATAATTGTATTCTGTTGTAGCGGTGCCTCGGTTAACGACAACCCGTTGTGAACGTCGTAATCCATTAAAGACTAGTTGCTTTCAGCAAAAAGAAATTATTTTTCAATACCTATATATATATATATATATTCAGTTATTGAATAGCTCAACAATATTTCATTTGTATTCGATGACAATTCAATATATTCGATTACTTGACAAAACGTATCGTTTCAAACGATCCTTATTGTATACTAATGCGCTTTTTTATTCTGGTGTTATTTTTTTTTTCCAGAAATGCCGGAAGTGGATTGCTCTGGTCACAACTGCCCCCCTGCCTACCTGGAGCGCCTGTGCCCACCAGATTCTTCCTTCGCTTTCAAGAACCGGAAACCGGAAGAAGACGCCGGGGGTGTAGATGCCAGCCCGCGGGACCACGACGTGCCAGCCGGGGCCGAGGGAGGGAACACCGTTGACCGCCGCCGCCGCCTCGAGGAGGAGCCCGCGTACCACTGCGTGTGCAACTCGTCTGCGTGCCACATTCCGACGTGCGCGCGTGACTTCACGTTGCGACTGCTGCAGAATGCTACGGGCTTGCCCGGCACGTGCTGTGACGTGTATGACTGTCAGAGGTCAACCAGTAAGTTGCGTGAAATTTTTTTTTTTTAATAATTAGATTACCCGTCGACCTTGAGATTATAATTTCTGACAGCCCCCCCCCCTCCCCCTTACCCCCCCCCCCACCCCTTGCATATCAGCAGCCAACTGACAGACCAAGCCCCCCCCCCAGATGTTGTTTTTTTTTCAAGATGGCTGCTAGTATTCTGTTTACCCAATATCGTCTGCTTTTATCGCGATAGTTTGCCATTAATTGCTATGGGATATCTCCCCTCCCTCCTCCCCAGTCCTTCATAAAAAAAAATCCCCCAATCAATGCCCTCTTTGAACTACAGCTCCATTAAACTCTCAAGTCAGACGTGGCCTCCATTTTCTGTTCCCTGTAAAGCTGTATCTGCTTTAATGTTCCCTTTGAACCCTGTAAGTTCCATTCAATGCAAAATCGTCCCATCTTTGTTCCCCCCCGAAAGCTAACACTACGGACTATGTATTAACAACGTTCTGTGGGATATATCATACATGACTATGTATTAACACCGTTCTGTGGGATATATCATACATGACTATGTATTAACGCCGTTCTGTGTGATATATCATACATGACTATGTATTAACACCGTTCTGTGGGATATATCATACATGACTATGTATGACAACGTTCTGTGCGATATATCTTACATGACTATGTATTAACAACGTTCTGTGTGATGTATCATACATGACTATGTATTAACAACGTTCTGTGTGATGTATCATACATGGCTATGTATTAACGTTCTGTGTGATGTATCATACATGGCTATGTATTAACAACGTTCTGTGTGATATGTCAAACATGACGGCCACCTTCCCATCTTCTAAGTCCATCATTTCATCTTCCTGCAGACTGCCCATCAACGATGTGTCCACCTATTGAGGAAGACCACTGCCCCGAGGACAGCGTCAGGCTTGCCCCCATGTGGACAGATGACCACTGCTGTGAGCTGCAGCAAGGGTAAGTACATGGTATCCAGGTACTCAATTAATTTATATCGTGTCTTTTGTTATGTTAAAACACACAAGTATTTTTACCTTTATACAAGTACCCTTCATTGTTAGTTATGTTAAAACACACAAGTATCTTTACCTTTATGCAAGTACCCTTTATTGTTAGTTATGTTAAAACACACAAGTATCTTTACCTTTATGCAAGTACCCTTTATTGTTAGTTATGTTAAAACACACAAGTATCTTTACCTTTATGAAAGTACCCTCCTTTATCGTTTGTTCTCCCAGGTGCACGTGCCCCATGGAGCATACATGTGAAGACGTGGAATGTCCAGATGGCTATCTGGTCGAGGTCATCTCTGAGGCCAACGGCTTGCCCGGATCCTGCTGCACCAAATTTAGATGCATCCCTGGTATGTAGAACTCTGTGTGATAACATGATCTAAGTTTGTTTTGTTTTTTCTGACACTCCCACTCAAATTATATCTGACCCTCCCACTCAAATTATCTGACCCTTCTATTCAAATTATCTGACCCTCCAATTCAAATTATCTGACCCTCCCAATCAAATTATCTGACACTCCCACTCAAAAAAATGTGTCTATAAGATTTACATGTCATGTGCCAGTTTTTTCTTGCTTTACTTTCACCTCAACAAACAACACCCATTCACCCAACCCTCCTCCCATATGACTCCCATACTTTACCCCCCGCCCCGCCCCCCCACAAAAAAATCACCCCCCCACATCACACACCAAACTATTATCATCCCCATCATTGCAAACATCCCCCCCCCCAACTACCGCATCATTACACACACACACGCACGCACGCACGCACGCACGCACGCACGCACACACACACACACACACCTTTCTTAAATCAACTAGTAAATGGAGCGTAAGACCAGACCTGATCATACCAAATATCTATTTACGGTAGCGACAACCATTATTTGTTTCGCAGTGGCTACGGGTCCATCATTCGGGACTCCGTATTTGTTTTCCGGGTACCAGCAATAGATATTGCTCCACACCCTAACCCTAACCCTATCCCTAACCCCAACCCTAACCCCAGCCCTAACCCTAATCCTAAGTACCTAACCCTATTCCTTACCCTAATATAATGGTGCTTGATGGTCCCGTAGCCACTGCGTATTTTTGTTTTCCAAATCAAGACTTCTCCTCCCCCCCCCCCAAACATCAACTCACCCTAACTCCCACTCAGACGCATGTTTCTTATATGTATTTATATGTCTACTTGTTCTCTTTCCCAACCATGCTGTTCCTCCCACCCCCTCCCCTTTTTCCAAATAAATATAGTATCAGTATGAAAGAGGCAAAAGTCTGGGATATGCAAAATGGAGTTGGGCAATGACATACTGGTTTTATCCTTTTTTCTAAAATTAGCTGCCCGAGTTGTTGTTCCGCTAGAGGCGTTGTTGTAGCATCCATTCACTCCCCAGCCCCCCCACTCCACGCCCCTTCCTTCCTTTCCTTCCTTCCTCCCCCACTTTATAAACATGTACATGAGATGTGTTTTAACATCTTTTTAAAGGGCAAAGGGGAGAGCAGCGTCTCCTGTCTAGGAGCAAAACAAGAGTACAGACCCCCCTCCCCTTTTTTTTTCTTCTTCTTCTACCGCTCGCGCGTAATTGACATCATCACCTTACCCCCCCCCCCACTCCCTCCCTTTCCTCCTCTCTCTCTCTCCGGTGCTACAGTAATGAATCCACTGGTTGGCTCTATCTGTTTATCAGATTAAGAAAACAGAATGTGAAAACAACCGTTTTCATTCATGTCTCTCAGGCTCCACGCCACAAAATAGTGCACGCGCTTAAATTTAGGAACTATTTTTTTATGTGTTTTTTTTTTGCTAATGTGAGTCGTAGGTCATAAACTATGTTTCTTGGCATCGCGCTGGAAGATCTCCGGGTTAATTTTTTTTTTTATGAGGTAGATTTTTGTTTTAGTGCGCATGACTCATTGTTAAAACCGGATTCGTTACAATCTATTGTTTTAAAATATAGACGGTCCTTATTATCTGATTGGTTAATGACTTTAAAAAAATCAACCAATCAATATATCTGATGGATTTTTTTTTTATTTTCGCGATATTTCGACGACTTTTTTTTTATTTTCGCGATATTTCGAAGACTTTTTTTTTTATTTTCGCGATATTTCGACGACTTTTTTTTATTTTCGCGATATTTCGACGACTTTCTTTTAATTTTATGTGAACGCTATCTGATGTACAAAAATCGTTTTTTTTTTCACCTCCCTGTAGGCGTATATTTTAAAATTGTTGACCTATTTTTATAGGCAATTTTTTTTTTACCGTGACCTAAACTTGTATAGCTACCCCGGGGGTGGGGGTGGGTGGGGGGTGGGAGTGTGATGACTTGATTAATTTAATGTCTTGCTGATCCAATCGCTCTGTTGTCGCTTTTTGTTTCTACTTTTGAAATCAACTTTTGATGTCTCTTGAATACCCCCCCCCCAAATGAACAAATTAAAAGGGGTGGTATTTTTATGGAGTTGTGGGGGGGGGAGGGGGCGGTAAAGGCTTGAATATATATCTATAGGCCTACACGTACACGAGATGTCGACGTGGTGTGAAAGTACATGTACTGGACGAGTAACTTGCACTCACTGGTACTTGTATGCATATTTATTACCTGCTTGTACCCACAGCTGCAGGGGACGAGGCGTGAGTGTTGCCGGTCATAATCATGGTTATAGTAGGTTTGCTGATTAAACTTCGTTAATTTGCGATTAACGCTTTAAAAAAAAATTTGCGATTAAAATTTTTTAACGCAACACCTAAATGCGTTAATTTTACCAAAATGATGAAAGTTCACCAAATCGATAAATAACAGAATTTCACTCAACAATTTGAAGTTAAGGTCCGTTAATCATGCGTTAACTTCGATCAATTTTTTTAATCGAACATCAGCTCTAATTTATAAAAAAAAATGGTACTGTGTTTATTGAATATAGTTAGCATAATCATCCATAATAAAATGACTACAAGTTTAAATATATATAACAATCAGATAATTCAAATGATACATGTTTTTAGTCTGATATATAGATCTTTTGTTCGTTTGTGCTTTGTATATAGCATTCAATACATTTTTCTCCATGACCGGCAGCTATATATAGAAACTATACGTACTGGTGGAGCTCAAAAAGGTAGCCAGCCTTAAAATGCGCCACCCTGTACATATAGGGGCATCAGAGTCTGGTTTCATGATGGGGGGGAAGGGTGGGGTGCATTTCTAGTTACATCTCATCAATTATTATGTATATATATATATATGAACCAAGTACTTTGGTCCTCACCGGAGATCGAACCAGGTACCTTCAGGTCGACAGTCGAGCGCTTTACCGCACGACCACCCGTCCCCCTTAGAGTCGAATGTTCCATTCTCGCGGTGCCAGGTCAGCGAAATCGCCTTTGAAAGAAAGACAATGTTTTTTTTTTCTTAACGTGTGGGTGGGATGGGAGGGGGGGTATCATTGAATCACGAGAATAGCTGGATGTGGGTGGGGGATGTGGGTGGGGGATGTGGGTGGGGGATGTGGGTGGGGGATGTGGGTGGGGGATGTGGATGGGGATGTGGGTGGGGGATGTGGGTGGGGATGTGGGTGGGGATGTGGGTGGGGGATGGGGGGTCGGTAACAATGTCAGACAAATGGTTGGATCTCATTACTCTCGGGCTAATGAAGTAAACCGGTTTCATCCACCTAGATTGTGCTAGATTCTCCTGAAAATTACTACAGTCGTTTTGTGTGATACACCACACACACACACACACACTTTGCACTGATAGACGCCATCACATAAGCCAGAGATCTCCCCCCTCTCCCCCCCACCCCCCTTTTTTTTATTTTAATCAAAAGCGTTCCAAATTAACTAACATAGCTGCTGCTGCAGTGTGTGTGTGTGTGTGTGTGTGTGTGTGTGTGCGTGTGTGTGTTTACTGCTTCTTCAGGTGTTCACTAGTCAACGGGCCACATTAAATGAACTGTTTTATCCCATATGATGAAACTTTGGGGGAGAAGGGGTGGGGTCGGGGGGAGTTGCTCAGTGACGGAATGAGTGGGGAGTCTAAAAACATCTAGGTCAAATGTTTTCTGAATTCCCCCCACGGGGAGAAATTTGTGTGTTCTTGTTTTTTTTTTTTAGAAATACAAAAGGATATTGCGGGAAAGAGGGAGGGAGGAGGTTGAGAAAGCTGATAAAACAGACTTTTATACTTGATAACATGAATATCTCTTTACAAACGCCAAAGGAATGTTAATGACAGGAATGCCCACAACTATTGGTTTCATTATTTCACCCCCGGGTACGCCAGCACACATCTATCTCAGGTTGTATCTTTCGTAGTTCTACTTTCTTTCACTCTTTTTGTGTCTTTCTTTAAATTCTTTATTTTATTTTATTATTATTTTTGCTCTCATCGTTGTAATTTGACGGACTTGATAGCCCGACCTGTGATTCCATCTATCTCCGTCCTATGACAAAAACAAAAAATTCTAACAGAGATATTCTAGCCAAAAGCATGAGGAGCGAAGACCAAGGAGGAACTTCTAGGGACATAGGTTAATCGGGTGGGGGGGGGGTGAGAGCTCGAACATCGTGGAGGAAGGGGCTCAAACTGCAACCAAAGATTTATTTCGATGTGATCGCAAGTGTAGCTTTAAAAAAAAATAAAAACTGTTTTTCGAGAATTTTGAGTTGATTCCCCCCCCCTCCCGTTAAGATAAAAGACCATTGGCATAATAATACCTTGTATTCATTTATTTATGACTGGGTGGGGGATGGGGGGTGGGTGCGGTCAGTAAAAGATGCTGCTAAATATATGACAGCATTGTGTGTCTGCTGTGTGGTGGATCAATGTAGAATCCAAAATTATGGGATTGGGCTGTTCAGGGAAGCATCATGCGTGAATGTGTGTATATGTGTGTGTGGAAATAGTATGTGTTTGTGTGTGTGTGTGGCTGGAAACGTGTGTGGTAAAAACGTGGTATTTAAGTGTATGAACGTGGTGGTCTCTAATTCCCCCCCTACCCCCCCCCCTTTTTACCCCACTCATACGTAGAATGGATCTGGTTTGGTTGTCATGTGACGAATTTGTTTATGTTTACCTGCTGATGGAGGGCGGGGGGTTGGTTAGGGTGGTGGGTGGTAGTGTGGTGATGTTGCTCACCGTGTCTTGGGTTTTTTTTTTACCCCAAATAGGTCACGTTTCCGACAAGTTTTGATCTACCTGGAAGTTATGTCGTTGCCCCCCCCCCACCCCCAACCCTCACCCCACTTCGCCCTCAACATTTCCCGACCTATCCATCAATGCCAGTGTCTTTAAACTATAAATATATATTTATATATATGTCATTGATTTCTGACAACATTCCAGAGGATGCGTGCGTGTGTGTGTGTGTGTGAGAAAGAGAGAGAGAGAAAGAGAGAGAGAGAAAGAGAGTGAATGCATTGTGAGAAGAACCGCTCGTACCAGAAGTGACGTCTGAAGTGGAGCTAGTACGGGAAATCGCTTCTAAAGGAATGATACACTCACACACGCCCACACACACACTCACTCACACACACACACACTCACACGTTTTGGCTGAGGATTAGCTTCTGTTGTATTGTTCCTAACCTTTCCCATTTTATCAACTGCGAACTACCTCCCTTTCCTCCACTACTCCATTTAAAAAAAAAATAATTTAATGAAAAAAAGTTCAATGTGTAATACCATCGTATCGTAACACTTCCTACCCCCCCCCCACACACACACACTCCCAATCTGTCTTTGCAGCTTTGTTTCCAGTTGCGTCACTAGCATTAATGACGCTTGGCATTTAAAAAAAAAACAAAATTGACACCAGATCCATGTACTAAAGTGTTGAGAATGCCACCCTTGACATCACTCTGATCTAATGACATCACTCTGACATCAACCTCATGACATCACTCTGACATCAATCTCATGACATCACTCTGACATCAATCTAATGACATCTCTCTGACATCAATCTAATGACATCACTCTGACATCAATCTAATGACATCTCTCTGACATCAATCTAATGACATCTCTCTGACAGCAGTCTAATGACATCACTATGATCTAATGACATCACTGTGACATCACTCTGACGACATCACTCTGACGACATCACTCTTGACACTAATCTAATGACATCACTCCGACATCCATCTAAGGGCATCACTCTGATATAATGACATCACTCTGGCTGTCTCATCCACCTACACGCCTACCACCCGTAGACACCGCCGGACATGTTAATCATTATATTTTCTTTTGAAATCCTTACTAAATCAAGCTACAATCTAAACAAAATAATTATTATCTTGGCCTTACGTTATACACATGTGGAGAGGAGGCGATTAGAATGATCATTTTTTATTTTCAAGTCTGCGTTCAACTTGCACTTAATAAATCTTGATTATCACAATTCTATGACAACTGACGTTGAAGTGCACATCATGTTTTTTATTTTATTTTATCATTTCGTGTTATCTTAACTACTTCCTGCCAACTTTCTATTCAAGAACATGAAAGAATTAATAAAATTACAAAAAAAAAAAAACTCTCAAGGCCAAAAACTCCTAGTGTGACTGCTGTGTTTGTTTATTGGACTAATTATCTCAGCGGCCACAGTTTGCCAGTTTGGCTGTTATCACTTGGTGGCTGATGGCTACCTGGGGAAAATCAAACATAGATCTGGGTTTTTTTTTCCTATTACAAAAAAATAACATTACAGCGACTTGCTGCTGCTGCTCTCTTTGACAAGTGGAAGTAATCCAGAGATTGATAGCAGTATTGCCTGTTAAGAATGTGTGACAACTTCTCAACATTATTAGAAATTTAAAAAAAAAAATATGATTTATTGACTAGAAGGTTGTTATTTTTTTTAAAGAACAGGAAAGACATTTATTGTGTTCTATTTTTGGCGTCAAAGCATTTATATCAAAATTAACTAACTTATAAATCATAAAAATGAGAACTTGAGTCGGTCATGCTCTGTGTTAAAGTCTGACTCCATTAACTGACTCAAGTCTGTTGCCTCATGAAACGATTAACCGCCTATGTGTGGTAAATTGATAGCTAGTCCACCTGCCTGGATTGACGGTCCTGGGTCAATCTCCGGTTGTCGAAACCATTCTTGCGCGTAAGAAAAACTACTCGACCCCCATAGGTTACTGAATTCAACCCCTCCCCCCACCCCACCCCTTAACAATAGTGACTTTCACCACAGTTGATACTATCAGGGCCCCGACAGAAACACGTGCCTAGAACTGTCAGACCATATCTTCAGTTAACCTTTCCATAGGTTTACATTTCTGTAGGTTTACCTTCCCATAGGTTTACAGGTTTACCTTTGCATAGGTTTACCTTGCCATAGGTTTAGGACATCACACAAAAAAAAAGGGTACCGGTACAAGGGATCCATCGATCATTATTACTATTACACTTGTTGGGGAAATCGCGTCATGGATAATGACGATTTTGGATTAATCCATATCCTAGACCAGATTAACGCCTTCAACCGAAGCGCCGCTTACTTTGCACCTTTAGCTCAGGACTTTTAGATCTCTGCGGACCAGGCACATTTTGAAATAGGGCTGACCAATGAATTAGTGTTGTTTTAGTCCAAGGTCCTATTTTAGTTTCAGTTTTTATTTCGTTTTTTCTGTAATAATTTTAGTTTTAGTCTAGTTTTAGTTTTAGGCCCAATTTTAGTTTTCGTTTTAGTTTTCGTCGACTAAAACTAAAACATCAGAGTTTTAGTTTTCGTCTTAGGGAATTTTAGTTTTTAATTCGTTGGGGAGTTTTAGTTTCAGTTTTTATTCAGTCTTCTGTCTACCAGATTTAGTTTTAGTCTTGCTGCTAATTTTAGTTTTAGTTTTAGTTCTCGTTGACGAAAAATCAACATTTTCGTTAACGAAGGTTTTAGTTTTAGTTTTCGTCGACGAAAACAACACTACAATGAATGCCCCACCCACCCCCACCCCCACATAATGGGAACACGTTATTTGTAGTTTTACTTCTACTGCAAGCCTTGACCTACCTGAGCCGTTGGAATAAGGTCACCGTGACCTATCTGTGGCTACATTCATTGACCCTAAAACTTTTTTTTTTATCTGGATAACGAGACAACGTCAATTACCGGCCCATTAATTCCAGGCACGGCTTCTGGTCATGGATACACCCAGCCGATTTAGCCCTGGTGGTTAATTAGAATTGGTCACGTGTCCATGAACATTTCTTTTAATCTCGTGTCGTCTTTTCGTGTTTGACGTCACTGCTTATGTTGTGTCACGTGGGCCTTTTGTTTACTTCGAGAAACTAGGTCACAGGTTGTGTAAACAAGTCGAAGCGTGTTTTTATTGGTATTGAGCCCATCATATATATATATATATATATATATATATATATATATATATACGTAATAAGTGAATGCAGCCCCGTAGCGTGAAAATTCTACAGCATGGGCCAGGCATTCTGTTGTGCATTAGTTTATGACATAACGGTCACTAGTTGAAGTGTGAGATAAATGTAACAGAGTAAGAATGGGAATACCCCAAGGTGCGGTTGTTGAACGAATGCATCGGTGATGAACGAAGAAGTGCATGATGCGAGAGATGACGGTCGACGTTGTTATTGTTAAACTAGTATTTTAGTATTTTGATATTAAAGTAGTTGATCATTATTATGGGAGGAATACTTGGCTTGTTTCCCTGATTTTTGACATTTGAAGTGTTTTGCTACAGTGTAATTAAGTGTGTGTTGTCCTTGTGTCAGAGTGCTGACACACTTGACGTAGTGACGACATTGAAATAACGGCCCGATAAGATCCTTGTACACAACAATTCTACAGCAGGGGCCAGGCATTCTACAGCAGGGGCCAGGCATTCTACAGCAGGGGCCAGGCCAATAGCGGGGGCGGAGGGCAGGAAATAAATTTTACTAAGTAGAGCAAACAAGCAGAGGTGGGGGGCAGACAAAACGGGCCTGAGTGAATGGCACCTCAGGGACTCCATCCCTTCGAAGGGGTCTATGGGGTACAGTAATACGCAACAAAACAATTCAACCAATCGGTGTGATCAAAAATACCCTCGTTTGCCCGAGATACCCAATCAGGCGGCAGCAACTATCAATCACGTGACTCTCTCTGTTCTAGGTTTTTACAGCATCTGGGTTCCCAAACAACCCAGCCATACACAAGACATATTATCTATCACACGATGATTATTATTTTTCCCACACTGTTTTATTCCGCAGTAAGGTCACTGTCGTGCAGATACAATGGTCAAGAAATAAAGAACGGGGAGATCTGGCAGGCTGACAAGTGCCGGACCTGCGAGTGTAGTCACGGGGTCAGCAAGTGCACGCGGAAAACATGTCCAGAGCCGAGCTGCTCGTACATGGTCATACCAGACGGAGAGTGCTGTCCTGTCTGTCGAGGTAAGGAGGACGTAACTCAGTTGTTGTTGTTGTTGTTTGTGGTGGTGATGTTGTTGTTGCTGTTTGTGGTGCTGTTGTTGTTGTTTGTGGTGGTGGTGGTGTTTGTAATGCTGTTGTAGTTACTGGTGTTGTTTGTGAGGGTATTGCTGCTGCTACTGTTTTTGTTGTTGTTTAGGCTGTTATTGTTGCTGTTGTTTGGTGCTGGTGTTGCTGCTGTTGTTGTTTGTAGTGCTGCTGTAGTTGTTGCTGCTGTTGTTGTTTGTGGTGCTTGTGTTGCTGCTGTTCGTGGTGCTTGTGTTGTTGCTGCTGTTCGTGGTGCTTGTGTTGTTGCTGTTTGTTTGTGGTGCTGGCGTTGCTGCTGTTCGTGGTGCTTGTGCTGCTGCTGCTGTTGTTGTTTTGCTGCTGCTGCTGTTGTTGTTTGTGCTGTTGCTATAGTTGTTTTTGTTGGTGCTGTTGCTGTAGTGATTTTTTTTTACTTGTTCATTTTTTTCTCATGCACTGGAAAAAAACTAAATTTCCTAACGTCTGCTTCAAACAGGCTGTGTGTCTGCATCCGGCCAAGTGTATAAAGACTCCGAGAAGTGGCAGGAGAACGACTGCACGACCTGCGTGTGCAACCAGGGCAGGGCGGAGTGTCAGTCAGAGATGTGTGCCGTGGAGTGCCTGAACATGAAGAGGGTACCCGGACAGTGCTGTCCGGTCTGTGAAGGTAACGAAAGCTCTTTAACTCAGCCACCTGTCCCTCCGACAGCCATGGTTGGCCCAATTCCTGATTACTTATTTAGGGCTACAATTCATTCTTGTGAGTGGTCTTCGTTTGGTCCTCCCCCCCCTCACCAACTCTTGGGCCCACAAAACACGACCCTGAAAAATGAACACGTGACATACATATGAAACTAAAATAATTATGACCAGAGCGACTTGTTTTTAGTGGGTTTTTTTTAACTATGTTTTAACAATATTGGAGATTAACTCTTTTTACCAATCATTCGATTATGTGAAGTTATTTCCCTTTAATTCACAGAAACCTGCAACCTGTTCTGCCCCTTCGGCTTCGCGCTGGACGCCCAAGGGCAGGAACTCTGCCAGTGCGCGGAAGATAAGTGCGCGGCCTTTAGGCAGCAGAAATGCGACAAAACTTGCGAGTACGGGTTCAAGACCACGAGGGACGGCTGCGTAAAGTGCAAGTGCAACAAGTGCCCCCAGCTGAACTGCACCAAGCGGTGCACTCACGGTCACGTGCTGAATGACGAAGGCTGTCCTCTCTGTAAATGCAAAGGTCAGTTGTTGTTTTTTTGTTCTGGTTTCCGGAAGTCCACTTTATGTCATCTTGTCGACTTTTCCATATGTCTGCTTCAAGATTGTATTGTATGAATGGAGCTGTAAAAAATGTATAGTATAAATGGAGCTGTCAAATGAAATGTATTAATGGAACTGTCAAAAGACACCATGAACTGACACAAAGACATAATGAATGTACGGTTGTTTGTCAGTCATGCGCACTTCTTTTCAAAGCCACTGCCCATCTTGAGCTGAAATAGGTCAAGATGGCCGTGTTTGAACTGGCTTCTTGTCACCCATTTAGTCTGATTTAAACTTTTAAAATGAACATCATTAAAAATACAATGGTGAATCTTGTTCATAGCTGAATAAATACCAGAGATGAAGTACTCGAGTTATAAATTCTTATAGTATTAGTACTCGTACTTGACACTTGTATTCGTTCTTGCACCTTGGGTATTTTGTACTCGTACTTGAACGTGCATGGTCGGTACTTGGAACATCTCGATTACACCAACGTTCACTCGTTGATCATCGTGTGATTCCGTCGTTACAGAGTCCTACAGCCCGGATCTGATCAGCTCGGAACAACAGTGGGCTGACGGGAAGGCTTGCTTGTCTCTGTCGGGTTCCAGACATCTCAACGGCGAGTCCTGGAGCGACGGTTGCCGGAAGTGCTACTGCCACAACGGATTGGAAATGTGCTCCCTTTTAGCCTGCCCGGCGCCCCTCTGCTCGAACCCCGTCTTCAGGATCGGAGACTGCTGCCCTACATGTCCAGGTAAACAATCAGCCACACACACACACACACACACTAATAAAACAAACCTTCGCCTTGAATCTGTTTGCGTTTTCATCAAAATGGAATGTCCAGCCAGCAGCCTATGAATATTCAACTGTAATAACATATTACTCTGCACGTCCAAAAGTGTTTCATTGTATGGCCTACTGTATCTACTTTATAAAGTCTCACAGCCTTTACTTAGTCATTCTCACAGCCTTTACTTAGTCATTCTCACAGCCTTTACTTAGTCATTCTCACAGCCTTTACTTAGTCATTCTCACAGCCGTTACTTAGTCATTCACAGCTTTTACTTAGTCATTCTCACAGCTTTAGCTAGTCAAAGACTTGGTGCAGACTGTAGTTTGTTGTTGTTATTAAGAGTATAATTTATGTTGTCAGAGCCGTACTATGTAAAGTTAATTGTAAAAGAAACATTGGTGGGGAGGATCCTAGAAAAAAGACGTTGTTTGCAAACTTGGGGCCCCCTAATAATCTTCGATAGTCCCCGCAGACAGTTGAATAATTTTAGCCCAGGGCCCCATGACTAGTGCTCGACTTACCTTTCCTTGTGGCAGGCGCAAATTTTATTAAAAAAACGTAAGTGTAGGGGGGGGGCATTTAGCAGTGGAGGCCCCCTAGGCAGCTGCTTAGTTTACCCCATCTATAATAAGAACGCCTCTGCTTTCACTTCAGTAATAAACCACTTACATAAATTATGAAAAAATAATTCCGTTCCAATACTGTACAGATCAAATGTTTACCCCTCAGTAAAACCCTTTTCTTAAGCATTAAACATATTGTCCTGACATTTGGCTCTTCACAATTTCCCCAGGTCTTACAGTACCAGGGCTCGAGGCGGAGAGGGAGAGGTGAGTCAGCCCAAGGTCACCACTACGTGGAAGGCGAGACCTGGCAGATGGACGCCTGCACTCTCTGCGTGTGTCACGGGGGCGCCATACTGTGCCAGACGCCCACCTGCCCCCCTGTGGTGTGTCACCATCCAGTCAGGCCAGAGGGTCAGTGCTGTGCAACCTGCAGAGGTGAGTCAGAGGTCCCCCCCTGTCCTCCCCACCTTCCTGTGTCTTGCTGAGTGTCACTCTTGTGAATGGAAACTAAATGTAAACAAACAAACGATCGTGTTGCCACGCCTAGGAAAATGAACAAAATAATAACAGTGTGTACTGTTTCTTGTTTACTTCAGAGTACTAACCGCTAGTATCATAACATTTGATTCTATTTAATCTAAACCTCTATAGTATCATGACATTTGATTCTACATCGTGTTAAGTCTTTTGATCATAACATTTTGATTTACATTGTTTACACTTTTCTTTACATTAGAACACTTTTAATAAACTTATAAAATACTTTGAATTCCCGGTACATTACTCTTTGAGTTATCTGTACTTCAGTACACTTTGAATTACCGGTACATTATTACACTTTGAATTACCTGTACATTATTACACTTTGAATTACCTGTACATTATTACACTTTGAATTACCTGTACATTATTACACTTTGAATTACCTCAACACTCTTAAATTGTATGTACTTGTTCGATGGTCGTTCTTAAAAAACCACTCATACTCTTCATAGTCTTTCGGCCGCCCTTTCTCTCTATCTCACACACACACACACACATACAACGTTATGAGTCACGGTGTATGAGTTGTGCAATCAACCCCAGGTGTTGATGTCCCTGCAGGTGATGACCTCAGCAGCCTACCTGTGACTGGGCACCACCACTGCCGCTCCTACACCTCCATGATGTACAAACACGGTGAGACCTGGCAGTCAACGCCCTGTCAGAGCTGCACCTGCCTGGATGGACAGATCATGTGCTACAATCAGATGTGCCCGCCCGTCAGCTGCAAGAAGACTGTGCTCAGGAAGGGACAGTGCTGTCCAACGTGTGTTGGTGAGTTTTGTTTTTGTTTTACTTATAGCTTGATTCCCTCATTTTCCACCCACCCTTCGACGCCAACACATATGATCCCCCTCTCACCGAATTTATTGGTAATAAATTTAAATCAATTTAAGAATTTACGGATGTATTAAATTAAAAAAAAAAGCTTTCTATAGTGAATCTATACAATAACGAGCTCTGTTTACTTTTAGTTGTTAACGTTACCAGAATTTATAGCCAGATTTTTTGTGTATTTCATTTCAGATGCGCCAAAGGCCAAAGTATGCATTCACAACGATGTAACTTACGAATCTGGAGAGAAATGGCAGGGAGATAACTGCACACAATGTATGTGTATCAATGGACACACAGAGTGCTTTCCCCTTCCGTGTCTTAATCTGGATTGCACTTTTGGTGTAATCAAAAGGACTGGCCAGTGTTGCCACGAATGTTACGGTAAACAAAACAAATCAACCTGTGTTGTCTCATTTAATTTTACTATTAATTATAAATATTTAGTTGTTTATTGTTTTTTTTTGTTATTGATTCATTCATTATGTAAGAAAGAACAATTATTAAACATCCTGCATCATGTCAAATGTATCATCAATTTACATATTTAGGACATTAGTATGAGTAACAAAACATATTAAATGTAGCCATTAATAATATATAATTACTTTGACAGAGGCACCAAAGTCGGAATTTTTGCAAGAACATAACAAGACTAGCATAACACGAGTCTCTGGAGATATCTCCACTGCAGGTAAAATCCAAAATAAGAAGCAAGTAGAATTAAATGAACAAATTATTTGTCAATGAAAAACATTCTAGTAAAACATTGCAATATATATGTTTATTGTTTGTTTATAACTATCAATAAGAAATAATATAACCCACACATAATGAAATAAACTAATCTTAATTTTTTTCAAAATAGCAGTGGTGATTTTGGTTATTGACCATTGTTTTGTAATTGAATTTTAAATAAATTGCTTTGGTCTGGAATTGTTTAAAATTTTTTTTTTTGGATTATACTGCGCTCAAAATATTTGTAGTTTTTATCCACATTTTCACATTGTAGGCAATTTTTTTACCGTTTATATTTTATGATTCACAGTTCCTTCTGAAGATGAATCTGGATTTGATGCCAAAGCATTTGGATTTTCTATGCTAGCTGTTGCCATCCTGGCCATCATTGGGATAATAATTCTTGCCAGACTTTTGATTCAGAAATCTAAAAGATACCACACCCGACCAAATGATCCTAGCATCGAGAATCAAAAGACACTCATCCAGAGTGAGAAAGAGCAGCACTGGCAAAAATTCACTTCTGCGAAAAAACCTGAACCTGGCAAAGGAAATCGGAGCAGCAATGACTATGCTGAGATGGTTTTTTCCGACTCCTCCAAAGGAAGCTACAAATCCTCAGTTGTTTCATGAACCCCGTTTTTTAAAAAAATGTTCCATTTTTTATCATAAAAATTCAGTAATTTGTATGTAAACTCTGTTAAGTTTACAATACTTAATTAAAAACCTCTGCTGTTGTTGTCAACAAATTTATTCTGAAAAATAGTGTGAACTGATAACATTCCTAATGGTAAAGGCCTTGCATTCATTCGCTTCAAAATGAAATCACATTCACACACCAGGGTTTCCTGTATTGCTGAAAGGAAACCTTTTGTTGTATGCATCTTGTTGTGATTTGGAAATGAAGCACATTTGTTTAAAGCCGTTTTTCAAACATTTTTTCATTTTGTTTATCTGACGACCAAAGCGTGGTCACTTCACATTGACTAAAAACGAAGTATTTTATGTTTAATAAAATGAACATATCAGACATGCAATAACTTTTTACAATATGAAATTATTATTTTTTTTCTCAGTTTAAAAAAAAATAAATGTATATTTATGAATGCAATGATAGTTGCAACTATTCATTAGCAAACTGGAGATACTGTAATACTGACATGAACCTAATGGATCTGAGATTTGAATTATTCACACAAGAAATAAATCATTTCCCCCATCAAGCATTCCGTACACTAGATAAAATGTTTGTTTTTTTAATAAACTCACTAATAATAAAACAAAAAAATCTCTATTCCTTCTCCCATCATTTACAGAGAACTCCCCTGCTCAATCTACACTGGCCTATATTTACTATAAGAACTACCCTTTCATTTTTTTTATATATTCATATATATATTTATATTTATTTTAAAACAAGTAATTGCATTAAAAAAAAACTCATCCATCAGACAATCATTATAACCTGATTATTATTATTAAACATCCTATGATAACTTTACTGGTATTCCTGGCTTTAAGTTTTATCTTGGTTGTTGTTGTTTTTTATTTTAACTAAAACTTTAGGCAACATGCTTTGGTGACACCATAAAATAATAAGCATGGTGTCCAAACAAATCTTTCCCCTCCCTCCCCCATTCATAGAAACAAGCTCAAAGTAAAAAAATTCCAATTTTAATTTTTTCCCATCAACAACTAGTAAAATATTGTGTCTAAATCTTAAAGAATTTTTTTCAATTAGTAATAGAATGTCTTTTTTTTTTTTTTAACCAACTTTTAAAGTCTGGCAGATCACGCATCAGTTAGTTAGTACATCATATGTTGTTTAATAAGTGCATTAAAGTTTAATTGGTGCATTATAAAATCGATTGAATGCATTACAAAATCAATTAGTGAATAATATTTTTTATAAAAAAAACCTGCACTCTGGAGTTTCTTAATTTTTACCTCCCATAAAAGGTCATGTCCCATAAAAGGTCATGTCCCATAAAAGGTCATGTTCCATAAAAGGTCATGTTTAGTAAATATTTCCAATGGTATGAATAACATTTTTTTCTTTATTTGCCAACTAACATGTTCACTTTATAAAAAGCTATTTTTTTTTTATTGTTTTTAGCTTTATTCTTTCTAATAGAGATCATATAGATTATTCATGTTGCCTTTGTGCTTCTCTTCTATTTATAAACACATTTTATGTTGTCAGTTTTACTGGTTACATATTTCTGTGTGCAAAAAAAAAAAAGCACAAATTTGTGTGGAACAAAATCTGATTTTTTTTTAAAATACAGTACTTTGTATTTGTTTTGGAAATTATTTTTTTGTATCATGCTTTTTGAAGAAATTTTTAAAAAAGTTAAAACCTGTAATTTTGAATTATTTAGCAGGAGAAATTTTTCAATGATTTTAAATTATTCACCCATTTATTTCTATAAAAATAATTGTGTATTAAGTTTTTTATTTTCTTTAAAAAAGAAGTCTTATGTGTAGTTCTAATCCTATATTAATTACATTCAAACCATTAATACTGTTTAACTCTGTTTAAACTTCAGGATGATAAATAATTTTTAACCTTTCTCAATTCAAATAGTTTATTAAACTTATGATTAAAATTTAAATAAATATTGGCATTAGAATTTTATGTATATATATATAAGTGCTTGATTGATCATGACAAATTTATACTCCTTTGTGTATATTTCATAATGCTACCATGTAAACTTCAGTCTTAGCCATCATTTTATTTAACATATTTTTTTTTTTTTTTTAGATCATAAATTCGATTTTCTTTGTACATTACTGAATCTTTTGTGACATTTGTTTCTGTGTGTGTGTAAAATAAAGCCACCACATGACAAAATGAAACAAAATTTGTCAGAACCTGGTCACTTGTAAATAAAAGTTCAACTTTTGTTTGTGATACTTTCTTATAAACTTCATTGTAATTTTTTTACAGCCCCCCCAAACTGTCTCATTTGCTTATATTGTTATCTCACATATACATTTATAGATATGCCAGGTGTTTATAAAAGAATAAAAGTAAAAAATACATTTCTCTATCATGTTACAGAGATGACATCAATATGACAATGAGTTGCAGTTAAACTGATCAGAAATGTGATAGTATGTTTTCACCAAATAGCCGAGGATTTTTTTTGAAAGAAGATTAATAATATGAAAGTCACATTGTAAATAAATGTTAAACTGATCAGAAATGTAATAATCGGTTTTCACCAAATAGCTGAGGATTATTTTTCAAAAGAAGATTAATTAATAAAATGAAATAGCTAAAGTTACATTGTAAATAAATAATGTTCGCATTTTTTTAATTCATTGAATCTTTAAAACTCATTACCTTAAAGAAATCACAAAATGTATGTTCGTAGATATGTTCTTTTTTTTTTTTTTTTTCTAAACACATGGCATATATATATATTTATATTATTTTTGTTTTTTTGCTTGTACTATTTTCAACTTAGTCACCTGACACGCCCTGTAGAGGCAACAGATCAAGTCATTTACCAAATTGTAATCCCATTTATGTCAACATTTAATGACTTATTCCTTGATTACTAATAGTAATTATTTTTTTAAATGATTCACGGATTAACTAACATGATACTATACATGGCCGAGCAGTGTAGATACTCGATTGTCAACCTGAGAGTCCTGGGTTCGATCCTCGGTGGGAACCATGGGAATTTTCCTAGGTGAAATACTTTGTTTCAAAGTTGGGGCAGTAAAAGCGGCTGGGCGTTGTGCTAACCACACAATCCCTATACATATACTGTGGTTATAGAAACAGATGAATTCTACACTTCATCTGGCCTGATGGCCTGTTAGGGCTATGGGAACTTTATATATAGCAATGTGAGGTCATTAAGAAAGCAATGCAAGCTGATACAAGATGGTGTTGATTAATTTTTCAAATTATTATAATTAATGGGTTAAAATGGTACTAATAACCTGGCAGTATTTATGAAACAATAATATTTTTCTTCAAATTAAAGCACATGTCATAATGTAGAGCTACATGCAACCAATGAGTGAGCATTTTCAATCCAGATTAACAGTCTGTCTCTACTTAGAAAACCCAAAATCTGGTTACATAAACTTTGCTTCATTTAAATTCTTACACTTCCAATAAAGGCTAATATAAAGTTGACACTGACATTTTTATAGGACACAGGCCCAAGAATTTAGAGAACTCTGACAGGGGAAATAATTCTTCTGGTCGACACTCAAGTTATTAATAATTTGCCACTAAATATTGAGGTGTCATCTCTTGATTTTATATAAAAATTGTAGCTTCACGGTTTCTTTGTGCCTTTTGTATTTTGAGAGACGGTTGAGCTGTATAGAGCGCTCGACTGAAAGTCTGGTATTTAATCCTCCGTGAGAATTAAAGGAATTTTTTACAGGTCCCAATGAAAGCCGGTTAAAAGGGAACTATACTTTTTTAAAAATATATTTTAGAACAACAGAATGATTAATTAGTATTATTATAGGGTCGATTTGAAACAAAACACAACAGCTACTGTTTGCAATAAATAGCTTTGTTGATTTTAATTTATAAATGGAATGTTATAATGTTGAAAGTTATCGGTGATTGCTTTTAAAAAAGTAACACTGTATAGTCAGAGTGGCATGTTATGCAATCATTCTATGACCAAAATGGCTTTTTACAAAATCTTTTTTTTTTCTATTTGTTGTAGATTTCACTATTGGTACTTATGAAGGGTAAAAGGGGAATTTTATATATTTATATATATATATTTTATTTTTTTTCACATTTTTTTTTCAGACTAACTTATTTGATATTAACTGCATTGTTATCTATAATGACATATCATGTTTATGTTCATTGTTTGGTGTTCAGATAGCAATGTTGATAACTAACGTTTTAACAAGAAACAAGTTTTCTAGTATAAATTTCCGTTCGTTATCTCATTTGATAAAACATTATATCTACTGAATAAAAGAAAGTAAATGTCACTGCAATCCTTAAAATTTATATTTACAACTGTGGGAGCAAAAATTGAAAAACATTTGTACTAATCCTCAAAATCATAAAATAAAAATTAAAAAATTATACCAATAGTTGTAAAGAAGAAACAATATCATTGTTTGAAAAAAGTAAAACACCGCAATAGTTTTATCGAGCTACTTAGAACAGATGGGCCACTGATGTAGATCTTTTCCAGCTAAAGGTCTAAAAAAAAATACTAAGTGAAAAGAAACTCATAAAAATATTATAGAAAAGAAACTCATAAAAATATTATAGAAAAGAAACTCATAAAAATATTATAGAAAAGAAACTCATCAAAATATTATAGGAAGACAAAAATCATGTTACACATTTCTAACAATTTGTTAGTAAAAAAGAATTATCATAACTACTTGTGCCTACAGCTGTGTCAATTTTCTGGTTAAATTTATGTCACATGGGTTTTATGAAGCATTTCAATTCAAATGTATATATTTTGTCTTTCATGCATCATTGAATAGGCTTTTTACATGTCACTGTATCATAGTTTGCACATTTCACTTGCTCATGATTTCTCCACTTCTGATTTTGTGTGTGCGCTTGTCCTCCATTATCTCCACATGTAAGTCTGCTGATATCTTGATAAAAGTATGGAGGGAAAAAAAATGTCACATTTAATTTTTTGCCAATTGTAAAGAAATTTTTTTTTTTTTAAATCGGAAAAGTCATTTATAATATTTATTCATATGTAAATTTTCATTTCATTAATTTTTGTGTGGATATATTGAACCCCGTAAAACATTTTATGTAAAGTGAAATATTATTGTCAATCAGTCTTGAATCATGAATGACCTGATGTAAATGAAAATTCTTCTTATTTTCTCCTTGGGAAAAATAAGGTTTTTTTTACCAAACAAAAACAGTTAATGGGACCATCAATTTGTTTCAGATGATTCTAAAATACGATGATACGTAACACAAAAGTATGAATCATATATTTTTGTCCTATCTTGTAAACATCTTCTGCTCTGAAGAAAAGGCATCTTCTTTAAAATTATGACTATAATTACAAAAATTATCTTACAAGTTTAAATATCTGAAACTATGGTGCCAGATTTTTTTGTAATTACTGGCTTTTTTTTTAAAAAACCCAAACTATCGAAATTCTGTTTAAAATTAGCACACCACTATCAAAATTCACTATACTTCAAATCAAGTCTCCAAGTATCTTGATCACAAACACTATTATAGCCCGTTTAAAAAAAAATAAAAAATTATATTATTATTTAATAAAAATTGTTTGATTTTGTGTAAATAGACATACTTCAGCTGATGAAAAATTACATTCTAAAAGAAGACAATTTGATTGATACTTTTTAACCCAAAAAAAAAAAGTTGATTAAAAATAATGCAAGATTCTCTGAAAATATATATTTTAAACACAAGGTGACTTTCTTAAATCTTTTAAACACAAAGTGACTTTCTTACATACAGCCATAAAGACATAGTCTTTCACTTAATTTTTTCTATGATTTGGTCTTTCATGATTTTTTTTTTTTTTACTTTTAATATTTTTGATCCTATTGATTTTTATTTTTATTTTAAATGAAAAAAAAAAAATTGGAAATATTATTTTGTTAGACTCTACTAATGAAGCTAAATACATTGATCAAACTTAATTTCTGTAACAACTATTACATTCAGTATATATGATTACATTCACTCATGCCAATTGTGTTGACAAACTGAATTTTATTTCTTTTAGGAATTTTTTGTCATTTTATTTTTATTCACTGCACTGAACTGTCTATCAAAAAAAATTTTGCATTTGAATTATTTGTTTATTTAACTATGACATACAAAGCAAACTACAGAATGTCTGTATTTATTGTCATTGGCTAATAATGTCTGTATTTATTGTCATTGATTAATAATGTCTGTATTTATTGTCATTGATTAACAATGTCTGTATTTATTGTCATTGGTTAATAATGTCTGTATTTATTGTCATTGGTTAATAATGTCTGTATTTATTGTCATTGATTACTGATGTATAGAACCAATCTCTGTTTGTTTGTATTGATTCAAAAAAAGATCAAATAAATTTGGTTGATGCAATATATTGTAGATGAATTATCTATTGATATTTTTTTATCAATTTTAAATATATCCCTTCTATTCACACAAAAGACTAACTTTACAAAAATGCTGTCAGTTTAAGAAATGCACGCCAAAATATTAGAAAATTTGATTCAAAGACAGTACATGGTAAATCATACAGTGAAAGCATTTATTTGTACCTTAATTTGCTGATAAGTAAGTAAGATTGTAAGAGCTGTATTGGATATAAAGTATTTGTGCATTAAAAAGTTTGTTCACTAGACTGTGCAGGAAAGGTTACAGGATTGGCCTACATGCAAAAAATAGGAAAAAAATATTCATAGTCGAATTAATTATCTAAATTTTGATTAAATTTGGACACATTTTCAATATTTCGTGAAAATTAATTCATTTTTATGGTTGAGACATTGAAAATCCCCATCCTCTTTCCAGAGGGGCCTTCTGGAGTGGGAAGTCCAAATTTAAAAGTCCCCCCTGGGCCCTAGCTTGAGGGGGGCCCAAAAATTTTTTTTACATTAAATACTAGGTACATTATCTCATGTCATGGTGTCAAATGTCAAAATGCAGGGGCCCCAAAAAGAGGCTAAGCCCCATCGGGGCCCCCTAATCCCTAGGTTTGGCTCTGCCCCCTTCCCACGGACAAATGTAAAACAAGACAAGGTGGATGTGTTATCTCTGTTATGTACAGATGTTTAACGGGGAGGGAAGAGGGCACCGAATATAGTCAGGGCATCTAAGGGACATAATCCGGCGTTGGCAGGAACTGGAGTAGGAAAGTATCAAGGTACATGTATAATAAATTAGACATGCTTAATGAGTGGTAAAACAGTGTTATGGAGGTGGGGGAGAGATCAAGCATTACGTAATAAGTGAATGCCCTTATTAGTATGTCAGGTTGATTTAACTTTTTACTTTCTTCATTACTTTTTGTTATATTCTATTTCGTCACTAACTCTGCCTGACCTTCTTTTAGTATACACCCTAATTACTTTTGACTGCATATATATATATTCAGGGGCGCCGAGAGCCAACAAGGGCCCCAGGGCAGGACATCATTGCGGGCCCCTTAATAAACAATGAGTCGTGAAAAAATTGACATGGTTGAGGTGGCCGGGCCCCCTTACAGATGCGGGCCACCTGGCAATGACCCCCCTTGGCGTGCCTGTATATATATATATATATATATATATATATATATATATACATATATATATATATCAATAAACAACATTCTACTAATGGGACATAAACATCGGCGTCCTATCTGGCAATCGTTAGGTTTTTTTTTCCCATTAAAAATAAAAATCTATATCAACAAACAAAAGAAAAACAGACTTCTGATAGCATTGTTTACAAGTAAATAGCTCAGGGTTAATTCCAAGTGCATGCTAGTACAGAAATATTGTGCGACAGGTTAGAGGCTATAGATAAAATAGGCAACTCCCTTTTAAAACTTTAATATCTAGTAAACAGATTGAAAGATAAGACAAGCTATAAAACTTGCCAGATATTGATTGGCATTTGCGGCCAAAATTTTCGATTTTTAATGGAAATGGATTGCGTGAAATGGAGTGTTCAACTTGAAGTGGGAGAGAGGGTAGGGGGATTGGGGGGGGGGGGAGGGGTTCTGGTTATTTTCTTTTTCCTTTAATGATCGAAATGTCAAGACTGAAACTGATTGAGTATGGCGGAATACACGTGTGGTATCTGGAGCGATATCTTAGTAGTTGTGTTGACTTCTTTGGTGATAATAGCATGTAAGAAATTACTAACGGTGTATCTTAACATAGTTAACTTTATTGTTAAATAATTTTATGTTATGACAGTGAGATTGTTGACATTGTGCTAAGAGTAAGGCTAAAATAATACACAAAAATTATGTTATATATATACTTGTTTGTTAAATTTATTAATATAGTGTTTATTTTAAAGTAAAGATTACTTCCTGTATATGCCACGGGGGCAGATGAAGTTGAGTTCATCTTTTTTGTTGTGAGTGATGTCCCCTTGTAAGGATGAGATGAAATCTCTTAGATCCTATAAACCGCTAACGGGACAGTATTTATGGTGCCATTCTTTCATTCCCATCATAGCCGATAGTGCAGTGGCCATGGAGGCTCCACGGGAGACATAGCTGGGGACTTAAGCCATGACCTGAAATATCCATTGGTCCTCACCTAGATCGTACTAGCTACCTTCAGGTCGACAGTCGAGCGCTTTACCGCACGACAATCCCAGCCCCCCCCCACACACACACACCCTTTCTCTGTATCCACGGCCAATCTATGGGATTATGCGGTTAGTACAATACCCAGCCGCATTTACTTTCCCCAGCAAGTGTCAAGTGAGCTGGATGGACTATGTTACATAGATCCCCAACTCGGAAACCATTGGTGGCAGTCGGGCGCTCTACCATTTTGCCGTTATAATTACTTATTATTATTTTTTAACTACATACATTTTTTTAAATAATTGTTTTAGTTTGTTTGTTTTGTTTTTTATTTTTTTATTTTTTTTTTACTTTATTATGCGCGATACATGTGTTAAATATATGTCTAATATATTTTTTGGACCCACAAATGGAAACTAAATACAAGCGTAGTAAACTTCCACCTGTAATACACACCCTGCAACCAGACCCGTAGCGTGCGGGGGGGGGGCAGGGGGCCGGGCCACCCTGCGTTTTGTCTGGCCCCCTCTGCTTGTTTGCTCTACTTAATAACATTTATTTCCTGCCCCCCCCCCGCTATGACCTAGCCCCTGCTGTAGAATTTTCACGCTACGGGGCTGCCTGCAACTTAAATAAAAAGTAAATTTAAAACATGGATTAACAATTTAAAATCTATGGTATGGCTCATGATAAAGATGGTATTGTTCATTGAAATCTGAAACGAATAATGTGACCGGCGAATTTAGCAAAACGAAAGAAGTATACATGTAAAATTAACAGTCGCGTGAAATGTGAGTTGGTAGTGAGCTGGTTGACATGTAACAATTATTAAATTGCAGCACTAAACAAAAACGGGGGGGGGGATATTAACTCCTTAAAATGTATTCATTGATTTTTATGTTTACAGAATTCAACGACTTCTACACAATGACTATCTGAAAGCTTATCACCAGTAGCACTGACCGATGAAACAAGGAATCAAATGAAGCTCATCATGACTCAACAATTTTGGTCATTGATATTAATAATCTAAACACAAAAAAACTTGAAGGAGTGGAAATAACATTCATTCAACATAACCCGTTATTATCAATACATGTATATGTATTAATCACCATCAGCAAAGGCTATAACTGAATAATAAATCTGCGGTAGCTGCTAATATCATGTCAAATGAAGAGAAGAAATAAATGATACATCAAATCTAATTAATGAAGGAGACGGGCGGAGAAGGGATTAGTATGGAGGATTTGAATTCCCCAATCACGAAAAGGGGGAGTAGCGCTGAAGATGACGCGAGAGCAACAAGGGATGATGACGTCAAGAGCTATGACCAGATCTCGACGTCAGTACTGACAGATTGCCAGACGTCAATAAATGATCAAACCAAGACAGCGTCTGGATATCCTGATTTTAACAGCACCAAACGAAGAAGTACTGTAACACCAGTAGCAGACACTGTAAACACTCTCACGCCAGACTGTACTTGTCAAGGTCAAGGTTCTGACAGGAAGACTCAAGAAAAAGACAAAACTGTCTACAGCTTAGATTCGTTAATAAATATTGTAGTTTTGGAGAATTCGACCCGAGCGAAAAGAAAATCTGGCCATCCGGAAACTAAAAATAAAGAACAAAACGAATATTATAACAAGGATAGTAATATCCGGGATAGTCATAAATATATCACCAGAAGTCATCAAAAGAAAACCAACAACATTGCCAGATTGAGGCTGGTCTCAAATAGTGAGCCAAATCTAAAAAAGGCACACAATTTTACAAAGTCGTCGAAGCCTAAAGTAAGGCACACTAAAGCGATGAAAACAGTGGAAGAAAAAAGGTACAAAACTGCAGCATTAGATATAAAAACTATTTCACATGAAGAAACAAGGTGTACAAATAAGAGAGACACCGTGTCTTCTAAGTCACAAAATTTTCACCCGAACAATAAGCAAGACAATATTGTGGCGAATAAAGCGCAGAGTTTTCGTGCGAATAAAATGGTTCCAAGGTCCGCACCAATACCGACCAAACTCAGAAACAGTGTGCACGAAACAAGTGGGTTATTAACAAACGTCAGAGATTTATCACAGGATGCGAAAAGGAGCGAAGATAAGATCAAATTCACCAAGACTCGGAATGGAGACGAAATCGTCGATATTATGGGTCGCCAGCGTATAAAATCGCGTCAAGAGTTAGCCCCGGTTAGCACCCCTGGCAGACTGAGAGCTGGCGTGCGGTTAGGTCAAGATGTTTACCAAACGTACGCTCGGGTGACATCACTCCCTCGTTTGACACATGTCCATAGTACGGTGAGACCCAGGCAGCAGTACTTCTCTGACTACGAAAGGCCGTACACGAAGTACGAGCTAGCGGAGGCCCTGCCTAGAAAGAGTTTCTTCTGTTGTCACGAGAAAGCGCTGAGGGAGGCCGGTGTACAAATCTCTGCACGCCCTAACAGAACCTCAGCGCACCTTGTCAGAAACCAACCCGCTCTGCTCAGACAAGAGATGACAATGCCAGAGGATGGGATTAACACTGGCTCACCTGACAGTGTCATTTCTAACGGAGACAGTCATACCATTGTTGACGAACAACAGTTTATAAAGTCTGAAGTTAAAAACACAACACTGTGTGAGGAAAAAATGCCGTCTGCTGGTGAAACTGCAGAAGTTCGCCCGATGGTGGTAACAGAGGAAGTGGATCTTTTGCAGACGCCAGACGTCGCTGTAAGGAAGAAGAGTTACGCAGACGCCATGGCCGACTCTGTTGTAAACGAACCTTTGTTTAAATACTTAGAGTACGTTAAAAGAAACCAAAAAGACTTCTTACAGTACATGCAGACGATCAAACCAACTGCAGACGACGAGCAAAATTCGTTCATCAAACTAGGCCACGCCTTCGAGTTGCGACATCACGGCGGGTCGATGAAGATTTCGAGTAACGACATTGTAGTTTTGGCGGCCAACATTTTACGACATAGAACTTCCCATCACCAAGGGAAGTTCGACAGGGCAAAAGAGCCAAATGGGCCAGCTCGAGCGCAAGCGGAGAACGTCAAAATACTGACAGATTCGATCACTGCGCAGACGCAAAAAGATGACCTCCTGGCCAAGACGGAGCTGGAGAAGAGGAGGCTGAAGGCTGAGGAGTGGGCCAGGTCCGTCAACACCCACACACTGAACAGGACGAAGCAGCTGGTGTTGAAGCAACTGGGGTCTCCCGACCACAGCCACGATGTGTCGTGGGAAACTCTTCAAAACTGTCAATATTTGAGACACGGCTAATACTGTCAATATTTGAGACACGGCTAAGACAAACGTACAATTGACACTATCCAGCTATATGTCTGCAAAGATGAATACAAATTTTCTGTGAAGTGTACAATTTTTTGAAACATATTCATGTATACATGTATATGTATTTGTTTACGTGTGTGTGTGTGTTTGTGTGTGTGTGTTTATACTATCAAGCAGTGGTTCTCAAGCTTTTGCGTTTCGCGATCACTAGGAGAGACTTGTTGAGCAGTGCCGGACTTAAGTCAGTTGAGGCCCTGAGGCCTGAGCCTCAAAAGAAAAATGTGGGGTTCTTAAGAAAAAAAACACATATCTAAGGGTTTAAAACTGGGCTCTGTGTGGGCGGCTAAATAATTCGGGGCACTGGGCACGCGCCGATCCTGAAATCCGCCCCTGCTGTTCGGTTTGCTGCTGTTGCTGTTTTTTTTGTTTTCTTTGGGACCCACAGCAAAGAAAATAGGATAAAAGGTTATAAAATCCAAAATTTAATTTTCATTTATTCTCAATTAAGTCACATATTTATAATTGTTTAGCGACCCACTTGAAATCAGCCCGCGGGCCGTACCTTGAGAACCACTGCCGTGACGACGAATTGCTTTATAATCCGGGATATTACTTACCCTGTCAAATGTCTCTGTAGCTGTAATCTGTTGATAAGGGACAAATCAATCAGTGTGTGAAACCCTGGGAGCTGTGAATGAATGTGTATGCGTCAAATGGTCTCTAGCGTTGGCGAGAAACTGTTATCTATTGGTTATATTTACACCATACTATTGCCAGTTATCTATTGGTTATATTTACACCATATTATTGCCATATAGCATGTACAGTAATGTACACATAAATATATAAAGTACACCATTTTCATTTCAATATGACTCAGTGCCACAGCCATCAAAATCTGGAGCCTCATGACTAACGGGGCTCTTCTGTGGACCTCTGACATTTGGGGCCTACCGACGAATGGTCTCTGACGAATGGGGCCCTTTTCTGTGAGCCTACCGACGAATGGGGTCCTTTCTATAGGCCTCTGACGAACGGGGCTCTTTCTGTTGAACTCTGACGATTGGGCCCTTTCTGTTGGCCTCTGACGAACGGGGCCCTTTCTGTTGGCCTCTGACGAGTGGGGTCCTTTCTGTTGGCCTCTGACGAGTGGGGTCCTTTCTGTTGGCCTCTGACGAGTGGGGCCCTTTCTGTTGGTCTCTGACGAGTGGGGTCCTTTCTGTTGGCCTCTGACGAGTGGGGCCCTTTTGCTGGCTCCTAACGAATGGGGCCCTTTCTGTTCCATTTCTCTCCGGTAAGAAATCAGCCTTTTTTTTTAGTAAAATAAATATTTCAAAATCTACGCCCCCCCCAACCCACGGTTCAAGGCCCATGACATATATAGTTTGCCTCCCTTTAGAGGTGGCCCTGTTTGATTGATATCGTCACTTCACTGTGTAGTATATATCTTCAAATTAGTTTTCTTTTTTTTTTTAACTTGTTTTATTTTCCCCAGAATGTGTGCTAGTTAGGAAATCATATATTATAAATGCAAAAATTACAAACTATTATTGAAAAAAAAATGAAGTTTTGTTGTTGTTTGGTAGTCGACGGTGCTGTTTTCGTCTTTCTCGGTGGCTGCAATGATCGTGAGGTGCACAGTGCATGTCTTGACACCGTGACCACAGGTCAACAATGACTGCCTTGTCCACTCACTCGTCTTTTTCATTCTCTCGGGTCGTTGATGCACCTCAACACGGCGAGACCTGTGGTAACGTCAGTCTTTTCCTGACTGACCGTTCGTGCACTTTCAGTCCAGCATTCAAGCACACAGACACACACACACACACCCTCCCACAATTCACGCACACCACCCACACTCCCACCACAACTACACACCATACAGACACACACACACACAGGTGGCAGACCGGCGGTCCTGATTTCTCTCTTACAGAAACGGCCCCGACCTAGTCTGTAAAGCCCCTGCGACGGTCCTAGCCCTACGTGACCCTTTTTTCCTTATCAACCTCGGACAGTAAATTTGGGGAGGGGGGGAGGAGGGGAATAAATCGTCAGATATTGATAACATCATTTTTAAACCATTTAATAACAGGTTCCATGTCCTGGTGAAAGTCCACCCAGCTATATATGGGCACCTGCCATTAAGGTGGGGCGGGGAGGAGGGATTAAGGCGTTGGTTACTGAAATAGACGAATTCTACACTTCATCTGACACCCCCCCCCCCCGATGAGCCCTTAAGAGGACTAAGACGTCATCAAATACACATGGGAAAAAAAACTGCAGACAATTTAGGGGTGACAAATTAAATAGATACAATAAAATTTGCAAAATAGCTAGACAAAAAAAATTTTAAATGTGAAATTTATTTATCAATAAAGCTTTGAAATATTAGATTGGTTCGAAGAAATTTCAATGGAGGCCAATTAAACCTCTTCTATAGGCCTACTAGTTGATTACCATGTTCACCCCTACTCGTCTTGTGAACTAGAGCCGCCTTTGCTATTATAATAACATGTAATAATGATAAACACAATACGCGAAGTTTCTGAATCCTAAATGTAGGTCAGTTAGACGCCAGGTTACCTCACCATCTACATTGACCTGATATCTGGTGTATAGTCCAGCTCAGACTGAAACGCGACATGCAGCAGCTGATCCTTGCTGGTTTGTTAACACTGGCCTGTTGCACGGAGATGGTCCGAGGCTTCATTGACCCACTGAGTGAGTCGCCAGTTAGACAGTTACCTAATTGTAGAACATTTAGTTACATTCAATGTTAAACCACTAAGTCAGGTAGACATTAGTTTGTAGGTTGACAAAGAGTGTTTAGTTACATTCAATGTTAAACCACTAAGTCAGCTAGACATAAGCTTGTAGATTGACAAAGAATATTTAGTAACATTCAATGTTAAACCACTAGATTTTGGTTATGCCCTATTAATCTTAAATTTAATAATGTAATATTTGAATTGTTATTTTATTCCTTCGTTCTTTTATATATCTATAATTAAAAAATAATTAATTCTTGTATTCCATCCTACCATCTGTGGGATTAATCTAGAGAAGTAATTTATGGATTTGGAATTATTGAAAAAATAATTAAATATATAACTCTATTTTTTTTCATTTCTTCCCCAGTTAATAAAACTTTTATTACACTACAGTTAATTAATTTTGTGGATAAGTACCACACCCCGGAGAATTCCCCACCCTCTAATGTGAACGCCTTGGTAATGACGCCACTTTTGGCTTCAGGGCCAAGAAACCTATGTAAGAATCGTATAAACCTGTCTGAATGTAGGGACAAAATATTATAAAATAAAAAGAAACATCGTTGTTGTAATGTAACCATAACAGTCAAATTAAATTTTCTCCTAAAAATAAGTTGTGTTTGTATTTAATTAAATAAACAATCTTTGTAAATCTTTGTTTAATAGCTTATATATTTCATTCATTATATGTCATTCTATCTTTCATTCTATCTGTCATGGTATGTCATGGTATGTCATCGTAGTTCATGGTATGTCATGGCATTTCATGGAATGTCATGGCATGTCATGGTATGTCAATCTGCCGTTATTCATTTTACTTTGTGTCCCGCCAGTGATCGATTACTTTGGGCTTGTCGTCTGCCAAGTTAATGATATGTTAATGATATGTTAATGATGTGTTCACCCTGTGAGTATTTATAATTATACCCTGCAGTGCTCACATTGTCCCCCACCACTCACTTCATGGTTCTTCTCCCTCTCACACCCCCCCCCACCAATTACGTAGGCCTACAACAGTGGTTCTTAAAGTGTGAGCCGTGGGCTGATTTGACTTGGATCTCCCCATGTCACTAAATAGAGAGTATATAGAATTAATTTTAAACTTTTCCTTCATTTTATTTCTTTCATATCTTTACAGATGGGTCGCGAAAAACCGAAAAGTGTGTTGCCAATCGCCAATGTTTTTCGGACCCACTGTAATTCAGTGTTTAAGCACCAATGTTTCCAGACCTACTGTAATACAGTGTTTAAGCACCCTTTATACACTTCCTTTCAGATTAAAAAATGGTTGGTTATTTATTTTGTCATTATCAAAAAGATTTTCTCTTCTTAGTTCTCTTATAATAAATCTTAAAGAACGTATTTAATAAATGTACATATTATCATAATTCTTAAAGAACGTATCGCTTAAATTAATTATTTATTTCTTTGCACTGACACACATAACTTACTGTTTTTTAGAATTCCACAATTAATCAGCAACACTTGCACATTTTTTCTCTTTTTATTTCTTTGTTTATGGAGTAAGTTTCATTTTGTATTGACCTATTTTCAGTTTTCAATTCAAACATTTGCGCTCCTCCCCCTCCCTGTGGCGACCTACCCCCGGGCTGTCACTACATGCCCGACACCAGCGGCTGTCCCTCGTGTAATCTGGCCTGCCCTGGGGAGATGGACTGCGTGCTACAGAAGTGCGCATTGTTTTGTCAGTACGGGTGAGTACCGTGACCTCTGACCTGCACGAAGAGGTGCTCGCTTTTCATTTATTTAGCTTTTTAATATAAAAATGTATTGATACATGACGTGGTAAAATATTTTCGTTAAATTACTATTATTATTATTTTGTGTGTGTGTGCGTGTGCGTGGTAGTATTTTCCCCATTGGTTATCACAGCCGCCGGGTCAATTCCGTGGATCTAAGGGGAGGGGGGCTCCTCGTGTTGTGGGGCTGGCCCCTAGTAATGCCACCTAATTAAGTTGCCTGGTATTCTATCAACGGTATTGTCACAATCTTTTTTATATTATATATAACTTCCAGCGCTCCCACAATAACGGGTCAGGTGGTAGCGCTTATTCCCACGTCTGTCCATTTCGGTTTAAGGCTTCGGGGAACTTTAGTTTAGAATTTGATGCATTGGTTTTTTTTTATTAGTTGCTGGGTTTTTTTTAAGTTGTTTATGTACTTTTATGTAATTGTACATTACTTAATGTATGTGGGTGTATACGTGTGTGGGCGTGTGTGTGTGTGTGTGTGTGTGTGTGAGAGAGAGAGAGAGAGAGAGAGCAGCGCAGGATTTTCGTATAAGCTACACAAGCTATAGCTTAGGGCCCCCAAGTTTCTTGGGGGGGGGGGCAAAAAAACTGTCCTAGTGAGCGATTGTTATATATACTTAAATATTTGGCACTGACATATATAATATCTGGACTTAGAAAGGGCCCCACATCTCAAAAAGTCCAGGGCATTATCAAGTCTAAATCCGGCCATGTACACATGTATTGATGAACATTTTCAGGAACGTTGTCAACGAGCATGGCTGCCAGATATGTCGATGTAACCCGCCCCCTTCCGCTGGGATGCAAAATCCTGAGTTTCCTCCCTTCTTACACTGAACACTGGGAAGTGACACGCCCACTACATTCTAACATTTTTAAAAAAAAATTATTTTTAATTTTTCTGTGTTAGGTGGTAGGCTGTATAAAACAAAAAGTGACAATTGTCTTTAAAAATTAAAAAAAAAAATAAAAAAACGGAATTTGAATTGCATGATTTGAGGTTTGCTGTTATTGTCTGTATATGGACTTAGTTGTTTTTTTTTTATATCGGTCCCCATGGATGGGAGATGAGTCCCCATTGACTGGAGATGGACTTGAGATGAGCCCCATGGATGGGTCCCCATTGACTGGAGATGGGCTTGAGATGAGCCCCGTGGACGGGAGATGAGTCCCCATTGACTGGAGATGGGCTTGAGATGAGCCCCGTGGATGGGAGATGAGTCCCTATTGACTGGAGATGGGCTTGAGATGAGCCCCATGGATGGGAGATGGGTCCCCATTGACTGGAGATGGGCCCCATGGATGGGAGATGGGTCCTTATCGACCGGAGATGGGCCCCATGGATGGGGGATGGGTCCCCATGGACTGGAGATGGGCCCCATGGATGGGAGATGGGTCCTTATCGACCGGAGATGGGCCCCCATGGACTGAGGAGATGGGCTTGGAGATGAGACCCATGGATGGGAGATGAGTCCCCATTGACTGGAGATGGACCCCATGGATGGGAGATGGGTCCTTATCGACCGGAGATGGGCCCCATGGATGGGGGATGGGTCCCCATGGACTGGAGATGGGCCCCATGGATGGGAGATGGCTTGACTTCCAAGTGGGGTCCATGGCAGGGTCTGATTATTTTTTATTACAGAAAACACGGGGCTCACACCTACAGTCGTTCTTATGAATTGACAAACGTGGCGGACTCTCCCGGCTAACGGGAGGGGGGGAGGGGGTCATGTCACGACTTTAATTTGAAAGCCACTAGGAATGCAAATCTGGGCACGTTGGTGGCCCCAGGTTAAAATGATTTAATAGACGTGGGTTGGAAGGGTGGGGGATCCAGTTTTTTAAAATGTAATTCATTGTACGCAAGTTGTAGTCTTGGCAGCGTTTTGGCGTAGGGCCCCGAAACGTACTTTTGTCTAGGGGGCCCCTTAATATGTATTAATCTTTGTGGGTTTATTTTTTTTAAGCACGGAAAGACTGGGACACATTATTTTACATTAGAATTAAAATATACCGACTCATGACACATTTACAATAAGCGCACTAATATGTGCATTACAAATACTGACTATTTCGATTACCGAATTCGATTACCATAACTATAGCAATAGCATGGTTCTATTTTATTGGCTTTTTTACACAAAACATCAAGGGTCATCAAAGGCCATCATGGCAACAAACAATCTACGCATATTATTTTATTTTTCTTCTTTGTAACAAAGCCTACCATTGGTTGGAATTCAATTATTTCAATGTGAAGGTTGCGCTTTTACGTTTGCTTTGCTGCATAGCAGTTGGTTCAAGGACTTGGCGAACTTCGAACTCATCGTGACGTAGATGACGAAGTTCACGGTCACCATAAACTGGTACACGACGTTGATGACGCTCCTCATGACATAGGTGAAGGTCGCCGGGGGCACAATCAGAAAGTTGGAGTACTGCAAGAACAAGTTGATGACCACGGTGGGTACTGCCACGGAGGCGTTGACCACGCAGACCGTCAGCAGCATCTTGACCACCCTGATGTCTTTGGACTGCTTCGACGAGCTGACGCTGCATGCCATGTTCGCAAGCGCCCTGTGGCGCCCGACGGTCAGTTTGAATCCGGTCACAGCGGAGCATGTAATGATGATGAAGAGCGGGCAGGTCGCGAACAGATGCGGGGTCACCAAAGTGGCGTACTGACTCAAAGTGATGTAGTTGCTGAGGTAGAAGTTGGTTGGAACCAGAGAACCCCTGGTTGCGTTCAAATGTGCGTCATAAATCCAAGTGAACTCGGAAAGAAACATGGTAGGGGAGAGCATGCCAAAAGCATACACGTAAAAAAAGAGTACAGTCCGCTTGACGCGAGATGGCGTGAAGATTCGAGAGACTCGTAAAGGGAAACAAACGGCCACAAGTCTTTCTACGGCGATCAGTGTCGTGTGCAAAATACTCGCAGAGACGAAAATATCCGGTAAGACGAAGAAATGAGCAGACGATAAAGATTTCAAAGTTAAACCCAGCACGGGGTTAAACCTTTCCGCGAAACAGTGAATCTTGCGAATGGGCTGCAAGATGGAACACATCAAGTCACAGACTGATAAAGATAAGAGCAAAATGTTGGTCGTCTCTTGGAAACTGTGTTTAGACAGGACGATGATGTTGAAGATGTTGGAGATGATGCCAAGCAGACTCAAGAAATGAAGAAGAAAGCAGTTTAGCAAGATGTCCACTTGTGAGACCACAGCCAAATTGATGTTGGCGGTGCTGGCATCCATTAGCACCACGGGACTTAACTGAGGCGAAAATGTGGCATTACTTGACATATTTGTTACTTCCCATTAATCCCATTGTACCTGTAAGTTATGTAGTTCTATTTCATTCTTACTATAGCACCGAAATAAATTTTTAAAAAAAATGTACCTTTAATAGCCCAAATTAAAATCAAGCTGTACAGTTAAGAAATCAAGTATCAATATATTTGTTCAAACCTGCACTCCATTTCTATTTGATTAATATAAAATAACGCCGTCATTTTAGACAAAAATAAAAACACTAATCAGTGAGTCCAAATTGAAATATGCTGTACAGTAATGACATCAAATATCAATTATTTTTTCAAAAAATTTACCACTCAAGCACAAGTTGCTCCACTAAAAAAATTTCATCTATTCAATCGCTACATGTGAAATGTTCACATTTTTTTAAAATTATTGTGTAACTATTTTTATTTTTTGTGTCAACAATCACTCGTTTTATCCAAACTAAACTTCAACACGCGAAAGCAATCAAATGATTTATGTCCGTGGTAAAAAAAGACTAAAGCCAATGCCAGCATCACATTTTTTTTTTTATTTTCTAAATTTGGCTTTTCATTTCAGATAAAATTATCGATTTTTTTTTGTTTATTTTCTTTTTTTTATGTATTTTTCAATTCATTTACTTTTTGTCATGCAATTATATTTTGCAATTTTGTTTTATCTTTGAATGTTTTATGATTTAGGTATTTCAATTAAACGTGCCTTTTCTAATTCTGCAAACTTCTTATTCAATAATTTTTTTTTAAATAATTATTTTTATTTAAAGTAACTTCATCTAGAGACCATCAATCGATACTGAATAATATTTCTTTCATTCGGTGGAGAAATAGTCCATAATGGTAGGAGTAAATATTTCCAAACGAGTTCTGTATTTGAAATAGTTCTAGTTCGGACATATAACTTTCATCTTTTTTTTTTATATAAGCCCAGCATTTCTCGGCATCATACAGTCAGTGATCGAAGGGGAGATAACAACTGTAATCTGATATTGTCTACCCTGAATATTGATTTATCATTTCGGTCATTCCTCTAGTAATTAGGAATTTCAAAATGACCTTGTCGATGTTTATTTCAAAGGTTATGTGAATGTTTTTTGTTGTTGTTTTTTGAAGAAAAAAAAAAGGAATAAGTCGCGTCAATGAATGCGAAAAGTATTATTAGTTGAATTCTATGTTGGTCGCCTTGTACTGGTGTTGAACGGAGATATGTATTCTAATATTAGTTGAATGCTAGGTTGGTTGCCTTTTACTGGTGTTGAACGGAGATATGTATTCTAATATTAGTTGAATGCTAGGTTGGTTGCCTTTTACTGGTGTTGAACGGAGATATGTATTCTAATATTAGTTGAATGCTAGGTTGGTTGCCTTGTACTGGTGTTGAACGGAGATATGTATTCTAATATTAGTTGAATGCTAGGTTGGTCGCCTTGTACTGGTGTTGAACGGAGATATGTATTCTAATATTAGTTGAATTCTAGGTTGGTCGCCTTGTACTGGTGTTGAACGGAGATATGTATTCTAATATTAGTTGAATACTAGGTTGGTTGCCTTCGGTTTTGCAAATGATTTTTTTCCTAAAACAAATAAATCTATTTGGTACTCCTATGTCACAGTTTAAATTAACTAAACACATTTATGAAGTTCTATCCATTTAAAATTAATTCTAGCTCACCAATGGTGGTGTATAGTATAATTTACATTTTACAATCACCGGTATGAATATGTAGCATACATAAAAAGTGAAGGTAGACTTAGTTGAAATTTCATGTATTTCGAAGAGCGAAATTCAACATGTTATTAGTCATTGTTTATTAACTGACTATAGACTATTATTAACTTCGGATAAATACATACATAGTGATCAGCATGTGTACAGTCTACTAGCGTGTTATCCACCAATGGATCTGGATAAGTATGGGTCTTGTTTCAGCTACCGGCCAATCGATATCATTTACTTATTAATAAAGCTGCAATTTAAAAATCAATAAGTATTTTTTTTTTGTTGGTTTTTTTTTTAGTACACTCATGTGTGTGCTCTGTGGTCATATGTGTGTGTGTATGTGTGTGTATGTGTGTGTGTTTATGTGTGTCTATGTTTTCGTTATTGTGTTGTTGTTTTTTTCCTCATTTCACTTCAATAATTTTTAAGGCGATGCGCCGTAGATAATATCGCACCACCAGGGGATACAGGCGCAGAGGCTTAGCGAGGGGTGGGCAGGGGGCATCATGCCCCGGGCGCCACTCACGAAAGGGCGCCAAATAGTATATTTTACATATAATATTATATGTTTTTAGAATGGGGGGGGAGCTAAAAAGGTGTTAAAAAGGTATTGTGCCCCTGGCGCGAGTTAAGCTCGCTACGGCACTGCACAGGTTGAGTGTGAGTGGGCATCCAATAGTGTGTGCCTGTCACTAGTTGGGTGTGAGTAGTCCACTAATAGTGTTTGCCTGTCACAAGTTGGGTGTGAGTAAGACGTTTTTTTTTTGGAAGCGAAATGAGTTGAAATGTCCCACGTGGAGACTGTATGTTTTCTTTTTGTCTATAACTGAAGACTGTTGTTGCGATTGTTTCTATTGTTCGCTGACTTGTTCAGTAACCATGGACGCTAGCCGTCCTTTTTCAGGACGACAGCCAGTGTTTCTTTCTAATTCAACTTGATTTGCGACGGTGGTGTCACTTTGATCAATGAGTACCCTTTTGCGACGGTGGTGTCACTTTGATCAATGAGTACCCTTTTGCGACGGTGGTGTCACTTTGATCAATGAGTACTGACCGAGACCATAGTATTCACAGCTGGCGGAGCTGACCAATGTGGTCGGCACACAGCATCCTTCCACTGTCCCACTCAAGCACACCTTCGCTGCCTGCCATTTCGGGTGGGGGTTTAAGTCATATTACACCTTCCCCTCTGTCCGAGCGGCAGGAAAAACCCTTTGCCCTGCCATTCCGGCCGATCAGCAGTACACACCCCCTGCTGGTCTGGGCAGGTCTAAAGACGCTTCTTTCTGCCGTCCGGTAGATGTTAGCGAACACTCTGTAGGCATGACAGACACGCATCAGCGCCGCCAACAATGCTGGTGTGGTAGGCACACTACACCCTGTCATGTTGGCAATGGCGGCGTAAAAAAAAGTCCCTGGAGTCATCTAACAACATCCAGAAAACATGACAGACTGTTAACCTTATCTAAAGAGACCAAGTGGGTGAATTTATTTAATAATGTGTGCAATATGCATAAATTGTATACCACCCTATTATTTCACTTCATTTATCTATAATATAAGGTTTTACGATAGGGTAGGTTCTTTGAATACTGAACCTCTAGATGGCTAATCTGTTTCGAAGAGTATCACAAAATATCTGTCCTTCCTGGTCTGAGAGACATACCATGATCCACTGGGGATGGAACAAAGGAGTTCTCTAGTCAGGAAAAAAAAACCATTACTTGCGAGGGTGGTGGTACTGTGGTCAGTGAGGATTATCCGAGACCGCAGTATTCACAGCTGGCGGTGGTGACGGATGCGGTCGGCACACAACACTATTCCACTCCGTCCCACTCAAGCACACCTGCGCAGCCTGCCATTTCGGGCTGAGGGTACTGGCACACTAACCCTCCCCTATGTACGAGTGGCAGGAAAAACCCCTTTCCTTGCCATTCTGGCCGATCGGCAGTACACACACCCTGCTCGTTTGGGCAAGGATTAAAACCCATCTTTCTACTGTCCCTGCAGATGATAGCGGGTACAATCACCCCGCCGCTCTGTAGGGACGGCAGACGTGCATCAGCGCCGCCAACAATGCTGGTGCGGTAGGCACACTACACTCTACCATGCTGGCAATGGCGGCGTTAAAAAAAAATTTTGGCATGATTTTGTGCTATTTCTTAAAAAAAAAAGATTTTTTTTTCTTTTTATAAAATTTTTAGTCTTATGTTTTTTATCTTATTAAAAAAAGAAAAAAAGTCCACCTCCCAAGGTCCGTAGAGACCTATAAATGTGAAGTCAGGATTCATATTGCATAGTTCAGCTAATTGTTTAATAAATTCACACACTTTATCAACAGTTTGTCATGTTTTGTTAGAGGACTCCACGGTGTACAACTAGTAGTTACGAATTCCCACCATTCACCCTGTCGTAAAACCTTGTATTATAGATAAATGAAGTGAAATAACAAGGTGGTATTCAATTTATGCATACATTCAGCAAATTATTCAATAAATTCACTCCCTTCGTCTGTTTACTTTTTAGAAAGTTTTACACACTTTGTTTTATGTATTCAAGATGTTTTTTTCTTATTTAGATCTGGTCTATCGAATCACATGAAATTGTGATCACTTCAACAGCTTACCAATTTAGCTTAAAATTTGTTGCATTTACATTGGACGCTTGCAGTAAATTTGGTCCAGCAACGGAACGCACTCCTTTTTCTACACACAATTATCAGACAGGTACTTAACTTCCATGAAATAACTATGTGGTATTCAGTTTTTGCATAAAGTCTTTAAGCGCTGATTGACTACTCACTCGAATCCTGTATAACGGTAATGACATTGGATTAACGCATCTTCGAGCCCTGGGTTTAGACACTCTCAGAAATTTAGTTTAAGGGTGCTTCAACATTTAGTGACTGTGTGAGCGCCCACCAGTTAAAGATTTGAGGGGGGGGGGAGGGTAAATATTAATGCACTAATTCACAGCACAATCAATTGAGGCAGTATATGACTTCAATCCAACAACAACGTGGTATTCAATACATGCATAAATTAACTCATCTGCATATTAATATATTCACTCCCTTCGTCTAATTTTCAGAGGTCGCTGGCTGTACAAACAGCTTCATTTTTTTACAAGCACTGTTAGAAGTTTTCTTCAGTCTGGTCTACTGAATTACTTGCGTCTGTAATAGTCTGTACTCATATCAATTGATTTCTATTCTAACAGAAGTATTTATTTATTGTGGTACTGTTTTAAGGCAATAACCGGTTTCTGAATATATCTGTAAACACTGTACAATGTCCAAGTAATGAGATGAGTAAAACTGTAAAAAGTGTACAATGTCCAAGTAATGGGTTGAGTATATCTGTAAAAAGTGTACAATGTCCATGTAATGGTCTCAGTGAATTAGACGGATGGATGATATACCACAATCAGTGGAGATGTGTTATCGACGGATAATATACCACAGTCATACAGTGGAGATGTGTATTTGACGGATAATATACCACAATCAGTGGAGATGCTTCCCTTCACATTTTAATAATTATTTAACCAAACTATATTTTCTGCCTTTGTATAGTAATGCCATTGTTTATTGCAGTGTAAAAAAAAAATTCAGGTCTAGTTCTGAATTCTGACTTTCTCCAGACTAAAAAACTGTAAAAGATCTGTTAACTTTGTTACAATAATACAGCTAAAGAATAAAGTGAAATACTTTAGGATAATGAAAATTGTCTCCCCTTTCTTAAAGCCACAGCATCTAAAAAAATTCTTCAGCAATTTATAATCTAGTCCTATTAAAATATAGGTCATGCCATTATTTACTTTTGAAATAATTATTAAACGCACAAAGAGCCTAACCAGTGGTTGAATGCATTAGTACATACAAATTCATTACCAATTATACTATTAATATTATTATAAAAAGGTTTTATCTTTGTCGTTTACAGGGTACCTCAAACAAATAAACATAATTACAAATTTTTTTAATTTCCTCAGTGAATTTAAGTGTTAAATTGACAGTTCTAAGATATTATCTCTACATTAAACTGTATAAGAATGAACAAACTTATTCAACTAATAAGAGTTTTTAAAAGACCCCAAAAAATCCATACTATATTAGAATAAAAAAAATGTAAATGAAAAGAACACGATGACACATCTTTTTTTAAGTTATCATAGTCTATTCACCATTTTTTGAATGTTAGTTTTAAAGGTAAATTTACAAACAGAAGAATATTGTTGAAGACTTTTACAATCATTAAATGTAAACAGAACTGAAAACAGTATGGCTGTCTACTTGTGTAAGTTGTATCTGTATTTAGCTTGTCCTCAAAAATGTTATTATTTCCTGGGGCTCCAAAGCTTTCTAATGTTCATTGAAGTCAAGTCAGAAACACAGGAACCAACCTCAAGCTATCCTCCAGGTGTGAGGCCACCATCTTATGGAATTTTTTCACTGTGACCTAATTAAACAACAGAAGTTCATAGTTTAGTGAGGAGTTTAGTCTATTAACAGAAGTTCATGGTTTAGTCTATCAACAGAAGTTCATGGTTTAGTCTATCAACAGAAGTTCATGAGTTAGTCTATTAACAGAAGTTCATGGGTTAGTCTATTAACAGAAGTTCATGGGTTAGTCTATTAACAGAAGTTCATGGTTTAGTCTATTTGAGTTATAAAAAAATCTAAACGATAAAATATTAATATGCAGAAAACAGGATATATCTTACCTGAAAAGTTGATGATAGCACTTGCAGTTTAGTTCAAGTTATTTCATTTCTCAGTTCGCTCCATCTCTTCTGTAGTTCTTTATTCACCCTAGGTAAAAAAAAAATAATTTTATTTTGGTTGACAAGATGCTGCAAGAATATTCTTACTTAAAAAAAAATAATTTTTTTCTTATTTCAATTATTTTAAGTAAAACATCACATAAAAAATAACATTAAACTGAGACAAATAAAAAATTAATTTGATAATTAGCAACTGGTGTCTTATCAATGCTTAAAAAAACATTTAGCGTGTATTGTCAATTGTTTTTTTTTTCAAATTTTCAATCATAAAGTCAGCCAGTTAATGCAACATCCTAAACTTACTTTTTTAAAATATTCAAAGAAATTTTTTCTCCTTTATTTGAAAAAATTGAATTCTGATTTCACTATTTAGATAACTTTTGCTGTGTATAATGAAAAAGATACAAACAAGTAAGCTTCTAAAAAGCATTTATATCTGAAATAAAGATGACCAATGATAAGAAATTTATCAAGCTCACCTTTAACATTCTTTCCTTTTGAGACATTACAAAAGCTTCTGTACTGTAAACTTCAGATGTGGCAGCTTCAAGAAAATTTCCAGCACAGTCTTAAACAGTGGCATCGACAGCTTTAGAATTTCCAGCACAAAAGATCACATGAGGCAATAACATTCACTTTCTGCTCAAGAATTATAGAGGGAAAAAATTATTTGTGATTTGAAATGAAGAAACAAAAAAAAAAAAATTAATTGGCTATGACAGAATGATTAATTTAATTAATTTCCCAGGGTCAAAACAGAAGCGCAACGTTTGATAGAAGATTATGGTCATGGTTCAAAGTGACTGTTAAAAACTTTGAAAAAATCATGCACTACCATGAATTTAATCAATAAGCTTTTTTTGGCTCTTTTTAAATGAGTATAATTTTAAAAAATACATGCTTAGTTGTTAAATGATAATATTTTCTTTTTTCTAAAGTCCAAAAACTAAAACAGAAAATTAAAGCTTCAGATTTTAAAATATAATAAAACATTGCTATCAAGCTATATCTAATGCTGCACACAAGATTTATGGCCAAACAATAAAAGAAAAAAAATATAGTCAACTTTACATCAGCTCTTATAGTAGCAGGAAAATAGATGGGTCCATATCTTGGGATGGCAATTACATAGCCCACGTGCCTGACTTGTTGAGTCAGATAAAATTCCTGAAGTAAGCACCTAAAAGTGAAGGGTACAGGTTAGATTGAATGAAATTCATTTAAAAAAAAACTATTTTTAAATTTGTTTATTTTACTTAAAAAATATTATTCCACTTTAAAAAAAAATATTCCATCCTCAATTCATAATTAGTTAATACATGTATAATATCTCTCATGAATGAAGTCAATTTCATTATTTTACTTCTCCCATGTTCTCTAACCATTTTTCTGATAATGTTACAAGCTCTTATTTTTATATAAAGTACAGAGACATGTAAATATATTTAAAAAATAATAATAATAATAAATAAATATTTAAGACATAAGATAAATATAAAAGGGAAAAAAATAGTGCAAGTTTGATCCAGATCCAGGATCAATATTTCATTAAAAAACGAGTTTCCAACCATTCTTCTCCAATCATGTACATAAATTACCATTTTTTCAGCATTAAATAGTGAGAGAAAAAATATCAACAATTGATAGATGACTCAAATCAATAATATGATGACTCATAACAAAATGTAATGGTAATAAAAAAAAAAAAAGAAAATGGGTACTAGAACTGAACAGTTATAGAATTAGAAAAACATTTAGTTACTTACTCTAGCAGATCCATGGAGTAGCAAATGAAGTCAATCTATCCAGTTACAAAAATCCTCTTACAGCCTGTAAAATATCAGTTTGTCTTTTACAACTGGAGTAAGCAATAATTTCATTTCTGAATATCATCAAACTCCCTATTCATGTACATAATTTAAAAAAAAAAAACTTTGTCAGTGTAATCAAAATGGATGCAAAGGAAAAAAATAGATTAAAATATCTTAAAAAATTTTATAACTGGCTTGGGGCCGTCCATAAAGTACGTCATGCTATTTTTGACGATTTTTGACCCCCCCCTCCCCCCTGTCACAAAGTGTCACAAATCTCGGGACCCCCCCCCCCCCCAAAGTATGTCACACTTTCGAAAAAAATTTTTTAATTAAGAACTAATTAAAATTTTATCGAAAACTTAAATCGCACTTCACTATTAAACTGCCTTAAAATATAAATATTAAAAGAACTATCAGATTATTAAATGAGTTTAATAGTAGAATAACTAATTGTCAATAGTTGTATCAGTTATTCTTTGAAACACTAACTCAATCAATTGAATTTGAAAAAAAAATTGCAAAAATTAGATTGTCAATTATATAATAAACATCATTTATCTGCTACCTATTCATTTACAATGGGTGAGGTGAACTTTGAGATAATCTTTCGATTACGCATTCTATTGACACAGGATAAGAAGTAGATTAGCGAAACTTTACCTCAACCAGTAATTAAATAATAAAAATGGAAACAAAACAATGTGACTAAAAAAAGGACTAGATTGACAAAATATGTGAGCAGCTCTGGTGCTATATTGAATTTGTTTATAGTGGGCCTGTGAATTATGTTTAATTAAAAAAATTTCACTAGACATCATCCATCCATGGTGAAGTGTTCATCCATAGTTAAGACTGACATAAATCTTTCCGCATCATCGTTTCCTGGAAGGATAGTTGCAGACAGATCAACTTCATCCTCATCTAGTCACTCAACATCCTCTGAATGTGCATTTTCCATTCTACCAATAATTGCCATGAGTTCTCTTTGCCTTCTAGCAGCGATTCTCAAAGGACGAATGTGTTTTATCTGAATTGATTATGGAAAATTTGGGGTTGGCACATTCTCCTAGGAGACGGGTGGTCGAGTGGTATAGAGCGCTCGACTGTCGACCGGAGGGTCCCGGGTTCGAATCTCAGTGAGAACCTTAGAACTTTTTCAGGTCCTGGTGAAAGTTCCCAAGTCCACCCAGCTTTAAATGGGTACCTGACTTTATGTTGGGGGAGTAAAGGCGGCTGGGAATTGTGCAAACCACACAATCCCTTCATATGCCTAGGTTATAGAAAAAGATGAATTCTACACTTCATCTGTCCCGATGGCCCTTTAGGGCTAAAGAAACTTTACTTTTTTACATTCTCCTGCGCCCGAGCTCTGTGTTATCCTGTATGTTTCTTCAACATTGTTTGTGAGGCAAAGTATAAATGACACACTTTGCTAATTCGATCATGTATGCTGGTCTGCAAAGATGGACAATAAATATCATATGGTTGCACTTTAAAAACTCCTGTTGGTCTTGGCATAATGTCATTCAATTTGAGAGTTTGTGCCACAAACAAACAATGAAGGAAATATATGTGCATCTGCATCTGCTCTTTCTGAAGCTCTGAGTCCATCAGTTGTTTGGTTGATTGGGATCGGATTTGGAGGCGGAAATGATCTCGAAGGTAAAACGTTGAAAAATGAGCTCCGTACTTTGTCGCAACATTTTATGTCCAGACATTTCACAATTTGAGTGAAGTATTGGCTGGTGAGAACATGATGGTCAAACCATTCTTATCCTTCGACATCAGTCCTGCTGCATCCAATTCAGATTTCTCAGGGTTGATATATTCTGCAACTGTTGGAAATTGGTCAACAATCACATGCGACCAGATTTCAGCTAAAGTTTCACCTGCAAACTTGAAGTTTGTTCTTTCCAAATCCTCATTTATTGTTCTGTCCTGCGAATCAAAGTGAATGCCATAATGTTCATTTGGCAATATGACACCAGACAGTTCGCTTCTAAATGGTGCCATTCGATGTTCCACGCGATTATAAGCACTTCTTCCTGGTGCACTGGTTGCAAGGAATAAGGCATCAATATTATTTTAACGAAGTGATGGATTGCAACTTCAATTACAGTAACTTTTTGTATTATAATACAAATTCCAAATTTCTTTATCAGTGATATAATTATGCAGCAGACAACAAAGAAATAATAACACTTCCGTAAGGCTACTGATAAAATAAGGCTTTGCAACAGTTTATTAGCGGTCCTAACTAGCATGAGGAATTGTGAACAACACATTGAAAAGATATGCATTTCATGCTATTTTGACAGAAAAACTAATTCAAGTGTTTCACAATTATTTTGAAAATTATTTTTAAAACTATTAAGTTTTCCTAAAAAATTAAAAAATTAAATTAGAAATAAAATTAAAAATATATAAAAAATGTGACGTCACACTTGGCCTGACCCCCCCCCCGTCACACTTTCTTATACCCCCTCCCCCCCCCCCTTGGAGCGTGACGTATGAACGGCCCCCTTGAAGAATGTCTAGCAAGAGCTGGGGAGTCGATTTATATACATCTGCTGGAAGTTTTAATTATAGTCTAGAGAGAACATACTATTGCTAATAGATATAACAAAAATAATTTACTGGATATGTTTAATGTATTCTTACTATACTAAAATAGTATAGTATAGTCTATAGTATATCAGCATTCAGCAAGTAATTGAGGCAGAAGACAGCGTTTATCAGTGTTGACATAGTCATGGCATAGAACTTGCAGAAAAATATAACAAAAAAAATAAGATAAATATGATTTCAATAGCCGCAGTCAATATTCTATTTGTGATTGCATCGCTAGTACAATGCCTACCCACTTTTAGTTGTCATTGGAATTAATTTTGGTCAGGATAACAACGGAAACAAGCACTTCCTGCATCAAACTTTCAACGTAAAGTATTGTTTGCAAACATTTGGGTTGGAGACTAGGATAACTGCGCCAGGAAAAAAAATCTTCCAAAATAATTCCACGATTATCTCTCTTTGACCACATTAATTTTTTTTTTGTAGCGAGTGCACGTTCCATGTGTTGTTTGCAACATTTGGGTTGGAGACTAGGGTAACTGCGCCAGGAAAATAAATCTTTCAAAATAATTCAACGGTTACCTCTCTTTGGCCATATTTTCGTAAAGTGATTTTTATTTTGGGTTAATAAAATAATTCGTATTATTATATAGTCAACATTAAAAAAAAATCCACAAGACGTAATGAAATTTTAACGGGAAAAGACAGAGAGACATGTATACAGACGTTAACACTTATACATTTAAAGATGATAATATTATAACATATCTGGCCAAAGTAAGAGTGACAATCATAAATGTACACTAAACAAATCTTGCTTTTATGTTTTACCGATGATTGTGTTGTAAATCTCACAAATGAAACCAAGCCTGCTGTCATTGAAACAAAACAAAAAAGGAAAGCGGGACCTTACAGAAGTCGGGGCCCAGAACGCCCCCTGTGTGCCCGCCGTAAATCCGTCTCTGACTACATAGGCTACATGTCATCATCCAAAAGACACAATCTATGAGATCCATCCGAATGAGACCATAAACTAATGTTTTCTTTACATTTTTAGCACAAATAATTCGCTTAGACCAGTAGGCATGACTCTCGTTTACTGTGCGGGCAAGTTGTTTCCCCTTATTGAAATCGCTAGCTTGGGTCTTTCTTCTAACTGAAGCTGGCTCGCGGCCTTCTAGATAGGTCAAGGTGAACCGTTAGTCTAAGCTTTGTTTATATATTTTCAAAATATAGATGGCAGTATCAAATGGTATATTTTACATATAATATTATATGGTTTTCGAATGGGGGGGGGCTAAAAAGGAATTTTGCGAGTTAAGCTCGCTACGCCACTGTACAGACGGTAGATAATATCGCACCACTAGGGTGCAGGCGGCAGATATTGTCTCAGTATAAAGCACATCTTCTACATCGCGACCTATAAATGCCCCCCCCCCACTAAAATAAGCCTTATATTTCGCTGCTGTAGATGCTTCCCTAACGCTTCCACCCTGGTCCGACCGCCTATACAACAATCTATTCACATGGAAGCCATTTGTGTCTAAACTAATTGAGAGTAAACAGACTCGTGCATAAACCGCGACTAACAGAGTTAACTTGGGGGACAGGCAAATCAAGAGATCGCTTTTGGGTTCCCCTCCTCTCAAATCAATTATTAATTCCATTTAACTTTGGCCTAATTCCTAACAGGTAGATTTGACTCGAGTCAAAATGTTAGTTCCAAACATCTTTGGAAGTTGACTATAGTTCCAAACATCTTTGGAAGTTGATGCCTAGGGACTCCAGGTACTTAAGAACGGCTCTGTCCACATGGATCTTCAAAGTTAAACGAACTACAACAATGCTTTCTCAATGTCAAAAAATATTAAAACTCAGGAACATTTGCGATGTATAAAAAATATTTATTAAGTTATATTGTAACATGAGTTATATAAATCATAGCAACTGATATAAAACAATGGATTGAAATTTCTTTTAAAAAAAAATGACAATATGTACACATGGTCAAAGAATGTCCGAGCGTATTCAAGGGATGAGGAAAAAAAATAAACAGCTAATTTCATTAACTAGGCTCTAACTCTAGAAAAAAAAAAATGCAAATAAAAATTTTGCTTCTGAATATAAATACATAATTTGATTTAAATCAATGAACTTAACGTAAATTAAGTTGATGATGGTGTAGAAAATATTTATATGTCCAGGCGGTAAATGTCAATGATAACTACAAAATGTGAGAAATGTCAGAGACAGCTGATGTATGCAGTACTCACGGGTGAACAACCCTCAAGTTCATAAATAATTATGTCAAGAAACTAAGTAAAATTGACTTTCTCAATTTTCGTCAAAAAAAAAAAATCAGTAAGAAGCTCTCTATAAACAAAGCAAATAAAAAAGAATGTAGCTACCATAGATATAAATGTTGCTACCTTTCTCTTTTTTTTTTCAACCAATATATAGGCCAGTGTCTTGATGAATGATTGAAATTTTAAAAATAATAATTTCAAAGTTAAACATTACAAGTATGAGAGCTACAATAAATAGAAAATGCAGCGAAATATAATTAAATTACAGAGTGTGTTCATAACAATGCGGAATGTGTTATAAAGTACAATGGACTTTAATGTGATACTTAGCATAAATGAAATAAATGTATGATATTTTTAAAATCTTGCCTTACATGTTAATGGTTTCTGGTAATTAAATTATTTGAGACAGTCAAATAGTGATGGTGGGGGGTAAGGCAACTAAAACAAATAGTCCTCACTTCCACCTGGATATATACATGAAACTAATTTACATAAATTATGCGGAATCGTACATTAAACACGAAACATTAAAATATAAATATATAGATGTGACTTTTTGGGACGGAGTCTAAATGTTAGCCTTTCATCACAGTTGTTATGAAAACTTTGGTTTATATGAAAAAAATTAAAATTATCTCCCTTGATAGAAGTAACATTTTTCAAGTGATCTTACATTCCACCAAACATAAGACTGGTGATTTGTTTAAGTCTTAAAACAAACAGACAAACCACGGATGGACAATTTGCATAAATTATGAAGCTCTTGCATCAAAAATAAACAAAACTCTCATTCTTAAAAAAAAATAAAAAGACTTGAAATTACAAAAAAAAATTTTCAAATTTTATGAATTGTTGTGCAGCTCTGTTGTATTGTTGTGCAGCTCTGTTGTAATTGTTGTGCAGCTCTGTTGTATTGTTGTGCAGCTCTGTTGTATTGTTGTGCAGCTCTGTTGTATTGTTGTGTAGCTGTATTGTACTAATCAAAATATGCTAGCAAGAGTATCAACAGAAAAAAACATTTTTAATTCATTATCTTCACTAAGTATAAACAGCTAATCTAATATAATATATTTATAACCAACAATTTCAGTTTTGCTCCCTATTAAATTTTACCTGTAATTATTACATAATTACATATTTAATGAAATAAAAAGCAGTAAAAAAAAAAATTCATAATAAAAAAATAAATTGAATGTTCTTTCAGCAGGCCTTCAACATGCAATTTAATATTTTACCTGACCACACACCAAAAAGAATATTACTCATGCACAAATCAACTCGTGTTATTTTTTTTTAATTACAGGTATGTACAATAAAATAATTCTTATTTGGCACCATAGCAATGGAATGAATATCACAGATTTCTGCTTTTTAAAACAGAGTGGGTGGAAAATAATGTACACAGATTTAGTTTAAATAAACAGAAGACGTAAATATTTAAAAAAAAACTTTTTTGTACAGTGAAGTAGACAGGGTGCATCAACATGAACTTTCAACCTCAAATATACAAATATATAAAAGATCCATATAATTTTAACAGATCAATACAATATAACAGATCAATACAATATTAACAGATCAATACAATATAACAGATCAATACAATATAACAGATCAGTGCTTCAGTATTATATTGAGTCCTGGGGAATGTTTGCTTCTATATTTGAAGGTTACATGTATTTGTGTAGCGAAATGAGAAACAAAGGAACTGTGTGGTAGTGAGATGTGAAACAAAGGAACTGTGTGGTAGTGAGATGTGAAACAAAGGAACTGTGTGGTAGTGAGATGTGAAGCAAAGGAACTGTGTGGTAGTGAGATGTGAAACAAAGGAACTGTGTGGTAGTGAGATGTGAAAACAAAGAAACTGTGTGGTAGTGAGATGTGAAAAAATTATTTTTAAATGGGGGGGGGGGGGGGAAGAAGCAGATATTTTTTTTTGTTTTGTAAATTTTTTAACTTCTTTCATTTACTTGCCGTCATGAATATAATGTAAGACACACTCTGTACATGTATTGGATAAAAAAAGCGTTTTACAGTTTAACATTCAATTCAGGTCTATTTTGATTGCTTTGTTATAAACAGGATAGTCCACAAGCTGTGCATCGCTCTATGTTAACAGCCAATCCCCTCTATTCAATCTTTGCACCAGTTAATGGTGATTCAATTGAACTCTGTAGTTTCTGCTGTGTTTCTCTTATCATCTGGGGTCGGAGGTAATATTTCACGGTCAGTTGTACTGTCACTGGGTGGCACTGACACACCAGACTGTCTGTCTACCTCACCAGTGCTATGTCCTGATTGAGGCTTCATCTCCTGTTCCTTGTGACCCTCTAGTGGTTTTGTCACAGGTGAAAATTGCAGTGAGTCTGTTTGTGAAATCTTGGGAGGCTGGTGATACAACGTAGACTTTCTTTCACCGGACAGGTCAGATGACAGATCTGCTTCTGGGGCAACATGTGGGCAGGTGAATGAAGAGTTGGACCACGATCTGCATTGAGACGATGACAGTGAAGAAGATGATGACAAATGTGGGCAGGTTGTTGAAGAATTTGCAGACGCTGCGTGGCCGCGCGTGGGGGATGCTCTGGAGGGATGCAGCTGATATGATGTGGAAGTGTCGTGTGGACAGTAGGCTGTGGTGCTGGACAACTGTTGCTGGTACTGAGAGGGTGATGAGTTGAGTGACCAGGTTCCTGAGACTAATGGAGAGTGCCTGTGAGGACATTTATGTGGTGGGGTCATGTGGCTCAATCTGGCCAGTGAGTGGTGGCCCGATACAGACACATTGTGAGGAGATGATGTCTGTATTCTGCGCTGGCCTCGGACTAAATGATCGCGGGCATACTCCACAAATGAGGGACTTGAGCTACGTGTTCTGAAGAAGTAAAATTAATAAATGGTAACAATAAATGTTAAAAATAAATGTTAACAAAGCTCTACAAACTCATTTTTGAATGTTAACCAACTTTAAAAACATATTTTCAAATGCTAGCAAAACTTTACAAACTCTGAGTCACTGCAGAAGAAATTTTAAAAATTTTGTTTAATTTAGAAGTGTGAAACTCTTTTTTTAATAAAAAGTCAAAAGTATAACATTAAGAATCAAGTTTCAAAATCAACATTATGATGTTAAGTTAACTCAATCATCTTACACTGTATTTTTCATGACAGATGATGCCATTCTATGGTCAGGAGTGCTCTGAGCTTGTGGTGCAGGCTGGTAGAAGTAAACAAAGAAAAAATAATAAAATAACACTAAGACTGCAATAGAATTATTAAATCCACAGACTGAACACAAAATGGTCAAGTCAATACAGATTCTTTTTAAAAATACTAAGTAAAGATTCCACTTACAAAGAATGTGTGAGTTTTGGTCCCATTTTTTGAGCTGAATGACTTTCTGGTTGGAGAGTTTAAAATATTATAAATTAGACTTAATTTTCTATTTGACAAATTTTTAATATATAAAAGTATATAGAAAAAATTTTTTTTAATTTGTAAAAAAATCCAAACCAGATTGTAAAACTGGCCATTAAAATGTTTCTGCATGTCAAATGAATTAATTTGTTTTACCCTGTTTTGGTTACATTGTGACTGATAATGAAATGGGTTTTTCTCCTAGATTCATGCATTATATTTAAGTGTTACTTCTGATTTTACTTGGTGAGGTTAAAGATTTATCTTAAATACAAAACTACCTTGATGATGTCTGTCTTCTTTCATCCAGTTCTCTCAACACTTCTTGGGCCTTTTCTATCTGAATCTGATTCTGTCTCCTGATTTCATTAGACTCTTCTATGAGTCTATCTGGGTTCAAATTCTTGCTGGAGTACGATGCCACTACATTCGTTCTGAGATCTGTGGTGAGGTGCCTCAGAGCTTCGTCAATGTGTGAAGAGGAAGTATGATGGTAATTATCATGGGAAGGGGGTATTCTACGAAGAGTCAGGTCCGGAACGTGGTGGGGACTGAAAGTGTCAGGTCTGTGAGGAGACAAGGAGGATGACCTCACCGTCCAGCTGGAGCCTGTATGTGAGGAGCGCGGAGACAGTGAGTGGTGCCTGTGTTGATGGACGTCAGAGCTGTTCACTATTTCACGCCTCAGGCTCACAAGGTATTCTCTTCTCTGTGTTGGGGTCATGGACTTGAGGCTGGAGTTTGTTTGAGAGCCACTGGTGTGCAGACTCTCTGATGAGCTGGACAGGTGATGCCTGAGTGGGCTGGCCTTCTCCCGTTCATGCCGGTACTGCTCTCTCAACCTCTCCAGCTTGAAGGCCTCAATCTCAGCTCGTCTCCTCATGGACAACAAGTCCGTGCCTTTTGTTCTTCTCCTCCCTCGCAGGCCACCGTTCTTCCTGGTGTGTGTCTCCAGGCAGGACTCAATGTCTTTCTTGCTCTGGCTCAGCTGAGTCTTGTACTCTTTGAGATATTCCTTGGTCACTTTAATGAGTGTCTTTGAAGGCCTAGGCCGTGGCTCCTGGTCATCCCATCCATCTTCCAGGGTGGCCAGCAGGTAATCAGTCTGGCCGATGCAGTAGTTCAGCTTGGCTTCTAGCAGCTCAATGGTGAGACTGGCAGGGAGGTACTTCAAAGACAGCAACTCGATGATCTCAATCCTCTCATTGTGAAGTTTGTCCAGCTGCCTGTGTATGGTGGACATGCTGTCTCTGTCGGAGGAGTTGGACAGATTCAAACCTTGGACAGAATCTGGGTAAGAGCCTGTTCCGCTGTGCGCAAACCTGACAAAGTCAGTCTGGGTGGAATCGTCCAGGTTGTCAACGCAAACCTCTACCCCTGTGCTGACCATCGGGCGACCGGTGTTTAATGAGGACATGGAGAAAGCAGAGTCCACATCATCATCCAAAATGGCCTGCAGTGCCAGTGGAGACAGCGTTGACCCTGATGAGATGGTGCTGGAGCTGTCCTCATGACCAGTACTATCTTCAGATTTAATCTCCAGTGGGCCAAGCAGGAAATCATAATACTGTTCCAGGTCACCTCTCCCAAAATTTTTCACCCCGCGGACGTATGCTGTGGTTCTGCTCTCCTCCCTTTGCTGGTGCTGTTTGGATCCATTTTGGTCTGATGATGATGACGTGTTGAACTGTCCAGAAAAGTTTTCAGTTTGTAGGTCAGTGCCAGAGGGCCTGCCACCACTGCCCCTGTCCACGAGATTGACACCAATAGTCTGGCTGGATGAGTGGACAGACTCTGATTTCAACAAGCCGGACACAGTGTCAGTATTAGTGCTCACACTGCTGGTTTTATGGGCAGAACGTTGACCCCTCTGTCTGCTGAAGGCTGACCCAGGATCTGTATTGGCCATACCATCTTTCAACCCTATTGGACGAAGTGTTTTCACCTCTCCCACAGATATACTCGGCCCGTCCTCCACAATAACAGGGGGCGATGATGACGTGATTGCCTCCCCTATAGGACTGATGCCCGTGCTTCCTGGAGCAGAGCCGTGTCTGGGAATCACTGTCACTGGTGAGTCACCGCTGGATGAGTCAGATTCAAGATACTGGCTGGGAGAGCCTTTGCTTATCTCTAGCAACGCTTTCTGTTTTTTGTATTTCTTCTCTCTTGACCTCTCCAGCAGGTTCATCATTTTGCTGTGTTCTGACTTGAGTTTCTCAATCTCATTTAAAATCTGATCGTTTGAAATGGTGAGGTGGTGTCCGTAATAATGTCTTCTGGACAACGGGGACCTCTCCCTGTCATACGAATCCTGGTCAGAGGAATCATTATCATTCAACGGATGAAGGGGAGTTCTGACACTGTCATGACCACTGAAGACTTGTCGGATGTAATCATGACCATCAGTCTGGAGTGACTGACTGCTATACCTGGCTTCACCTTTCTTTGATGTTTCAGCTTCTTTGTTCTCCTTTGAAGTCGTATCAGTATCTGACAAACCCACTTGGTCCAGCTCCGGAGATGCGGAATGTTCTTGCTTATCCACTGTCATTTTCTTGTTGCTGTCACTAAAAACAATAGTCGAGCCAGACTCAACTGGCCTCAATGGCTGTATGAATGAAGTGTACCCTCCTGGGAGCTTTTCATCCCTCATGAAACCTATCTCTCCACCCAGTTCAATTTTACTTGCACTGGAGCTGACATTTCCGAATGAATCATGAACAGGGATGCACTCTGATGGTTCCTGTAGTGATGGACCATAAGGCACCAGGAGGGCAGATCTGGCGCCTTTGAATATGACAACAGGAAACTGGACAATGGACTCTTCCCTCCTGTAGCTCAGCTCACCGCCCGTGTCATACTGCTGCAGCTCGTCACACAGCTCTTTATAATTGGACGCAGATTTTATTTGATTCTCCAATCTGTTGTTAGCTCTGCCTTCACCTGAGGTGTATTGACTCACACTTCCAGGAGTACTATGTTCAGGTTTCATCATCACAGGTCTGTCTCTGTTCCACTCCTCTACCAGGCCAGGGTCGACGCTGTCTATATGTTCACAGCTACTTCTGCTTCTTGCCATTATCTCGTGCGCCAGGGCTAAGATTTCAAGGTGTCTCTGGCGCAGCTTCCTGTCCTCGTCATCCACATCCTCAACTTGAGACTCCGCATCAATACACACGTTCTTTGAAGCTGTTGAGTCATCAGAACTGTTTCCCACCGACACATTGTCTGACTCTGTAGTCTGCACTGCTACATCTTTAGTTGTTTTGGTTACGTTCAAATGAGATGACAAGTTTTGGGAAGAGCAAGCATCTACATATGACATATTCTGCAGATTTTCTTTCACTGTACTGCCACCAGCTTCTGTCTCTTGGTCATCATTTAAAACAGACAAAGCCACTTCTCTGGACAGTCTGTCAGCATCACTTGCGTCTCCATGTAGAACATGTTCATCGTCTCTCTCTGTGGTTAGTATAATCTTTGGAAGCTCAGTTTCAACATCCGGCCAGCTTGACCCAGATGTCAGTCCCAGAAGAGGGAACACAAGGCTGTCTTCTAACGAGTCCTCCGGAAACAGAGATGACAAACTGGGCAGTCTAGCTAGATCCCCCCGCTCTATTTCATCATGTCCAATGGTCTGGTCTGTATGTCCATCACTATGGCTATTCTTTACTATTTTCTTTCTTTCAAAGTAAAGTTTAATTTCACTCTCGTTATCATTCAGTTCATATTCATTTCTAGCACGATGATGGATCTTTGGTTTCTTCTTCATTGACTGCAAGTTATCCCCGAATCTGTAAATTCCTTTACTCTCCCACGTGTGGACACAGTGGTGTCCAGTGTACCAGTTGTCCGCACCTGGGGTGATTGGGGAGGCACTCAGCTCATCAGATGTCAAGGAATTTTTCAAGTCTGTGGACAGAGATAAAAGTCTCAGGTTCTCAGATCTCTCTGAATCTTCCGCTGCTGATTGCTCAGCTTCCCGTGTGGCCTTCTCTGCTGCTTCTTTCACTGACAATGTGGTATCTGTGTCCTGGTCCTGAGAAGATTCTGAAGAGAGCGAGTTGTGTTTCAGACTTATTCTCCACGGATGAACTGCATGTGTCTTGGTGTTGTCTGTAGGCGAAGGTTTGACCTTGACATTCCTGTATATGACTGTGTGTTTATTGTTTGAAGATGTGAGGGTACTTTCATCCAGTGATGGCAACACGGTTTGTTTATCAATTGAAGATGTGAGAGTACTTTCATCCAGTGATGGCAACACGGTTTGTTTATTACTTGAAGATGTGAGGGTACTTTCATCCAGTGATGGCAACACGGTTTGTTTATTACTTGAAGATGTGAGGGTACTTTCATCCAGTGATGGCAACACAGTTTGTTTATTACTTGAAGATGTGAGGGTACTTTCATCTAGTGATGGCAACACAGTATGTTTAGTACTCAAAGATGTGAAGGTACTTTCATCCAGTGATGGCAATGCAGTTTGATTATTACTAGAAGAAGTGAGGGCACTTTCATCCAGTGATATTGACACACTTTGTTTATTACTTGAAGATATGAGGGTACTTTCATCCAGCGATGACATAGTGCAAGGATCAACCTGGTACAAACCATTTATTAAATCAACAACCTGGTCTTCTGCAAATGTTGGCTGAGTGTTCTGGAATGGACTTGTATGGGATGTTGTAAGCTGGTTATCAAGATGGCCAGTTATTTGAGGATAGCGTAAATAATTAGTGGAGTCAACAGCAATTTCATCAATATACGACTTCTGTTTTACTACATCATCTTGGACCACTGGTTTTTTCCATTCTTCACTCTGCATGTTAGATGAACTGTACTGGTAATCTTGCATTTTAGCTACCTCTGTTTTTATGTTTCTTCTGTCCACTGCTGTAACTGTTTTAGATGCATCAAAACGGTCATCTTGGCTGTCATCTGTGTTGAGGTTGTGGCTGTCCACAGTAATATCGTTAGATGCACCAAAACGGTCAGCTTGACTTACACCTGTGTTGAGGTTGTGCCTGTCCACAGTAATATCGTTAGATGCACCAAAACGGTCAGCTTGACTTTCACCTGTGTTGAGGTTGTGCCTGTCCACAGTAATATCGTTAGATGCACCAAAACGGTCAGCTTGACTTTCACCTGTGTTGAGGTTGTGCCTGTCCAGCTCATCATCAATGACCTTTTGCCTGCTCCTGTCACCAAGCTGGATATCACATACATCAGAGTGGTCAGATATGCTATGTTTGATGAAACCATCTATCTGAGTATTTTGAACAACAGATTCAACAAGGCTAGAATTTTGTTTACTAGTAACCCCTTCATGGTTTTGATTGTCTAATTCATCAGATGACATCATGACTGTGCCAACCTGTCCACCTGAGCTGTGACATTTATCAACTGGCCAGATTTCTTGCAGTTGTTTATCATCTGTAATGTGTGAGGCGTCGCCCATTTCATCAGACTCTGTAACATGGGATTCATGTCTTTCAGCAGGTAAAGCTAGATGATATTCTACACTGTCACTGGTGTCAGCCTCATGAGTAGCGACTGAGTCTTCATCATTGAATTCTTTGGTGTTTTTAGTGCCAATAACATGGGACTCTTTAGTGCTAGAAGGTTTAACTTCATGGGATTGTTTGCTGTCTGTGGGTTTAGCAATATCGGATTCCTTAGTGGCTGATTCACTCATTATGAATACTCTCGTGTCTGTAGGTTGAACATCATGGTGTTCTTTAGTGGCTGCTGATTCAGCATCAAGGAGTTTTCTAATGTCCAGAGAGTCAGTAGCATTGGATTCTTTATTGTACGTGGTTACATTGTGTAGTTCTTTAGTGTCTGTAGGTGTAACATGAGATTCTTTAGTGTATTGGTAGTCAATTGTTTCTTCTGATTTAAAAGCGTTGGATTTTTTATTATCACTGATGTCAGTGACATTGGATTTTTTATCATCAATGAAGTCAGCGACATTGGATTGTTCATTATCACTGATGTCAGCAACACTGGATTGTTTATTATCACTGATGTCAGCAACACTGGATTGTTTATTATCACTGATGTCAGCAACATTGGATTGTTTATCATCACTGATATCAGCAACATTGGATTGTTTATCATCACTGATGTCAACAACATTGGATTGTTTATCATCACTGATGTCAGCAACATTGGATTGTTTATCATCACTGATGTCAGCAACATTCAATTGTTTATTATCACTGATTTCAGCAACACTGGATTGTTCATTATCACTGATGTCAGCAACATTGGATTGTTTATTATCACTGATGTCAGCAACATTGGATTGTTTATCATCACTGATGTCAGCAACATTGGATTGTTTATTCTCACTGATGTCAGCATCATTGGATTGTTTATTATTACTGATGTCAGCAACATTGGATTGTTCATTATCACTGATGTCAACAAAATTGGATTGTTCATTATTACTGATGTCAGCAACATTGGATTGTTCATTATCACTGATGTCAACAAAATTGGATTGTTCATTATCACTGATGTCAACAAAATTGGATTGTTCATTATCACCAGTGCCAAAAAAACAGGATTGTGACAGAGATGATAAGTTCCCAGCAGGGGATGTTCTCTGGAGTGTAGTGACAGCCAACTGTGACGGCAGAGTTTCTGTGGAAGCAGCACCATAGCATTCCCTAATGGCTGAGGTGTCAGTGAGATGTAATTCTTCAGACTGCGACATGTTGGCGACGACATGGAATACTTTATTGTCAATAGACTCAGCTGCATGGAACACCTTTCTGTCTGCAAGGGTTAAATCTGAGGATGGTTCTATACCAACAGTTTTATTTGAATGTAGTACTTTGGTTTCCTCAGAGTCAATATTCTGGAAGTATGACGAACCCATTGATTCCTCAGCAAAAGATTCTTTTTTATATTCAGCAGGTAAGAACTTTGTGTCTGCTGTTTTTGCAAAGGTGATATTGTTGTCAGCAGGTTGTGACTGATTTTGTTGTAAAGAGCTTACAGCTGTGTCTGTTTTTGACTCAGACAAAATTGTGTCCACAGAAACAGTTGAATAACATTGATTGGACTTGATAATTTCTCTGTTGACTTCACTATCAATACTTTTCTCCATCAGTCTTGTTTCATGAGACTCTTCAACAGGTGAAAGAGTTCCACTGATGACACTGATGTTATATTCACCCCTTTTATCTGTCTGTTCTGAATCTTGTTGTTGACTGTTTTCTATCTGCTGTACTTCAAGCTGTTTGCTATCAGCGTTGTTGATTCGGGCATCCCCATTATAATGCTGGACATGTCTAATATGGTCTTCTTGTCCAACTGGACATTCTATAAGGTCATCCTGCTTCACATGAATTTCACTGTCTTTATTCTCATTATAATCCTCAATTTGGTTTTCTCCACGCTGTTTATGTTCATCTCCTGGGTCTGACCTTTGACCTCTATTTTCAAATAGCACTTGTTTATCAATGTCTGCTTTAACTATTTCATTACTTGTGTCAGGTGTGACATGAACTACACCACCTTCACCTGGTTCAGTACTTGTGTCAGGTGTGACATGAGCTACACCACCTTCACCTGGTTCAGTACTTGTGTCAGGTGTGACATGAGCTACACCACCTTCACCTGGTTCAGTACTTGTGTCAGATGTGACATGAGCTACACCACCTTCACCTGGTTCAGTACTTGTGTCAGGTGTGACATGAACTACACCACCTTCACTTGGTTCAGTACTTGTGTCAGGTGTGACATGAGCTACACCACCTTCACCTGGTTCAGTACTTGTGTCAGGTGTGACATGAACTACACCACCTTCACCTGGTTCAGTACTTGTGTCAGATGTGACATAAGCTACACCACCTTCACCTGGTTCAGTACTTGTGTCAGGTGTGACATGAACTACACCACCTTCACTTGGTTCAGTACTTGTGTCAGGTGTGACATGAGCTACACCACCTTCACCTGGTTCAGTTTTATCATGTTCTGTTCTAAATGGACCTTGTTTGTCTACAGGGATTTTATTTTTATGATCTTTGTTTTCTTGACTTTGTTTTTCAGAATCACGTTGCACTCTACTATCATCATGTTGCACTCTACTATCATCATGTTGCACTCTACTATCATCATGTTGCACTCTACTGTCATCATCATCGTGATGAAGTTCTACAGAACTTTTGACACCAAGATCATGTTCCTGCTTTACTTGCGTTGGTTCTGAATCATGCTTGTCAAGTATTTTTTCCACTTTATTTTGATCTTGCATCATATCAAATACATTTTCATCAACTTGTTTATGGCCATCAGTCTTTTGATTTAAACATGACCTGTGTGGTCCTACTGGACTATGGTTATAATCCTCTCCATCCAATGGAATTTGTCTAACCTGACTGAACTGGCTAACTTCATCCATATCTGTTTGTGTATATCCTTGCATGTCAAAGTTCTGTTGTTGACTGTATTGGTCGTTATCCTCTTTAATTTGACTGTCATTAATTTGATCATGTTGCAGTCCATTAGTATCATTTTTCCCTGGAGGACCCTCATTATCTTGATATTCTCCTAGCAGGCCTTGCTCCTGATGACTTAATTCCACTTCATGACCTGGTTTGCTGACTATGTTTTCTACTTGGTTCTGCCAGTGAAGATTATCTTCAGTCAAATTGTGTTTATTATGTCCTTGTTCTGACTGTTGTTCTGATGTGACTAGTTCGTGAGATTCGGCGTCTGTGGTGAAATGACCAAAGGACTTATCATAAGATGATCTCTTTGAAACAACAAGCCTGGCTTGCTGTATTGCATTCTGTACTATGTTCCTGGCCAGTATGATGTCAGGTTCATCACCTTCACATTCCGGTGACTCATAATCAGCCTTTGGTCCAGTGATGTCAAATGAAGTTGAGCCGAATCTCATTTTTTTCTTCTTCACAATGGGGGTGTGGAATGAGGCTTCCCTTGCTTGTGACTGTCTTCCCTGTTGTACAGGCTGACATGCTGACTGGTCCACGTCACTGTGAAGTGGGTCAATACAGGTGACATCATTTGTAGCATCAATTGTACACAAGTCTTTTTTTGCTTGTGGCTGTCTGTCCCAATCATCTATTTGTGGCTGTCTGTTCCAATCTTCTTTGATGTAATTACTTTGATTATCACTATCACCTCCTTTTTGTTCTTGTGTTTGAGACAGCATCAAACCATCCTGACCATAAGAATCAACCTTGTTTAAAAAATTCTTTCTTTGTGGTGTGTTTTCAACAGTGTCAGCATGTAATAATGTATCACCACTGGATGTTACTAAAGCTGTTTGCAGTGGGTTTTCAACAGTGTCAGCATGTAACAATGTACCACCGCTGGATGTTACTAAAGCTGTTTGCAGTGTGTTTTCAACAGTGTCAGCATGTAACAATGTACCACCGCTGGATGTTACTAAAGCTGTTTGCAGTGTGTTTTCAACAGTGTCAGCATGTAACAATGTATCACCGCTGGATGCTACTAAAGCTGTTTGCGGTGTGTTTTCAACAGTGTCAGCATGTAACAATGTATCACCGCTGGATGCTGAAGCAGTTGTAAAGGGTGCACAACTCTCTGCTTTATGCTGGGGCAGTCTTTCAATCACAGCAACTTGTGTTTTATCTGCCCCTTGAGAAGTAGCAGAAGAAGCTGAAGTCGGGGTCTCTGAGCCAGCCAGATTCAAAACAAGCCTCTCACTGCTGTTATATTTCTTGAAAGGTAGATCAATGGTCAGTAAACTATTTGCCATCAGACTTGATTCTTGGACAGAAGTTGTTAAAACATCCCTGAGTGCATGCCCTTGTTCAACTGCTACAGATGGCACTGTAATAATCAAATCACGAGATTTTCCTAATCCACGTGACTCGCTGGCATTTTCAGATTTCATTTCTGGTGAAGCAATGATCACCAATGTCGCAGCTTCTGATGGTGTGAGTTCATATCTGGATGTCGACACACCAGAACCAGTGTGTAATGACCCACTCAGTTGTCCCTGTTCATGAGATACAATTTCCTTGACATCTGAATCCTTCATGTCATGGCCTATCTCTGTTGTCTCCGCCTGTTGTTGGTTGTTGGGTAATAATGCCACATTTTCAAATGGTTGAGCCTGGTCTAGTATGACGGTTGCAGTGGAATCTTGACTGGTTGCATCCGTATGTGAAGTGACTCTTGCAGTGGAATCTTGACTGGTTGCATCCATATGTGAAGTGATTCTTGCATCTTCTGGACACACAGTATCACATTGCCCAGTAATTGAAATCACATTTTCATTGACTAATATGACCTGGTTATTATTTGTGGAATCCAACTGTTTTTGTGTACTATCAGTATGGACTGCTGCATCATCTTTTTGTAGTGTCAATTCTAAATCACAATTTTTAAGCTGTAAGTCTTCTCTATATTCTTTGGTGTATACATCAACATGAGTTTCTGAGGGCCTTGAGTTAGATTCAACAGGTTTCTGGCTACGACAGTCATCAAGGTTAGAAGATGCCCTATCTTCAGAAGTGATGAGACGTGCGTTGTGTCTACTGACTTCCTCACAGGCGTTAGCTACAATATCTTGATGTGACATGTGTGATGTGAAGAGACCAGGTAACTGGAACAAGCTTGTGTTTTGATTGCTAGAAATCAGATCAGGTAAACTGACTCGGCCATCCGTTCTCTGACACTGATTAACGCCTTGGTTCACTGCTGACAATGATTGGTCAACTCTATTTTCATGACGAATTTCAGATGTGTCACTGTCCTCCATGACATTTAAATTCTGCTCAAGGGAGATTACCTCTGTATCTGTGCTGTCAAGTATTTTTACAGTTGTTTCCCTTTCTGTCTGTGTTGAATGCACGGCTTTTGTGTTGACTATGTTATGGATGTAATCTGAGACACCCGAGACACATTCGGAAGGCAATATACCGTCAGACAGGTTTTCCACTGTTGATTGTATCACACTGGTATCCTGGACTGGCGCTTGATTCAATCTGGAATCAAGTTTCATGTCTGTATCTGAATCAATACAGGTGGAAGATTTCAGTGACAGGCTCTGAGGGCCTGATGCATTAGTCTGACCTGTGTATTCATTAGCCTGAACTGTGTGAAAGCCAAACAGGAAAGTTTGAGTGACACAAATCTCTTCATCAGACTCAAGAGATTTGTCTTTCCCCTCCTGTTGTTGTTTCTCTGCTGGTGGGAATTTATTTTCATTTTGTAGTTTAGGATCTGTTGATTCAGACAATGACCCACTGATGTTTTCTCTGTCTAAACCTGCTCCATTACTGCTGGTCAGATCATCTTGTATCATTCTATTGTTTCCTTGGTCTAAACCTGCTCCATTACTGCTGGCCAGATCATCTTGTATCATTCTATTGTTTCCTTGGTCTAAACCTGCTCCATTACTGCTGGCCAGATCATCTTGTATCATTCTATTGTTTCCTTGGTCTAAACCTGCTCCATTACTGCTGGCCAGATCATCTTGTATCATTCTATTGTTTCCTTGGTCTAAACCTGCTCCATTACTGCTGGTCAGATCATCTTGTATCATTCTATTGTTTCCTTGGTCTAAACCTGCTCCATTACTGCTGGTCAGATCATCTTGTATCATTCTATTGTTTCTTTGGTCTAAACCTGCTCCATTACTGCTGGCCAGATCATCTTGTATCATTCTATTGTTTCCTTGGTCTAAACCTGCTCCATTACTGCTGGTCAGATCATCTTGTATTATCCATGTTAAGTGAGTTACATGCACTGTTTTCGCCTGATAATCAAGTGAACTACTGGAAAGTGTATTGCTAGGTTGTGCAACTGTTTCAAAAGGTGGTACAAAAACTTGACCAGAACTTGAGGGGACATAATTCGGATCACTGCTTACAGAACTGTTCAGTGCATTAGGTTGTTTCTTGTCCAATTCATTCTCTGAAATGTTTTTCACGTTATCTTCTCTTAATCCTTTACCTGGTTCAACCTTTCTGTCGTCTTCAATATCATATGGAAAGGTTGTTGCGGACTGTTGTTGACAAGAAGCTAGTGCATTTTGTTGATCTGTAGTTGATGACTGCTGATGACCAGGGGCTAGTGCAGTTGGTTGACCAAGAGCTGATGACTGCTGTTGCCCAGTAGCTGGCACATGGATATTGAAGTAATCAGTTATTATGATCTCTTCCTCAGAACTGCTACCAACTGTTTCTTCAACAGCAATGCTATCAACTGTTTCTTCTACTGAACTGCTACCAACTGTCTCTTCTACTGAACTGCTACTAACTGTTTCTTCAACTGAACTGTCTGTGTTGCAGTCAAGACATTTAGACATATTTTGAGCTACACTCAGCAAGATCGGACCAGATTTCGTCTCCACACCGCCATCTTTACTACCTTCTAAGAATTCATTGTCTTTTGCACTGGTTATTGCTCGTTTATTCCCCTCAGAGATCAACTTAGATGTTTCATTTGCAATCACATCAGTTCTATTGTATACTCCAATACTTTCAATGGAAACATTTTCTTGATCATGCAAATATTTCCCCTGATCTGGAGACATCTGTGCATTGAGTATGTCTGGGCCAATAGTTTCACCAATCATATCTTTGGTTTCACCAATCATATCTTTAGTTTCAACTGGAGACATCTGTGCATTGAGTATGTCTTGGCCTACAGTTTCACCATTCATATCTTTGGTTTCACCAATCATATCTTTAGTTTCAACTGGAGACATCTTTGCATTGAGTATGTCTTGGCCAATAGTTTCACCAATCATATCTTTGGTTTCACCAATCATATCTTTAGTTTCAACTGGAGACATCTTTGCATTGAGTATGTCTTGGCCAACAGTTTCACCATTCATATCTTTGGTTTCACCAATCATATCTTTAGTTTCAACTGGAGACATCTGTGCATTGAGTATGTCTTGGCCTACAGTTTCACCATTCATATCTTTGATTTCACCAATCATATCTTTAGTTTCAACTGGAGACATCTTTGCATTGAGTATGTCTTGGCCAACAGTTTCACCATTCATATCTTTGGTTTCACCAATCATATCTTTAGTTTCAACTGGAGACATCTTGGCATTGAGTATGTCTTGGCCAACAGTTTCACCATTCATATCTTTGGTTTCACCAATCATATCTTTAGTTTCAACTGGAGACATCTGTGCATTGAGTATGTCTTGGCCTACAGTTTCACCATTCATATCTTTGGTTTCACCAATCATATCTTTAGTTTCAACTGGAGACATCTGTGCATTGAGTATGTCTTGGCCTACAGTTTCACCAATCACATCTTTGGTTTCAACTTCCCCCAAACGCATTGCAACAGGTTCGGAATCTTTCATTCCAGTACTTTCTGTTTTAAATGTTGGTTGAAGCTGACGACTGGTCACTGTATCTTGGTTCTCTTCATGCACAATCAGGCACAGCGTGTCTGGACCATGTTCCTCAAATGCATTGAAAAAAGTTGAGCTAACTTCTTGCTGTGCTGTGTCTGACAAAAAAGATTTCCTGACAGTACAGTTCATGGTTTCTGGAACCTTGGGTTTAACAGACTCTGTAGTGTGTAGACTGGGCTGTAATGCTTGATCATACTCTGTATTACCTCCTACACAGTGGAGCCCTTCACCAACATTTTGTTGATTAATGTCATCAACAAGTAGACTATTCTGATTTTCAGTTGATGACATGGCACAGACAGTTGTGTCATCTTCAGTTGATGACATGGCACAGACAGTTGTGTCATCTTCAGTTGATGACAAAGCACAGACAGTTGTGTCATCTTCAGTTGATGACAAAGCACAGACAGTTGTGTCATCTTCAGTTGATGACATAGCACAGACAGTTGTGCCATCTTCAGTTGATGACATAGCACAGACAGTTGTGCCGTCTTCAGTTGATGACATAGCACGGACAGTTGTGCCGTCTTCAGTTGATGACAAAGCACAGACAGTTGTGTCATCTTCAGTTGATGACATAGCACAGACAGTTGTGCCATCTTCAGTTGATGACATGGCACAGACAGTTGTGTCATCTTCAGTTGATGACATGGTACAGGTAGTTGTATCGTCTTCTGTATTTTCCTGTAAATATTCACTGATTTTTACTCTGCCGTTAGAGATGTGTTTTGTATCCTTCTGATTCACTGAGTATGTTAAACTGGAATCATCTTCATCGTTCAACGTGTTGTGTAGATTCTCTGTATTGTCAGTAACAGATGTGCCACAATGAGATGAAGTGCTATAGCCTGAATCACCACAAGACTTTAATAGTGTTGCAATATTTGTAATTACCTCCTCATTGACACTTTCAGGTGAGATACTCAAAGAAACGTCACCTTCTGTCAGGTCAGGGGAATGGCTGACCAGCTCTCGGCCAGTTTTTGTCTCACCTTCTGTCAGGTCATGGGAATGGCTGACCAGCTCTCTGCCAGTTTTTGTCTCACCTTCTGTCAGGTCAGGGGAATGGCTGACCAGCTCTCTGCCAGTTTTTGTCTCACCTTCTGTCAGGTCAGGGGAATGGCTGACCAGCTCTCGGCCAGTCTTTGTTTCCTCGTCGATTCTGTTGTGTAATGCACATACCACAGCACCAGGAAGGGCACTGTCTGTGTCTGTCAAATCTGGGACAGCAGGCAAACTCCCACTATTGTACAGGGAACCTTCAACTTTGGTTGTGTCTGACAAAGAAACTGACATGGAGGGTTGAACTTCAGAGTCATGAGTAATAATAACTGACTCCTCTGAATCACCAATGATCTGCTGCCCTCCTTCTTCACAGGTGGTGGCAGCCAGACCATTATTCCTGACACTGGGATCTTGTGATGCTGCCTTGTCTAAGTGGTTTACTGCTCTGGGATCTTGTGATGCTGCCTTGTCAAAGTGGTTTACTTCTCTGGGATCTTGTGATGCTGCCTTGTCTAAGTGGTTTACTGCTCTATCAGATGGGATCTCACTACCAAAAGCTTTGCTTTCTTCACTAGCGTCTTGATGTACAGTTAATGAATCACCTGGGAATCGGGCTTGTATGTACACTTCTGTAATTATGAGCTCTTCTTCAGAGTCACTCAGTTTTGATTCACCTGACACTATTTTCATAATATCGGTTTCGACCATTTCTTCTTGAGTTGATTCATTTCTTTCAGAATCAGCCAGAGAATCCGCCAAACTCAGGGTAACTGTACCATCTTCAGAATCACTCATCTTTAAAGTTTGGCTATAATTTGGCTCATATGTTGTTTTATGATCCTCAGATACGGAATGAACTTCCTTTCCTGGTAAAACTTCCTGAATGATCTTTTCCTCATCTGAGCTTAACGTTTCAGCATTTAATATTCTGGACTGGTCATCTCCCTCCACTGGCAAACTTAAATTGAGCCCTGACACGCCAGCAATGTGTACATAATGACTCTGTGTATCAACTGTAGGAGATGACCCACTGAAGTGTTCTGTAGCCATACTTCTGTCCCCTGTAATATCTTCTAAGGTGGCAGTATCTGTCCCAAGCAGCTCCTGTGTGAGTACTGGGCCAATATGGTTGACCAGCTCTCTGCCAGTTCTTGTTCCACCTTCTGTCAGGTCACTGTGGTCACAAGGCATGTTGCTTTGAATAATGTCTGGCGTGTCTACATAGGACACAGGGGTGTTGGTTGTATCACTACTGGCCAGCTGACTGTCAAAGGCTACTTCACTGTTCGATGTATCACCACTGACAGTGTGTGGGCTAACAGAGCTTGAAAGTAGCTCAACAGTCTTTGTACTGTCAGCAATGGCAGGTGTGCTGCCTGTACTGTCAGATGTGGCAGGTGTGCTACCTGTACTGTCAGATGTGGTAGTTGTGCTACCTATACTGTCAACAAGGGCAGATGTACTACCTGATAGTGTTCTTTGTTTTGTTGTGTGTAATAATGAAACAGAACTGACTGAATAGTCATATATGTTCACTTCACTGTTCCTAACCGTCCAACTGGTGGACATAAAGCTTACCAACTGATTTTACTGAATCAGAAAAGGCTGTATGATGGGGTTGGCTGATGTCAGATGAGGCTGTATGATGGGGTTGGCTGATGTAAGGTGAGGCTGTATGATGGGGTTGGCTGATGTCAGGTGAGGCTGTATGATGGTGTTGGCTGATGTCAGGTGAGGCTGTATGATGGGGTTGGCTGATGTCAGGTGAGGCTGTATGATGGGGTTGGCTGATGTCAGATGAGGCTGTATGATGGGGTTGGCTGATGTCAGGTGAGGCTGTATGATGGGCCTGGCTGATGTCAGGTGAGGCTGTATGATTAGGCTGGCTGACAGATCTATCTGCATCATTTGGTTTTGTCATAAAAGCCAAACCGCCACCTTCAATGGGAGAATGCATAATTGCTGATGTAGATTGGTCCACAGCACTTCCTGTAGCTTTGCCCTCATAGATGTTTGCAACACTGGCTGATTTAACTTCACTTTGTGCTAGTTCATAGCTAACAGAGGTGTTAAGACTAGCTGTTAATAGAAGGCCATTGCTGCCTTTAGTTTCACCACTGGGATGAGTTGTAACATCAGCTGTTGTAGCATCATTTCCTGACAGCTCATTGGAGGCAGAGGGTTTCGGAGCAGTGAAAATGAGTAGGTTGGCACTGGCTTCTGTTTCTGTGACATCCCTCTTCTCGCTGTTGTTGATTACCAGGCTGCTACTAGCACTGATGGGTGTGACCCTTTCTACTGTATGTGTTAGTCGCTCCTGCCTTGCAAAATGTGGAGGTAGATAAAAGACATCAGTGACGACCACCTCTTCTTCAGACTCACTTGAATCTTCTGCAGTCTCTGGATAGGCCTGATGCAAGTCCCATGAGTCTTGTGACTCTACTGTTGAAGGCTGGGGTTCAGAACCTGTGGGGGCTCCAGGGAAACTGCAGATGTCAGTTACAACGATCTCTTCCTCTGATGATTCACCATGGCTGACATATGACACTGGCATAGTGGTCTGATCGACAGTCTCAGGTCTTGATGTCTTCATTGTTTCACAAGTGTTCTGTGGTGTAGGGGGGTGAGAGGAGTAAGTATTATACAGGTCAGTGCCATTAGCATCATGCCTAGCAATAGTTTCTGATGAAGAAAGGTTTTCGTTCAAATTTTCTCTAGTGTTTGGTAAGCCAGAATTTGATTTTCTATTCAGGTTTAAACTTGGCACCGAGTCAATGTTCATAACAGATTTACTGCTATGAGTGCCTTGAGTTAGATCTGAATTCACTCTTTCCATATCGGATTTATTTGCTTCTGGCCATGAACCTGCTGCTTCATCCACTAGTGACCACTGCATGTGCCCTGCATCCTTAAATTCAGTGTCTCTGATTGCACTGTGAACTGATCTCTCTTCTGATTGATTTACATTAGCATTCATGCCAGTGTCTGTGGAAGTGGATAAAGCAAGCTCTGTGCTAGTGGAAATGGTTGCATGACTCTCATGTCCTAATTCAGATGCATTAGATTTGATTTTTGAACAGTTCAATGGCTGAGATGTTTTAAAATCTCCCTGATCTAACCCCAGACTTATCTCTGACCTCTCCAACTGTTGACCGAGGCTCGTGACATTATTAACAAATATAATCTTCCCTTCATCTGACATGCATGAGGTGTTCATGGATCTGTTCTGCCCTGTATATGCCACAGGAGGAGATGGTGTCTGGCCCCAAATTGAGTATTTTTCAGAAGGCCACATGATACGAACTACGTTGGAGAAATGTACATCGTAGAGATCATCAGTTGATGTGGACACGCTGGACGTGGGCCATGGGAACAATGGGAAGAAAGAAAGGTCAGTTTGTACAAGTTGGTCTGAAAATCTGGCACTTTTGTTCTGGATTTCATTGCAGGAGGTGTTGACGATAGGGGAGCTGGTCCTGAAGTGACCATCGTAAACCTGCAGGTGGGTCGGGTCACCTTGAACTGGGAAGATGGGATCTGACACTTCATCGACAACGATATCGACCTCATAAGATCTGCTGAGACTGATTTTGATCTCTTCACCATGCGAACCAACAGTAGAGCTGGAATCCACTCTCTTTTGCCCGAGAACAGGTTTAGTGATGGGGTAAAGTTCTCTGCCAGTTTGAACGCCCCGACTTTTTAAAGTCTGAATGATATGCTCTGTTTGTGTCATAGAGGAAGACAGAACAATGCTACCGTCTGATGACGCTGTGACACTTCCATTAGATGAAACGGTGCTGTTGCCATCTGGCCCAGCGGCCATAGAGGAAGACAACAACACACCGGCATCAAAGTCTGCCAGGTCCGTGAAACTGGTATCATTGCTGGATGCAAAACTTGTCTCTAGAGAGGAACCAGTCTGGGTCTTTGTGTCCCTGATTTTGATGTAGATTTTTTCTGGCCCTCCGCAAGTTCTCGGTGAGGTCTGGGTGTAGGTGTCAGACAGATCAGCAACGTCCGTCATGATTTCTTCATCTACAACACTGTCTGACATGCAGAAGCTGCTCCTGTCTAACTGCCCAGGACTTGGTACAAATTGCTGGGACAAATTCGTCTGGCATGAAGAGTCTCTGGAATCTATGAATATTATATCATCAGTTCCTGTTGGTGTCAGAGACTGTTTGCCGACCTTGCGCACTCTACCTGGCGCACCTCTACGGTCGTCAAGATTGGCCGACCTTTGTTCAGCTAAATGTTGGTTATCTCTACCTGAGTGACCCTTTATCTCCCTTGAATCACCAGGAAAGAATAAATTAATTTCCCCATCAACTGATAAGTCCATTTCCTTATCACTGTCTTTGATTTCTGTTGGCCTGTTATATGCAGTCTGCCTGTTCTCCTCTATCCAAATACTTTCAGAATATTCTTCATCGTGATATGAGGTTGGATACCATTTACGGGAGTCATATTGCCTATGTTGTTCAGTCTGACAGCTGTTCTCTGACTGCTCAGGTTTATGGTCTGGTGAGATTTTCTTAAAATATGGAATCCCAGAATTCACTTCTTCTCTGAAGTAGCTGTCACTGGAACACTCGGATGATTCACTGTCTGTTGAGGAGTTCTCATAGTCATCATTGGAGTCATTGTTGGGACCTTGCAGGTCACAGTCATAACTGTAAGCCAAATATGCCTCTGATGGTGTATTGCTATAATTGTGAGAACCATTGATTCTCTGTGAGACCTCATCCCCAATAACTTGTCCAGTTTCCTGGTCATTTTCAGTGTCCTGTTCCCTGTACGTTGGTGGGAATATATTGTCATCAGATTCATCATCCAAGTCCATTTTCCCAGCGTCCAGCATGTCTGCTGACCTGGACCTGTGCAAAGTTTGATTCCTGGCCTTGACATTGCTTACATGATAAATATTGTCAAGTGAGGCTGACCTCTCGTACACTGGTGTCTGGGTACCCAAGCAGCCCTTGGGTAGGCTGTCTTCAAAAACATTGCTGCTAGAGCCGAAGATTTCTGAAGAAGTCCTTCTCAGCTGTGGCATCCCCTCATCACACTCTGACACTTTCCTCCAGGCCGGTAGAAACTGGTCGCCAATAGCCATGTCATCCATGGACTTATTGACAAACAGGTACCAGATACTGTCATCTGATGCAGTGGATCTGCTAAACTCACCCTTCCACTGTAAGGCATGATCGGCTGACATGCACCTCTCTGCCACTTCCGCTGCAGCAGGCTGGCCCAACATGATGTCTGATTCTGAGGGAGATTTTTCTCTCATGGACCTTGCAAAATGCAGAGGAGGTTCTCTGATGTCATCAAGGACAGTTGATGAGCTAGCGCTGGTATCACCATTAGTTTCACAAACTTCTTGCATTCTACCAGCGTCCTGTGAGCACTTTCTTGTAAAAATCACGTCTGCAGACATTCCATTTTCCTTGTCAGTGACGGATTCATTGGATAAGTCTAAATGTTGATTTTCTTTACATGCAAGTCTGCCACCCGTAAAAGGTTTCTGTGAGTGTTTTGCTAAAAGTGTCAGTAAAGAGTCTGGTATGTCATTCAATGACTTCCAATGCCTGCCGTATATTCTACTGGATTGAATGATTTCCTCTGCGGGGCCCAACAACAGAGACCAAGGTTTTAAAGCGAGGATTGCATTGATGTTACGCTCAGGGAACCTGCCCTGTGGTTTGGGCAGAGGAAGAATGTAAGGGTGGTCACATTTGATAATTGATGTGATGTCGCTGCCAATATTCATTTCAGGACCCACGGCGTCTTTCCTTCCGTGAGTTTTAAGTTCATGCTGATTTTCTAAACTGGGTTTGACTTGCCCAGTGGTCACTTCATAATTTTTGTAATCATGGGAAAGCAGCATTGGCGTCGCCCTCGGGGAGTCTGGTTCAGTGCAATCAGAGCTGATCGCAGAGTCACTCAGGCTTCTGGCATAGCGTTTGTTCTGCAGAACAGTTCTTTGGCCAGTCTCGTGCTCTGTATTTCTGAGTTCAAGCCCGAACAATGTTTTAGGATCTTGCGCACCACTTTCACGTGTGTCCCTGGAATGTTTGCTATTGGACGCCCTATGAGATGGCAAATATTTTGAATAAACTGGCTGTAGGGCCTCAGACTTTGATACACTGTCCATTCTCTGTGTGACCATGCCTCTGGTTGCACTCTCTGGCATTATTGTGTCAGTTGATTGTGTAACACAATTGTAAGACCTTTGTATGTCATCGCTATAGTCTATTGTTGTATCGATGGAAACGTCCAACATGGTTGAGTGATGGCCAGATGAAATCATTAGCGTAGCGGAGGCATTCAATAGGTCAGACATGTTCAAGCTGTCCGCAGACTGGTCTTCAAATTGACCAGAGGAAAAATAGCTGTTCACCTGGCTAGTTTCTGAAATGGGGAACGACTTGTCTGGAAAGACAGTTTCTGGATAACTACTTGTTGACTCAAGGCGAAGGTCACGCTCCTGTGATGATGTGTCTGTAAAAGTCTCCGAACGTAAAGAGTGACCATGACCATCTACACTACTGTCTGTTTCGGTAAACTGTGGTAGGTTCCTCTGTACCTCACCACGAGGACTGATTTCCTCATCTGAAATATTTGCAAGTGAGGTGTTGTCAGTTTCATCCACAGTGGAGGACTTTGGACTGCAAACACCATTTCCTTTCTCCAAGGTAGCATGGATAGAAACTGGTTCTAGATGATCACATGTTATTTCTTCAGGTGGCCGGGTAACGTTTCGGTCACGATCAGTGACCTGATCCACGCTGGTCCCTGCGAATCCTGAATCAGATATCTGTGCTGTTTGCCTTTCTAACACCACACCAAGAGTTAGATCATGGCTTGAAATTGTCAATTCCTTTTGTCTTTGATCCTCGCTCAACAGTTCATTAGATAATACTGGAGCCTGTTCACAAACTTCTGTGAGTGATTTAGTTATTTCCATGGCTGATTTTTCAACATCCTCCCTAAAACCAATAGGTGACACTCCTGCATCAACCAAATCTTTTGATTTTGAATCAATGAAATCTTGACCAGGCCCGGCTCTGGAGAGTTTACCTCCATCCTGGTCAAGGAGGCCATATTTACTGTGAAGGGCCGTCAGTTTCTTTTGACGCTCTAATGCAGATGGAGTTCTTTGTGGTTTTTTCCTTCTGACCCTTTGGCCAGCGGGCTGTGGCAAAGCCAATGAAGCTTTGTCTGAATGATCAGCTGATGCATTCTGGACTTGAGCCGGTGAGGTCTGTTGATGTGCCAGGTCTTCTTCATTGCCATCAACACTGTCGATCTGCTCATAATCACTGCCATCTGATGTAAACAAGTCTGGTGGGTTAAACTGTGCTTCATGTGAGCCAGACACAGTTCTACCTTCATCCTTTGAAACACCTGCCTCAGGTGTAAGTGGTGACCTGTATGCCATGGTGCTGCCCCCAACTGAGGTATGACCTGGTGCTACTTCAGACTCAAGCCTTGTTTCTCCTGCACCACTTCTAGCTTTCCATCTACCATCGATGCACTCCTGTCTGAATGTGAGCTGCCTCTCCTGGTAGATGTCCTCATACTCCCTGTGAGACTGGCCCCTGTTCACACTGTGACCCCTGGCCTCTGATCCCTGACCCCCATCGCCAGGCTGGGCAGAGGGGCCAGTGGAGGGGATCTCTGGACTGGAATCCTCAGAGTGAACGCTGCTGTCCTGATGTGGCTCATCAACGCCCTGGTGTCCACAGAGAGCGGGTGTATGCTTGACAAGACTGTCAGCCTGGTGCCAGGACTGGACTTTGCGCCTGCGTCGGGAACCAGAGTTGGGCCTAGAAGTGCTGTGACTGTTGTTTCCTACAAGAACATCAGGAGAAAAAAAAATTAAGTGTTGAATAATTTATATTTGTTTAAAACAGCTTTCAATACATAATCTGACAAGTAATTACTTCTATTATGTAGGTTTAGTTATTATTTTATTGTTGTGGGATGATCACTTTTAGATTATGTAAACCACTAATGGGAAGGTTTGTATGGTGGCATTTTTTTTTTTCATCTCCACCAAAGACGTGAGTAAACAATGCCCATACTTGGCAAACTAATGTTGGACTTGGAAACTTTTGTTAGGAATTGAAATAATTCCAGTTTTTCTGATAAGATTGAACCCGGAACATTTAGGTGGACAGTAAAGCACCTACACACCCCCACAGATGTCCCCAGGTTTAGTTATTTAGATCCCCATAGTAACCTGGGAGGTGTTGTTTTTTTACAAATAGTTCCAAAAAATCAGATAATGTATCTATCAAGTTTAATTACCTGATTCAGAAGAATCACCAGAGGCATTGCCAGATTTTGTCACATTGTCATCAGTTTTATTTTTCTTTTTCACCCTCTTCCTTTTCACTTTGGCTGCTGTGGGCTTGTTGTGTCTACCATGAAATCTAATGAAAAATAATAATAAAAAAAAAAAAAAACATTCAGAGTAAGTGATACTAGAGCAAACATACAACCAGGTTAACATGTTCCACACAACAATAGTATAGGATGCTGGGCAAAGTAAATGCATGTACATGTACTGTGTTAATGATACTGAAGAGACTAAAACACAAGAGATACATATTATACAGGGGAGGGGGTGTGATACAACCATTTGTAGGACTTTACTCATACATGCTTGGAGGAAGATTAAAACAAGTTCAAAGTAAAAAGACAACATAGTGTGGCAATAGCACTCCCAGTAATAAAGCCGTTGGTTTCTATGACGCGTTCTATAACGTGTTTGTTCTGTGTAAAAGAAATGAATGATGGAGCCCACCACCCCGTCTTCAGGTCCATCCACGGTCCCAAACGAAAAGATATATTGCCCAAAGACGTCACTATTGGGTGCGAGGAGAGTGTCAGGGCTTGAGGTGGTCCCCACATTTATCTCAGCCGAGCCCTCTTAAATATTGTGCGGGAAGAGTCCCCCTTCCCCACAAGTTGTTGGAGACGCCACTGATCTCGTCCCGGGGATTGAACCACGAGCTACCAGTTGGGGTAAAATAACAAACAACATCAATAACGTATTAGTAGTTCGTTGATGTATCGAGACGATCTGCCATTAGAAGAACCAAACAGACCACAGCATTAGAAACCCACCTTAAAATACAGGAGATGAAGGCTAAGCAAATCAGAACCACTCCTGTCAGCCTGATAAGCCAGTGCCACACGTTCAGACTAACGCCTTCCATTTTAACACACATCAGCCGAAACGATGACAAAGGCCACTGAAGTTTCCCCTCAGAAATGAGTTAACAAAAAAATGGGCGAAAATATCCTTTCTAAAGAAAAGAAATGAAGGTTTCAACGGCTCCGTCATGGTCGGTATCGAATACTCCATCACTGGCATTCAATCGGTATCACTAGAAACGAACAGTATCGAAATAACAGAACAGACACCGTGGATCTTTTACAGTGTGGTATTGTCCTGGTGAATCAGAAACTGTGAAGGCCAACTCTTGTAATGTAATGTGTAATCGGCATCAGTGTTTTACACCATCTGAATCCCTACGACTAAAACCTACTTCGTTTATGTATACAAACACATGATTTCCATACACACACACACAAAAATTCCACAATGCGCATTTAAAAGTTGGCAGGCATTGTGCCAACTCTATACGTTGTGTTACTGTGAAACTCCTGCAGGTCAAGGCCGGAATGTGACTTGGAGTTCTGGAAGTCTTTAATTTATAATGTTTTGTTTTTTTTAAATGCCCTCCTCTATAAGACGGGCAAAGTCATTAATGTCCGAGTCTTTACCTAGTAGATAAACAAGTCTTATCAGTTATAGGTGCACATTGATACAGTGATTCTCACATTAAGGCGCACTAAACACAGGTGTATGGGGGGGGGGGAGGGGAGGGAATATGATTTACTCAACGGTAAAATTCTCAAGAAAATCAACACGAACTGAGTGAGAATCAACAACTGGCAGTTCGAACTGCCGACTGAAATAAACCTAATGAAAAGATACGTAGCAAACACACACAGAGAGATAGAGAGTCTGTATGTGTGTCAATGTACTTGTATGTGTGTACCTATGCACTGTGTGTGTGACGTGTGTGTGTGTGTGTGTGTGTGGAGAGAGAGAAGCTCACGGCGTCTCGATTCTGTTTAATAAAAACACAACCTGCCGAAATCAAGCCAGCCAGCACTCAATTTTCATTAGCCCCCAAGAATAAATAATTGATCACCCCCCCCCCCACATCCAGATGAAATCATTAAATTTGATGTTACCCGGCGGTCCTCAACTCGGTACTTATCTGCACAAACCGCGACAGTAAATAAACACACAAATATAATAATAACAATTCACTGGACAGAAGAGTAAAGGACATTCAAAATGTACACACCGTCTCTCACACAATGATAGTCTACAAACAGAAGCTGTAGCAACCAGCCCAAGGCCCCGAGCCTGTGAGGGCCCCGCGTTAAAAGATTATTTTTATTAACTATCAGTAAAAACATCAAACCCAAGGCCTGCATATGTGACCCGCCCTGCGCACTGCCCCCACCCCCGCAGGACGCCTCTGTTTGAACTAACAGACCTAGATTGTACTGACAGGTCCGACGCAAGGCGGTGTGGGGGCAATATGAGCCCTTGTCAAGGGACCCCGAGCCTCGGGGACACCGTCACTTTTCAATTTTTATTTAATTATTTCGCTGCAATAAATCTTAAGCCATTGGGGGGGGGGGGTTTAAGGGGAACAAAGGGGGCCCTTGATGTCGGGCCGTGAATTTTGTCAGCGGGCCTGAAGTAAACAAAAAACTAACGGGAACATCATTTGTTGGTTCAAAGGGCACACACAGACTCGAAACTACAGGCCATTTACTTTGATGTGTCGCAAAATATAATTTTCTTTTTTTCAAAGTAAGAAATACGTGTACGGTGAAAGATGGAACTAACTTATGATCAATTTTAAAGTCTACAGATTTTGTGAACCGCTGGATTTACAGTAACGTGTTTGATTAGTTGTTTTTCCCCCTTACTGCGATCCAACACGGCATACGTGTGTTTGTATGTTAACTGTATATGTGTTTACTGTATGTGTGATTACTGTATGGGTGTTTACTGTATGTGTTGTATGTTTTAAAACCTAAACCCAATTCAATGAGGACATAAAGAAACATCTGCAACATGTGGCGGTGTATTGTAAAGTTGCACTGACTGAAGGCAAAATGTTTTAACAAGTGGTGAAGAGAGGTAAGATAATGTTCAGTCAGCTGGATGACTTCAGCCAAAGTCAGCCCGTATTAAGAGAGTACAGTCGCCTATCATCACACATCGAGCCTGAACAACTCGTGTCTTGTGTTTTTAACACACGGACCACGGGTCCAAGCGACACGTCCTGTCAACATCTGATACAAAATAATGTCGATCTATTTCACCCCCCTCTGTATTCACCCCGCCCCTCTATTTCCTCACCCAGGTATTGTTTTTGTTGTCGACACCTTTTAATTAATTATCCAGACAACACGACACGATTCACTGCTCTGTCCTAATCTGCATTTGGTAATAATAAATTAAAAACTTGAACTGAATTTTTTTTAGGGATGGGAGGGGCGGTGAGGGGGACTAGAACGATGTTTCTCTACTGTATCCCCAAAGTAGAATCAAAACAGATTACATGTATAGTGTTGGAACCCCCCCCCCCACCTTAAAAAATACAGGAGATGGTGGATAAACAAATCAGATCATGGGCAGCATACGGCCCGAGGGCCAAATACGTTCCCGCGTGAATGTTTAATTCGCCCACCACTCGTTTCAATGTGATGCACTGAACTAGACTTTCAATGTTAAGACGTTTACATTCAATGTCTATCAGTTCATGCCACCACCCACCTGCCGGTCAAATAAACGAACCCGATGTGGGCCATCGACTCAAAACGTTTGCCCGCCCCCCTGGACTAGAGGCCAACAAAGGTCGGTTGAGGCCCCGGTGCAAAGGAAAATACTCGGCCCCGTTATTAAAAGAGAAACAAGAAAATACATAAAGCGTTGTATGTGGTGTATTTCGGGGGGGGGGGGGAGGGGAGGGGGAGTCTAGCGAAAGTCGAGGAGATGGGCGAGCCCACGTTATATCCGCCCCTGACAGGACCCAGCTCTATTGAAACTCACAATGCCAAGTAAAAAAACCTCACAAATAAAAGACAATATTTCAAACTACTTCAACATATCATAACGCAGATAGAGATAAATCCGAGGGAAATAAAAGCACTGCACACATTTCACGTGTTAGCGTCAAGCAATGACAGGTGTGTGAAATCACAGCACACGCTGAAACACAGGACACCACAAAATGAGATGTGTCCCCCGCGACTTCGTTCCACACTACTTTGTGTGTGTGTGTGTGTGTGCATCCACTGATTGAAATCAAAACATTGTGAGACTTTTGTTGACATTAATACATCCCGGCCAGTTGGTAAGGGGGCTAACACACTAGTGTCAACAGACTGCGACACAAAATACAACTCTTTAATCGTTCGTTACAAGTAAATCAAATGAATTTCACACCGCACGGGGGTCAAGTTCAATACGATTAAAAAACTAAATTACACACCGGCGCGTCCAATGGAGGAAATAACTTTAAAAAAAAACATTGCACACTGCCATGTTCTGACTGGTAAATAAAACTATTTTAGAATCCGTCCATTCAGTGCACTAAACATTACAATGTTCAATCCGGTAAACAGTCCAATTATGCGGGTTGGCAGAAAGGAATTTTTGTGTGTGTGTGGATGTATTGATAGGGCTAACGAATGGCGTCACGTCATTAAACTTTTGTGTGTGTGTTAAATTATCGATTTGATCTCCAGGTCTATTGAAATCCATACAATAACACACGGAGTGCAACTGAATGAATTCATGTAGGTCAAATATTTGATGATTTTGAACAGTCAATAGTTGTTTGTTTTGTTGTTTTTTTATAAATCAACGAATGAATTTTTTCATCAAATATTGATGTGTTTACCATATGTTTGTATGTCTGTATATCTCTATACTTATAAGACGCATTTGTTGTCTGTCTATATGTTCCCTTATAACTCAAGATCCAGACAAACAAATAACGTGAAATTTGTTACACATACACATAATTACATGGGGAAGGTTATAGG
>JAGDYQ010000200.1:1609496-1783398 GCA_021962125.1 Bulinus truncatus
ATAATTTAAATTTATTTTACATTTTGGATGGGGAGGGGAAAAAGAAAGTGGTGCCGTTAATAGAGTAACGCAATGTAACAGGAAGCCTGCACACGGAGTAAGGTGCTGACCTGACAGACATGGCACTAGGACACGTCCGGTTACATAATTAATTAAATGGAGGCGGTGGTCGCAATGTTTACGTGGCTTCGGCAAATGATTTCACGGCCACAATTCGGGTCGATAGTATCGCTGTCAACTATTGACTTGTACAAGTCTAACATCGCTTCGTTGGCGAAATAAAATGACGTGGGGGGGGGGGTATCATCAAGCCACATAACTTCTTACAAAAAAAAATAAATAAAAAGAACCACATTGTTAAACAAGAATAGGAACAATTTATTGGATAATATGAACTCCCTCGTCCCAATGTTCGACTGGTGGCTTTGTTTGGTTTCAATTGTATTTCATCAGCAAACATTTCTATCTCTACACTGTGTGTGTGTTACAGGCCCGTAGCTAGAGGGGGGCTGAGCCCCCCCCCCCCGTGCATGACCTGAGCCCCCCCCCCGTACATGATTTGAGTTTTTTGACAAAATTTTAATAACAACGGCTATAAAACATCAACCATTTAGTTTAATAAATCAATAATAATAAAAACTTTAAAGTTTATATTTTGGCAATCATTCAGGCTATTTATATATACTTACATAGCTTATCTAATTTTTGGGCATAAAAGATTGAATCTTATTGAAGTTCAATTTTGGGTATTTAGGGCAGCATTGGCAATTGGTGCTTCAACAGCCGTGTGTGAGAGCAGTTTCTCAACCCTCACTCGAATACTGACCCCATATCGCAGATCAATGTTACAAAAGCGTCTAAGCAATCTTTTCCTGCTTGCATTTGAAAAAGATTTAACATACAATCTGAAGGCTGAAGCATTTTTAGGTACATTCAGTGCTAAACCCAGGCCCGTAGCCAGGTCAAAGTAAGCAGGGAGGCACCAATACCCAGCAAGGGGGCACCTTTACTTTCTCTTTATTTTCCCCTCTTTTTCTTCTTTTTTAAGTGGGGAGGGGGCACTCCACACCTAGCGGGGGGCACGGCCCCCGAGTGCCCCCCTTGGCTACGGGGCTGGCTAAACCACGAAGTTTGAAAATTTGAAACGCATAATAATATAAGTTCGCAACCAGTGCCTACGAGTGGGGGGGGGCAGGGGGGCCAATGCCCAGGGGCCCGGCGAGTTTTAGGGACCCGGACTGAGCTGGCCAATCAATTTTTTAAAATATTAATATCAGCACAGGGGCCCGTGTCACCCCTCCCCAGGGGCCCGAAATTTCTGTCGATGGGCCTGTTCGCAACTTTGTAATAGTTTATATATTGATATCTTCTGAGGACAACTAGCAACTTAAATAAGTTAATCAAATAACATTGGCTTCTGACTTCATTTTTATACATATTTATAATAAAATAATAAAGTACAAACTCCGTGATTTCTGAGTGATGTTATTTAATTTGCAAATTTACTTTTTAGCAGAATTAATTTTATTTCAAATTGAATAATTGCGACTGCTGTTGTTGATAGATCTGTTCTTTGTTTTCAATATTTTATAAGAAATATCACACAAATAGCTAAGCTATATTCGTGCATCTTTGTCGTTCCTACCGGGTTGTACGTTAAACCAACAGTATAATAATATAAATCAGGTATCTATTATGTAACAATTGTGTAGTAGAACAAATGGTCAATATATTTATAACAGGAATCAGAAATTGCTCAGCCTCAATAAATTTTTATCATTAAATTTCTTTACTATTTAAATTATTTTTAACAAAACTGCAACATGCCATGCATTATTGAAACGTAGTTAAAATTTTATATTTCTAATTAATAGCTAAACAATCGGTACTAAAATGCACCATTCCAGATATAGAATTGCAAAAAATTTCTTGGGGAGGGGATCTCAGTGAGATTCCCTCCCCAAACCCCTCCTCTCCGTTCGCAAGCTTTCGGCGCTTCGCGCCTCCATTTTCGCATCCCCCCCCCGAACATTTCTTCTACCCCGCCAGGGGCGGATTTAGGGGGAGGGGCCGGGGGGCATGCAAGTTATCGCAAGTTTAGGTAATACATCATTAAATTATCGAAATATTTTTTGTCCTAAGACCAATTTTCAACAATGAAAACAGTTTTGCACCCCCCCCCGGGGTCTATGTTTTGCCCCCCCCCAACCCGTCAAAGTTGTCTCGATCCGCCCCGATCATTTCTTCGCCCCCCCCGAAAATGTCTTCGGCCCCCCCCCCCAATCCAATATTCCTGGCTACGGGCCTGGTGTGTTAGTGTGAGTGTGTGTGTGTGTGCAGTTTATGTTGTACTAGCGCGTCCCATCGAACGATAGTGTGTCGTCCAGCAGAGGGCGCATTAAGAAATCAAACAAGGTGTGTCGTCAGACAGTCAGTGTATCTTGTGTTCAAAAACACAAAGTTTTGGTCACACACACACACACACACACACACACACACAATACTGACTGTCGCAACATCTGTTCTTTAAATTAGTCCAGATCTTAAAAAAGAAAAGCTGATCACAATGACCGGTGTTGGACAGCGGTCGTTCGTGAGAGAGTCAGACAGGTTGTGGAATAGTGTAAAGCCATCCAGCACACATTGATCCATTGTTGATGTCCTGTTGCAGCTATACCATCTCAGTCCTAACCAATGTTTCGTGTCTATACTGTAGGAATTGAATATCAGATTTACTCTTAATCACGCCAGTCGAGTATCGTCCATCACCGCTGTAGCAGTTTCCCGCAGCTGGTTTCCCACCAGCCGCGGATATAGGTAGCTGTAACGTGCACCGAGGCAAGATCGAGTTCACAGCAACCCTACTTACAAATTAATCAGCTGACATTTTACGCATAATCTCCAACACTCCCGTCATTTTTGCCCGTGCCACCTCCTGTCCGAACTCTCTAACCATAAACAAAGAAATACTAACACCGCAAATTGCAGTGGACTAATCGAGGCCCTGCATTGGGAAATCTTTAAAACAAAACTGCAACCTCTTTATTCAGTTTAACCTTACATTTCGACTTACACCTCACCCCATAGCCCAAGTGCGTCGCCCCTGGACACAGTAAAGTCTCCGTCACAGAGAAAAAATCAGCACGGGCAATCGTAAACAAGATACATTATAGTGTGCGCTAAAATGTAACATGAATTATTAGTCCTCAATGTAAAAAAAAACAGACTCTGTGGACATTTTAGCGAAGATATATTCTCACGAACGTCCTATTACGTTGACAAGTGTCAGTGCTAGTATGTTTATGTATGTTAGTGCTAGTACGTTCATTAGTGTGAGCGCTAATATGTTCATGTAAAAACTGAATCATTATTGATATATTTTCTATGTTATTCTATCGCAATGCTGCCGGGTGTTATTTAGTATACACAACAGTCAACAGTCTTTGATGTTAGTAAATATATATATATATATATATATATATATAATGATAAGAAGAAAAACCGATGTTAAGAGATATACCTGTATCAGACACATCAAGTTTGAAAAACTTACCCCGTGAAAACATAAAAACAGAACATAAATAACAAACAACCATAGTACAGTGAAGAAGTATACAAACTTTGTTTCTGGTATGAAGATCAAACAACGTAATGAATGGCCACAGACCTAGATCCCGTTCATTCAGCCTGACTTCTGCGCAAACTACCCCCACCCCGTTTGTATAATTCCATGACTAAATTCATTCATTCAAGTTGCTGGCAAATGAAAGAAGATACAATTGTCCAGTGAAACAACTTTCTCGTGATAGCAAATGAATTCCGTTTCTCTCTCTCTTTTTTTTTTCACTTCTCCATTCAAGTAATATGAATAGATGTTTAGAAACCGTCAAAAAAATCAATAACCTTAATACTGCATATATCTTGTCAAAGTTTTCAACAGTTTATTGGTTCTGACATTGACGAACAACAAAGTGCGCTGGAGTTCTTGTGGAGTTTTTCTTTTTTAAATTTCGCTTGCTAAGGGAGATAATGCTTGAGTCGGGTGTTTAATAAGCTAGGGGCTATTTCCCCTGTCAATAGACACAAGAAAACCACCGAGATCTATATTTAAATATACTACAGCTCGGTAAACAAAACGTAAGACAGACCCACATCACAAGCAAGAAAACAGGTGGGATGGGGTTAGGGGTGGGGAGGGGGGTGAATACAGACAACTGAGCAGAAATAAAATAAATATGCACTCCGATCAATTATCGTTCTTGTTTTGTTTCATCAAGTTCCTTGTCTTGTCAAGCACTCCATGTCAGGAACTTATCACTCGTTGTTTGAATGGCATAACGTTGTACACGGGTGGAGGGGGGGGCAGTGTCGATAATATATAAACACATGATACACTGTGATAGTAATGTACTATATAACGATTATATGAATTAGGTCATTTACATACTGTTAATTATTTAGAGGCAGGCAACGAAAGTGCCGGTCAGACAATAACTTATCATACAGTGAACATCGAGACAGTATCATACAGTGAACATCGAGACAGTATCATACAGTGAACACAGAGACAGTATCATACAGTGAACACCGAGACAGTATCATACAGTGAACACCGAGACAGTATCATACAGTGAACATCGAGACAGTATCATACAGTGAACACAGAGACAGTATCATACAGTGAACACCGAGACAGTATCATACAGTGAACACAGTATCATACAGTGAACACAGTATCATACAGTGAACACCGAGACAGTATCATACAGTGAACACAGAGACAATATCATACAGTGAAAACCGAGACAGTATCCTACAGTGAACACCGAGACAGTATCATACAGTGCGACTGATATCTAACAGTATAACACTACTCAGAGAGTTGAGACTTCATATCTGAATTGTGCGGTCATACGGTGTATATGGAAGTAGCGTTGAGAGTGAGAGACGGGATAGGAACGGCTAAAGAGAGGAGAAAGAGGAGGGGTAAGAGAGACATAAGAGTTCACACTGGCAGTAATCAAGTAGAGCGTGGCTTACCTTGTGTGTATATAGACAGGTGAGCAAGTATTTAGAACATCCAAAAAATGTTCCCACTGCATTTGGAAGTGTTCTTTTTTTTTTGCTTTTCAAACACGGTATGGGTCCGGCGTGAACCCGTGGGTCAGGTACTGTCTACAACTGACTCTCACCTGACCGGCCGGGACGTAACTTGATGTGTTTTGGCACCCGTCATCAATGCACACACACACGCGTGTGCTGCCACCAGGTTTTACCGGTAATACAGGTGACGCCAGTCAATAAAACGCCGCCACACGCACGCACGCACGGCTCCAGTCATGACAGTGCCACTCTCGCCTCAACACTTATGACAGAGTCACGTGACAAACAGTTCAGTTTCTGATTAAAAAAAAAAACATACGAGACCGTCGTTTGATTCAGTCCAGACAGTCTTTGCATAGCAAGAGGCTCAGTGTGTGTCAAACGAACCGATATAGTCTTGTTACTATTTATCTCTGCCGTGCAAGCTGATTGGATGGAACGAGAATAATGATTTCTGATCAGTATTAATAAACTTTAATAGCAGACTCAAGGGTCCCTTCTAGCAAAACGTGAGCCTCTGACAACTGGGCCCCCTCTAGCAAAACGTGAGCCTCTGACAACTGGGCCCCCTCTAGAAAAACGTGGGCCTCTGACAACTGGGCCCCCTCTAGAAAAACGTGGGCCTCTGAAAACTGGGCCTACTCTTACCAATTTCAAAGTCTACGTATTGTCTATTATTGAAAGCCACGGGGCCTCCGATGCAAGTGTTAGGGTAGCTCCCCCCCTCCATCTTTGGGAGGGCCTGAAACAACTATGAAACTATTTATAGCTGGACTGCAATTAAATTTACAAAACTGGGGCTCTTTGAGTAAACCATGTTGGAAAGGGCTATGGGTGACACTCCTAAACAAAATATGTTTCCAATGAATAGAGGGCCGCATAACTCAATCAACAAATAAAAAAGGACCGATTACGAGTTGAGTCGTCGAAGCGATTTGATTTTCCTTTCAGCATATCAAAGAAATCAATCGCTTGTTAATCGTTTTTTCTCAGGTTTATAAATCATGCAAGTAAAAAAAAAAATAACAGCTGAAACCGAATCGAAGCTATGTTAAAATAGTAACATAACCAAATGTCTTAAAACTGTTACAACAATAGCTCCCTGTTCATTATTGTACTAACGCTTTAATCATCATAGCTGTCCGTGATTGAACCGTGTAACGTTTCAAAGCTAAACCCGTTTTAAGGTTCAATTGCCCTAAAGGACTTCTCAATCATTATAACTGTGCATAGGTCAACACAAGTTTAGGACTTAACCCCCCCCCCTCCTCTCCTCTCCCTTTACTTTACCTTTCCTGACAACTTTTTTTTTTATATCAGGCAATTGAATGATTGCCAAGATAATTTCTTTAAGCCACTTTCAATCAAAGAAATGCGTTCTGCGCACTTTAGGTCGTTAGTTATATAGGCAAGGCAATGGTTGTCATATATATATATATATATATATATATATATATATATATATATATATATATACTTATAAGAGGCATTTGTTGTCTGTCTGTCTGTCTGTTCCCTTATAACTCAAGATCCAGATAACCAAATAATGTGAAATTTGTTACACATACACATAAAAATACATGAGGAAGGTTATAGGACAGGTTTCGTTTCATCTCGATGTGTAGTTTAATTGTAATTTTTTTTTTTATTTTAGTATTTTACTATATTAAAGTAATCTCGACGGCACCATAAATAAAATTCCTCTGTGACGTCATTTCCCGAATAGAACTTGCGCGCATAACCTATTAAAAATTGAGATTATGTTTGTGTGGCTCGCTAGCACAGTCGGTTACTCGCTTGACCGTGACTCAAATTTGGCCGACTATGTGTGGGTTCAAATCCCGACAGTGAAATTTTTTTTTTTTTTTTTCAATTTTTTTTTTTCAACTTTTTTTTTTCAGAATAATCTCTATACTTATAAGACGCATTTGTTGTCTGTCTGTCTGTCTGTTCCCAGAGAGAGAGAGGGAGGGAGGGAGAGAGAGATTAAAGAGACAGAGGGGGCAGGTGGGGAGAGAGGAAAGGAGGGTAGGAGGGAGGGGGAGAGAGGGAGGGAGGGGGAGAGAGGGAGGGAGGGGGGAGAGAGGGAGGGAGGGGGCATGGACAGATGGGGAGAGAAGGAGGGGGAGAGAGGGAGATGGGAGAGGGAGGGAGAGAGAGGGAGAGGGAGGGAGAGAGAAAGGGAGGGAAGGAAAGAGAAAGGAACGAAGGGAGAGAGGGGGTAGGGAGGGAGATAGAGGGGAGGGAGGGAGAGAGGGTGGGAGAGAGGGAGGGAGTAATGTGAGGAAGAGATAAACAAAGAGAGGGGGCAGGGAGGGAAGCAGGAAGGGGGAGAGAGGGAGGGAGGGGGATGGACAGGGGGAGAGGGGAGAGAGGGAGATGGGAGAGGGAGAGAGATGGGAGGGAGGGAGAAAGGGAGGGAGGGAAAGGGAGAGAGAGAGAGGGGTAAAGAGGGAGGGGGAGGGAGGGAGAAAACAAAAGGTAAACAGAAAACCTTATTTTAATTCCGGACAAAGCCGGGTACTTGCAACTAGTATATATATATATATATATATATATATATATATATATATATATATATTATAATGCAAAACAGTTTATTTACTAGAGTGGATGGTACGAGCGAAGTACTCTCTCAACCACCAATCAAAGTCTACTGTATACAGTCTTATATACTGTGTACAGTCTTATATACTGTGTACAGTCTTATATACTGTATACAGTCTTATATACTGTATACAGTCTTATATACTGTATACAGTCTCACCTATTAACATACAATAACCGGTGTAGGCTCGCTGTTCTTTCTATAAAATAAAACTAAACTTTAACGTGACATTCTAAAGCCTGGCAGGCACGTCTTGAAACGTTTTATTCTTTAAGTCTGCAAGACGCCAGGTAGAGTGAGAGGAAGAGAAAGACTCCGTGCTGGGGAGTAATTGAAATAATTACGATTTTGTTTCCCCCCCTCCTCCCCCCCCTCCCCAGCCCCTTTTCCGTCTCACATCCACTACCTGATGATTCTGAGAATCAATAACAAGACAGTGGTTTCGTTTTGAATGGAGAGGAGGGGGAAGGACAATTGAACCGCTGGACCATAATTCTGAACACTAAAGTGTTTGTTTCTAAACGCTATAAACTATTTTAGCTCGTTGGACGGCTTACTGCCCAGTCTTGACCATATAATTGTGGGTGGGGGGGGGGGAGGACGCCCAAACAATACACGTCAACCAATGGAACGTTTTTATTGAATTACTTTCTGTCCCATTACGAAAATGTCTGTTGAGATATTGCTTTTAATGTCATCTATTTGCACAATCATCTATTTACACACTCATCTATTTACACAGCCATCTATTTACACAACCATCTATTTACACACTCATCTATTTACACAATGCTGTATCGTGAAGCTGTAAAATCAATGATATCAAGTGTGAAGTGTCAGGAGATAGAAGAATGTCAAGAGGGAAACTAAAGTGGACATGGTACAAAAACAAGCGCAGGGCTCCCCCCCCCCTTGAATGTACACGGGGTACACGCAATAATCGATTACATGCACGTTTTACTCTTCTGATATAGTCAGCATAGTTTCTATCAGTATAGTTTCTATCAGTATAGTTTATATACATAGTTCTAGGACCTAGGCCTAAAGAATAACATTTTTTAAAAACTTTATAATACATTTTGATAAAAGCATTTTTTTAAAGTTCTAAATATGTATATATATATTACTACTTTTGAATGACATGTACGTCAAGTTACGGCCCCACCCCAACCCCTCCGAACCTGAACCAGAGTCTATCACGTGTCATGTGCCAGCCAAACAATCCGCACTCGTGATGCCATGGTAACAAGAAACAGATTAAAATCTACAATTGTCGAACAGACATTTTTTTCTTTCAGTTCCAAGAGGATCTACAGGCCTATCTAAGTGGAAGCTACAAATTCAATCAATAACTCAAGGGAGACAACAAGACCAAGTTTTAAACGGGACGTTACTCTTGCAACATTAAACTTGAAAGAGTGCAATTCACGTAATAAAAAATAAAGACATGTTCCTAAACTTTATGTGTCTAGCAGGTGAGAGGTATTAAAGTACAGAGATCCATTCTCCCGGTTCCCTCTGAAATACATCGCCATGTAGATTAACTTGCGGGGGGGGGGGGGGTCGATTGTAATTTTTTTTTTTACTTTGAAACCAAAATTAGCACGCAAGCGTCTGACATTCAGATATTAATTTCTACAAGTTTCTGAACTCACACTATCATTAGAGCGATTGATATCTTAGATGCAAAATCCATGTCGATTAATCTTTATCTATCAAACACAGCCCGCAAAACAAATGGCGAGTAAGGGGGGGGGGCATCAGAAGATATCAGCGGAAGATGAGAGAACATGTCGCTGCAGACACACACACACACACAGTCCACCCTACAACATTAAGTGGACAATACCCTGGGGGTAGAGTGTTTCAGCACAATCAGCGGCGGCCTTTGGGGGTGAGGGTAGGTCTCTGAGAACCGTTATAGATATTGGCACTCGACATGCCTGCGGACGGGAAGCTAAGAATTGTACGAGCCCAGCTATCAAAAATATTGGCACTCGACATGCCTGCGGACGGGAGGCTAAGAATTGTACGAGCCCAGCTATCAAAAATATTGGCACTCGACATGCCTGCGGACGGGAGGCTAAGAATTGTACGAGCCCAGCTATCAAAAATATTGGCACTCGACATGCCTGCGGACGGGAGGCTAAGAATTGTACGAGCCCAGCTATCAAAAATATTGGCACTCGACATGCCTGCGGACGGGAGGCTAAGAATTGTACGAGCCCAGCTATCAAAAATAGTGGCCATGGGTTGAAAAAATTAACAGGTGAGGGCCAAAATGACCGGGGAAACAAGCACTAACCTTAAAGACAAAGGTGTCATTGAAACGATTATACATGTAACTACATTTTAGGAAAAAAAAGGGGGGGGGAAAGAGTCTACTTAGATGAAAGTCTAGTTTATCTGGGCTGGTGGAATCTTTTTACACCACTATGACTAGACTGAACTTGAAGATAACAGTACGACAAAGGGACATTGGTCCAGGCAATGACCATTTAATGATAACGTTTCTGCATGGCTGAACAGAAGGTAGCATAAAGTCTCCAAACGCTGCAATATTTTTGTCCTGTTTTAGAAGCGTGTCAAAATGACCAACTCTTGTGTGTTATTTGATTCAGAACTATCTTCTCAACCCTAATGATAAAGTTGTGTGGACACAAGACACTACACAGACACAACCTACAGGCCTACACCACTTTCTGGTGGGAGTATGAACAGGAAATTAAATAAAGCTAGTTCTACTACATAAAACGGCATGATGGTTTCCTTGAATGTTTAATGTTGTTGGTGAAGAGATAAACAAAGAGTAATGATATTACCTTGCTGAAGGAACGTCCACCTCTTGACCACTGGGTTTGGACACTGTCCTTGTATCCGTCCCAGACTGGCTGCACGTGGGTTTCTCGTCAGTGTATTGACCGTCGTCATCGTCAGATAATTCTTTATGTGGCAGGGCCAGCAACTCTTCTTGGTCATGGTTGTGGCCAGACTCAGGTTTTTGTGTCATGCTGTGATTCTGTTGTTGATTGGTCATATTTTGGAACTGCTCTTGCTGCAAGCCAAGATGAAGTTGTTGATAATACTGTTGCAAGTCACAGGACTTTCTTTGCTGCAAGTCACTTGACTGATTTTGATGCAAGTCACTTGACTGATTTTGATGCAAGTCACTGGACTGATTTTGATGCAAGTCACTTGACTGATTTTGATGCAAGTCACAGGACTGCTTTTGCTGCAAGTCACTGGACTGATTTTGATGCAAGTCACTTGACTGATTTTGCTGCAAGTCACATGACTGATTTTGATGCAAGTCACTGGATTGGTTTTGCTGCAAGTCACTGGACTGATTTCGGTGCAAGACAGCAGACTGGTTTTGTTGCAAGTCTTCTGTCACTTGTGACAGCATGTCAAGAGAATGCTGCGGTAAATCATCGTCAGGCAGGTTCTGTGTATTTTGTTGACAAATGTAGAAACTATTTTGCAAATCAGACCATTGCGGCTGGACACAAACTTTTGAATTTGGCTGTTGCAAATCATAAGCTAGTTGTTGCTGATTGTTACAATTCGGGTGGTGAAGTTGTAAGTTATCAGACCATGGTTGAGTCTTGTATCCTTGTAATTCATGATACATTGATATGTTTTGTTGTTGATTGTCATAGTTTTGCTGAAGTTGCAGGTCATCAGGCAGTAATTGTATGGAATCATGAGTTAGTTGTTGAATGTCATAATTCTGCTGAGTTTGCAAGTCATAGGACAGTAATTGCTGAGAATCAAGAGCTCTTTGTTGTTGAATGTCATAATTCTGCTGAGTTTGCAAGTCATCAGGAAGTAATTGTATGGAATCATGAGCTCTTTGTTGTTGATTGTCATAGTTCTGCTGAGTTTGCAAGTCATCAGGCAGTGATTTTTGTGAATCATAAACTAGGGGTAGAATTGCATTGTTCTGCTGAAGTTGTAAGTCACAGGACAGTGTTTGTTGTGAATCATGAGGTAGTTTTTGCTGAATGTTCTGCTGAAGTTGTAAGTCATTGGGAAGTCGCTGAGTCTTATGTTCTTGTAAGTCATGATGCTGATGTTGTTGACCCTGTAGCTTTTCATCCTGAGTTGGCAGCTTTTGTAAGTCTTCTTTCGATTCTTGCGAGTCATAAGAGCCGGGTAACACCTGCTGCTGTTCTCCATGCATATTTTGTCTCAAACTGGACTTCTGTCTTTCAGACAACTCATCTGGTTTATCTTCCTGATATTCCTCAAACTGCTGTTGTACTGAGTCACACAGCTGTTGCTGCTGCATGTTGGGACGGCTTTCTTCATGACTCATGACAGACGAGTCATGTGATGGAGATTTACTCTGTAAGTTGGACTTGGTCAATTTGGACCTCTCCAACGAATCGTCTGATACCTGCCCGTCAGAAAAATCACTTTCAGAGCAAGATTCTCGAATCACTCTACTCTGTTCAGATGGGGCTGTCATTTTGGGTCGCACGATGACAAACTTGCGGTTGCTGGATGCACTGAATCTATCTTTCCTGCCAGCAAAACGTTTTACGCTGCACTCAGCCTGGTCTGTCAGTTGTTCGGCTGTGTCGTGATGTCCAGTGATATTGACAGAGATTCCGTCGCTGTCAGAAAGTTGTCTCTGGTCCAGATGTACACTGAGCTGTTGGTGATCTCCACGATCAGGCACAAGTGAAAGACTGGCCAAGCTATCCCCATGTCCTAGTGGCATATTCTGCTCGCCATGGACAGTATTGTCTGCAACTGCCTGTGTAAATTCTGGCCTCGGATTGACCAGCCTCTGTACCGTCCGACGATCAGGCTCAACAGCCTTGTTATCACTTTCACAGAGCTCCTCACCCTGTGATGATGTCGTGTGACCAATTCTATCCAATCTTACATAGTCAGCCAGTTTAGGTTGTTTTTTAGCAATTGTAATATTGGGATTTACTGGCGTAGAAAAATTAACACAGACCTCCCTAGTGAGTTTGTCATCTTGACTAAATAAACAGCCATTATCTTCTGAACTAGTCTCTAACTCAGTATGACCTGATACACTGCAGCCCTCCTCTTTAAATTCTTGCACATCGATGTTGTTGTCTCCCATGAGCCACTGCTGGGGTTCAGCAATGTCTGCCATGTTGTTGTCTCCCATGAGCCTCTGATGGGGTTCAGCAATGTCTGCCATGTTGTTGTCTCCCATGAGCCTCTGATGGGGTTCAGCAATGTCTGTCATGTTGTTGTCTCCCATGAGCCTCTGCTGGGGTTCAGCAATGTCTGCCATGTTTTTGTCTCCCATGAGCCTCTGATGGGGTTCAGCAATGTCTGCCATGTTGTTGTCTCCCATGAGCCTCTGCTGGAGTTCATCAATGTCTGTCATGTTGTTTTCTCCCATGAGCCACTGCTGGGGTTCAGCAATGTCTGCCATGTTGTTGTCTCCCATGAGCCTCTGCTGGAGTTCATCAATGTCTGTCATGTTGTTGTCTCCCATGAGCCTCTGCTGGAGTTCATCAATGTCTGCCGTGTTGTTGTCTCTCATGAGCCTCTGCTGGAGTTCATCAATGTCTGTCATGTTGTTGTCTCCCATGAGCCTCTGCTGGAGTTCATCAATGTCTGCCATGTTGTTGTCTCCCATGAGCCTCTGCTGGGGTTCAGCAATGTCTGCCATGTTGTTGTCTCCCATGAGCCTCTGCTGGAGTTCATCAATGTCTGCCGTGTTGTTGTCTCTCATGAGCCTCTGCTGGGGTTCAGCAATGACTGCCAAACATTTTTCAGTCCCACGCACTTGGTTATTAATTAAATTTCCAGCAGATGAATTTAACTCTAAATTTCTCTGAGGGTCCACGTCTTGATAAGTAGCTCCGAAAATGTCAGTGGTTTGGAGCTCACCAACAGGACTGTGAACAGCTGAACGTGCTGCCCGATGTGCAGCATTTTCTAAAAATGCCATGTGTGGTGAGTGCTTCAGTTCTGGCTCACAGTTAAGTGAGGTTTGATCACTCGTCTCTTGTTGGTGTTCACCATTACTATGACTATTGTCTGAAAGTGAAGTACGATGTTCTCCTTCATGCATTATGGGACTGTGTCCAGTAGCAACACAATACTTTGACATATTCTCAGTCCAAACTGTTCCTTGTGGAAGACTTGAATCAAGTGGTGGGACAGAAGCCAGACCATCCTGTAGTTTGGTGGAACTGGTCACTATGGTCTGACCTGGTTTATTACTGCCCCCGGAATCACTTCCAAGCATACCCTGGTTGGTGGTGACCGGGTAACCTAGAGTGACCAACATTGGAACGATCATGTATATCAGATTGATCTTTAAGTGATAAAACTGTGTTATCAGTTAGAACTTCACCATCAATTACTTGGTCTCTGTCTGATGAAATTCCAGGTGTATCCTTTGTTTCAGGAACAACTTTTATTCTGTCACCTGTAATAATATTTTCTGTAGTTTCTATGCCAGCTGTTTGTCTTTCAGACCAAGTAACTGAATTATTTTTTGTTCTATCAGCTGGGTCAACAACTGTTCTGTCTTGTACCATTTCCGTATTCACATTTGACAGATCATCCATTATAATAGGTGCTACACCTGTAACAATATCTGTTGCACCTGTAACATCTGGAAAATTATCTGCTACGACTGCAAGATCTGGAACGACATCTGTTATCCCTGTAACAGCCTCAGTTGGTTCAAAATTTTGGTCATGATGGGACGCAATATTTACATTGTCTTTCTGTGTCAGAGAGGGGTCACCTAATGGGGCATCAGAGGGGTCACCTAATGGGGCATCACAGTGAGGAATGATTCCTACTAGTGTTAAACTGGTGTCCAAGCTGACGTTCTGTGGCACACCATGTGGGTGAGTGTCGTTAATGTCTGCTGAACTTTGACTTACGGACACAACGTTGATTGGTGGCAACAATGGAACACTGCCCAGAAAAGATTCACGGCCTGAATTAATCCCACTATCCACCATCTCTAAACTAGCATCTCCTCTACTGCACAATGCCCCACTGCTGACGCCATGAGCCGAGTTCAGATTCTTTGATTGATTGTCTTCATCATTTGACTGCGTCAAATCTATAAATGCCCCACCGTTGTTGACACCATGATGCATTTCTTTATCTAACAAACCAGTGTCAGATTTTTCAGCCGTTTCCTGGCAAAGTCTCAGTCGTTCATAGTTCACATCGATCATGTCAGCAGTAAAGCGCGTCCCGTCACTATGGCGACCAGCTGACACTGGAATATCATGAGGACTTTCTCCTTCTTTTATATCAGCGACGAATGTCTGAGTTTGAACAGTCCCTGACTGCTGGTTCACTGCTGCACAGACCCTGTCTTGGGTTAAATCAGTTTTATGTGTTTGTTCTTCTGGGTTTTCCTCAACTCTCTTGACATGTGGGGGGGGGGGGGAGCCGTCATTTTTTTGTGGGGGGGCCCCATTTCTTTATTTTTTTTTTTAACCAACAATTTTTCCCCATGGGGGGGGGGGGGTTTGCATTGGGATGACCCATCATGTTGCAGGGATGACCCGTCATGTTGCAGGGATGACCCGTCATGTTGCAGGGATGACCCTTTGTCTTGCAGGAACTGACAATCTGTGTCAATATTACTTCTGGAGAGGTCATCCGTGTCCAACAGACTTCCACCACTCGATGCAGGTGGGCTGTGGTCATCGTGAGACAGAGAATGTCCTTCACTCTCACTCACTCTGTTTGGACGAGTAGTTGAGGAGTCATAGCTACCTGACTGAAGCAATATTTCCCCATGACCCACAATGTCTGGACATATTGTCATGTTACCATCCTGACCTTTTATAGATTCTGCTCCTTTGTCCAGCTTCACCTGATCAGATGTAATTTCAGTATCTCCGTGCTGCAGGTTTGATTTTTCCATTTTGAAATCAGCTGGTTGGTTGAAATCAACATTTGTCTCTTTAAGCAAGTTAAACTTCTGAACTAAATTTTCTTTCAACTTGTGGCCATCACTGTCAGTCTGATCCGCGGCCCCAGGGCCCATCTCTAGATTTGAAACATTTCCTTGACTCATAGTAACAGCTTCATTTGGTACGGGTGAGGTCTCAGACTTGGCCAGATCATGACGGCGGTCTGAGGTGGGGTGAGTCTGGCATTCCTGTGATGTCTGGGTGTCATATTGGAGACACTGGCCATGCTCACCTGGTGCATCTAGACCAGTGTCCTCTAATAGCATTGACTTGCCTTCATCTTCAAGAGATGGGAGTGAGAAGGGTGGCTCTGATGATGCTGGCCTATCAGGAAGAATGATATGAGACTGGTCAGTTTTGGAATGAGGCTGGTCAGTTTTGGTATGAGGATGGTCAGCTTTGCCACCAATGTCTACTGGAACATGAGCATCATCATACTTTGATAAATCTACCTGTAAACTTTCATCAGAATTGTGCTGGGCAAAGGTTTGTGAATTATTTTCTTGAGGAATTTTAATTGTCCATCCAGATGATGTAATTTCGGTACCACTAAAAGCTTTAGACTGGCAGCCATTATCAGGTGCCTTTGTAGACAGTGTACCACCTGTAAAGGAGGTGACACTACCTTCCTGCTCATTGGATGATTCCTGCTGGACAAACAAACTTTGGCTGCCGCAGATATCTGTGTCTGGTACACTGGTCACTATGTTTAATTTTCTCTGACAACCGACTGTGACGGCCCCACCCTGTGACCAGGGCTGAGACCCCTGGGCTGGAGTAATTTCGCCCTCACAGCGGCTGAGATCAGGAACATCCATCAGCCTATCATCGTCTGTTAAGGTCTGAGACTGTATAAATAAATTACCATTGGGTCTCTGTGTTGCTAACTGGTCGGCGCTATCAGTATCAGAGTCTGAGATAGAATGTGACTGATGATCAGTGGTAACATCGGCAGAGGTGAAACTCACTGCACATGTCAAACCTTGCTCCTGACAGTTATGTGAGTCGTCCAGGGGTGACCCATAGCTCTCCTTCAAGCTGTCGTCCAATTGTGTGTCATCATCCTCTTCCAGGTCAGAAGTGGCATGAGGCCCGTTACTGTTGCACCCACCCGAGGAGTCACTTTCTTCCAGAGAGTCAGAGTACAGACTTTCATCAGAGTCTCCGCTCTCATCCTCATCATGTGAAAAGATGAGATTCCTTCCATCATTAGTATCAACATCCTGGCCATGGGCATACAACCGATCAAGAGAATCATTTGATAGAGGGCTCAGGGTGGAGTCCAGATCTGTAACATAATGTCCGTGCACGTTAATGTTCAGCAGGCGATGGGCAGAAATAAGTTCAGATTGCCCTGGTTGTTCTAGATTAGTGTTTGCCGTGTCATCTGAAGAAAGGTAACCCCGTGGAAAAGTCAGTTCCCGATGACCTGCCCTGAGAAAGTAAATGTCTCTGTCTGATAAGGTGCTCCCAGAATCATAGGACGAAACCTGAATTTCTGGTACGCTGTGTGCATCAACTTTGGAATCAGTAGCATTGGAATGATGAGATCTGGATGAATCTTCATGAGACCGGAGATCCTCTGCACTTCTCACCTCACTGTAGGCCTCTGGCCAGTCCCTATAGAAACCACCCTCTATGTCTGCTGTGTACTTGGCAAACTCATCTGCAAGTCTGTCCCCTTCAGGCTCAGAGTGCCTTCTCCACTCATCCACGTTGTTCTGCCTGCTCCTTCTCCTGACTCCGGCCACCAGAGCCGCCATATCTGAGCCATCTGCGGCCGCAACGGTACCCGGGGTGGGCTGATCACTGGTGTCCTCCTCGGATGTCAGCTCTGGGACACTAGCCAGGCAGGTCATGCTAGAGACCAGCCTATTTTTGGAGCGTGTCCTGACAGGACTTTGACCTATAATGTGTAGCTTGCTGTCAGAACCACCGAAAGAGCCATCAGCTTTTTTCTTAACATCCTTCTTCGCGTTAGCATCGTCCTGCTTCACACTGGGGTAACTTTGACTTCTACTTATAGCATGGGGTTTCTCAACAGACGTCTGATTGGGACTCGTTGGATCGTTCTTCTTTGCACTCATAGGAACAGGTTTAAAAAACTGTGGCCGGCTCTTTGACCCCTGATCTAAGCTGCTCAGTTTCACTGACCCTTTCTTTAGGTACTTTTGCTTGGGAATGTCATCTGTGCTGGAAGTGAGCTCTTGAGACCCAGAAGGTTTGTGTGCTCGTTTCAAAGTTTCAATGCCTGGAGTTCGTCTCTCTCCTCTTGACTGTGGATTAGGCCTTCTAGCTTCTGGGCTTATTGAAAACTTTTTCCCTGAAGCGTCCTCCGTTCTGTTCAGAGAAGGTGTGGATCTCACGTGTGTCACAGAGTCTACATTTATGCCTCTAACTTTGGACTGACCAGATTTTTTATGAGTCCAGTCACTCATGTCACTTCTGTATTTCTCATGAGGTTCATGCTTCCTCGTTCTCCTGACTTTGTCTGGATGTGTCAAATTTTCATCTGGCCTTAGGGGTTTGTCTCGTGGGTAACTCAGCACGCCACTGCGTGGACTACCCCCACGAGCCTTGCTCTCAACATCAGTTTGTCTCCGTAGCTTGTCATGAGGAGACCCCTCCAGAAGCTTATCTCCTCTCCTGAGGTAATCATGTCTAGTCATCTCATCATCTTCTGCAGATTTATTTGATCTTGTCGGCGACTGCAATTCTTCATGTTTTCTTCTCAAGTAGTCATGCCTGTCAATCTCAGGGTCTTCAAACTCTAATGTATCAAGATCAAGATCGGCCTTGAACTGCTTTTTGCTACCTTTTCTCAGAAAGTCAAATTTCGTTACAGACTCCTGGATAGAGTCTCTAGATCTTTTACCAAATTTTGGCAAAGGGTCATTGACAAGGCTGGTCATTGCCTTCTTGCTTCCTTTCCTAAGAAATTTATGCTTGGGCTCATCTTGGGAGATGAGCAGGAACCCAGATGTCGTTGGTGACCTGTGTGTCATGACAGGACTGACAGATGGAGAACTTATCCTCTCCCTGCTGCTTCTGAGGTAGTTTCCTTCGAGATCAGGCCGAGGTTTCAGTGGCTGGTACAAACGAGCTGTGACAGCAGCTGCTGTGTCTGTCAAACTTCGGCTAGGAGAAGGGGATTCGGGTTTTGCAGTGCGGTCTGGACGAATCCTGCGAACTCGGCTACGACCCCTCGAAGGCCTGTTAGCAGGTGTACAGTGGTGTGGAAGCCCATGGAATGGTGTGATGTTGTCTGACGGTGAGGCACAGCCTCTGTCATCAGATATAGCTAAGTATCCAGGAGTGCTCTTTTCTCCATTATCAGCCTGGCTCTCATCTTCAATTCCATTATCTTCTCCTTGATCATTATCACTTACAAAACTTTCAAGTTCACTCCCATCCATCATGTCCAGCTCTTCATTATCCTCCTCTTCCTCACTGTCTGTGTTATCCTCATCACTTTCGGTGTCACTCAACACATTTGACTTGGCTGGCATGCCCTGCTGCTCACTGCTGACATGAAGGAGGCTGGTGGTCCTGCTTGGGAACCCCTGGTGGTCGTTGGCATCAGAAGCTATGTCTGTCACACTCCAGGCTGCCCGAATGGGCCTGGGTGAGTCCATCTGCACCTGCTGCAGGTCGTGCTTCTCCTCCAGGTACAGCTCTAGCTGCTCCCTCTGGGCTGTCATTTGGTCTAGGACAGCATTCTGTTGATCAGAAAAAAAAACAAGCAATTAAGCCTGTTCCATTCTGGACACAGGACGTGTTAGCGCATTTTCATGTTATGTATCAGTACGTTTGTTAGCTTTCAGTAAATATTTGTAAATTTTGGAAATGTTTATAAATTCAATTGTGTAATGCATATATCTGTAAAAAAAAAATTATAAAGACGTTTCTTTATATTTGAAAAAAAATTATTGTCTCTTAAATCTAACTACAAGTGGTTTGTGGTTACTGAAATAGGACTCATAATTGTAAACATTCAAAATTATAGTCATTTAATCGTCCGAAAACTCCGTCAATTGTTGCATAGCTCTGATATTTTCAATTAAACTCAGAACACAAGCTTACTATTTCATTTGATGAGTTTCTTAATAAATCTTGGTGAAACTACGTGCTGCAGTATTTCGCACCAAATGAACGGGTTATTGAACGTACAAGGTGTATATATAATATATAAGCCCCTTAGGAGCCCTGAAGCCCGGCCCTCAGAGGTCCTATCGCGAAATGGACTTTTGATGTACATTTGGCAGGCCAAGACCTACAAAATGATATATACATCATGGGTCTAGGACTTATGGTTGAGATATAGGCGCTCTTTATTAATATAGCTTATATAGCAAAAAACGGTACTAAGCCCCCTTTTACGGCCCTGAGAGGTCAGATCGCGAAATGGAAAAAAGTCATTTCTTGGCAGGCCAAGACCTACAAAATGATATATACATCATGGATCTAGGACTTATGGTTGTTGAGATCTAGGGTGATGACGGACAGACGGACAGACAGACAGACAAAACGGGGACAATAGAGCATTTTTTTTTGAAAATGCTCTAAAAATTATTACAAAATAATCAATTGAAACATCTACAAATATTCACACACTTCGCCCTGAGGTTACTGCTAAATAAATAAATTATAACTTTTCTTTTTAAAAAATGTTAATTTACATCCTGAAAAACAGATACAGCAGGCTCTCGACCTTTCAGCTTCCCTGCTGTCCAGTCTAGTTATAAAAAAAGAAAAGCACCCCCCAATAAAATGAGGGACTAATCAAGGTTAGGTAATAACTGAGGTTTTTGTTTTTAATAATAACAGATTGTGGGTGGGGGGTGGGGGGGAAGGGATTAAAGAAGCATCCACCATGCCCTTCTCATAATTTCTTTCAACAGCCACACTAAGTAAACTAAAAGAAATTTTTTATGCTAGTAACAGACTGAAATTTTTGGTGCTAGTAACCAACTGAAATTTTTGGTGCTAGTAACCAACTGAGATTTTCTGTGCTAGTAACCAACTGAAATTTTCTAAGGATCATGGTGCCCTAGACAAACAAAGCACTTGACAAATCAAACTAAAGCTTAGCTGGACTTGAACGCTCAGAATGCTGAAAACAGTAATTAGACAAACCATAACATATCTCAAGAGCAACACAAAAAACTGAGAGATAAAACTAAATGCTTGTACCCCTTGGTGAATGTATTCCACTTCCTTGGCATTCTGTTCCCTCATTCTGGCTTCCTTCATCCTGATCTCTCTCTTCTTTGCCTCCAGTTTCCTATGTTCATGTTTGTACTTCTCATCAGCTTGCCTCCCCTTCTCCGTCAGAGCTCTGACTGTACCATTGTAGCTGAGTTTCTTGAGCAGCTCTTTCTGGGCTATTTCTATACAGGGTTGAGTAAAGTTATACAACCAATCAACTTCTTTTTAACATGAAGAGAAAATATAACAACAACAACAAAAAAAATTAGGTTAGCAATAATACTTAAAATAATTGTTTGTAAGCTGTGGTATATTTTTATTTGAGCTATACATTTAAATCAGGGATGAGCTGTTAGTGTTGCTGGTCATAACTAGTGAGGGTAAAATTTATTGATGCTTTTTATGCTCTTATACAGTCATAAACAAACAAATTTATATATATTGTATAAATAATTAGGCAAACAACATAAACAGTGTTATATATATATTTAAACATGTAGTCATTTTATTATGGATGATTTTGCTAAATATATTCAATAAACACAGAAACATAAAATAGAATTATCTATAAATATGACTATGACCGGGAACACTCATGATTTTAATGCTTTGCATCTTGTAAAATTAAATGCGATTGACTATCAGCTGATTGATGCAGGTATTTAGTTCAATTATTTTATATTATTTACAGCATACACTAATACATTATTTCTCAAAAAATAATTCATATTAGTAACAGAATTTTACATTATTTTAAAATAGTTATAATTTTACCATTTAGCAAAAAGTAAAGAATTCCTTTTTGACAGCCTATAAGGGTTAGTAGGACCAGATGAAGTGTAGGTGGACTGGAGGACCACCAGAACTTAATGAAAATACTTTGGTTCTCATCTGGGATCAATACCAGGTTTACCCTCAGGTTTACAGTCAATCACTCTTACAACGAATGACTATTTGTCCCGCCCATATATTTTACCACACATTTATAAAGTATAATAATGTGTGCACCACGTAATCATCCACTCATTGAGGTTACAGGTCATGTTTTCACAATAAATATTGCATGAGCCCAGGTCAAACCACTATGCGATGCAACACAAGCACACCATGGTCAGCAGGCCACATAAGGCCCCCAGGCCACATATAGCCATCAGGCCACATATGGCCATCAGGCTGGTTGATCCGATCCCAGCTTTATTTCCTTTATTTCAATCTATGGTTTGGCTCTCCTGACAGAATTTAAAAACCCACTGTGGCCAGCAAATAAAAAGTTTGCCCCACCCCCCTGGTTAAGATATTACCTTTGTATCTGCCCTGGACAGAAATCTTCCTCTGTCTAATCAACTGGCCAGCTTCTCCAGATATGGCTGGATGGTCATGTTTGCCTGGACCAAGTCTGGAAGTTGGCAAGGTGTCAGTCTGTGCAGTAAAATCTTCCATCACGGTATCACAGTTGTTGGGAAGAGATTTTATCCTGTGCAAGTCCTGCTGAAGTTTCATTTCAACTGTGAACAGAAATAAAAAAATTCATCAAAAAAGTTTTATTTTTTTATCAATTTTTACCTTATAGTAATTAATAATGTACAAAAGTACCTTTAAAACTTTTAAATTGTTTACAATGCTATTTAACTGTAAATAAATCAAAAATTTTTTTATCGTCTGAAAAAATTACTTCTTTTAATTCAAATAATAGAAATATTAAAAAAAAATAATGTGAATAATAAGAGATACATATAAGTTCATGTAATTTTCATTATCAATGTTTTATACTTAATGACCAGGTAATGAGTATGTTTAAGTTTATCATTAATTTATATTTTTTTTTATTTTAATGTAAAAAATTTGATTCAATATAGTAAGAGATAAAAAAAACTAATGAATCCCAGCTGAGGATAAGGTCAAAAAATTAATTAATATTAATAAAGTCCCTTCAAATACAAAGTACAGGTAGACATTCTAAAATCTGGCAACCGAAAATCCGGACCCTTCAGTGATTCAACATGGATGCCAGGGGCAAAATTTGAAATTCTATAGAAGTAAAGTGCAGGTATTTAATTTTTATGGATTTAAAAAAAACTCTTACGTTTTTCAATAAATATTCTGAGAATCTGTCTTGTTTAATATTACAGGTATTAAAATTGAATAAAATATTCTGTAGAACGGTCTATTTTTTTTTCTTTAAAATCCTATTAAGGTGGTAAATTTCTATCATGTATAATCAGCATATATAACCTAATTTATATAGTAAAAGTGCCATTGGGGCCAATGAAATGGCAGCCACTGACTAATAAAGAGGTAGTATACCTAGCACAACGCCCAAATGCTTCATATATTTATGCAAAAAATATTTCAGTCCAAACTAGCTAGTCTGTCTTTAACTTTTCATGTAAAACTTCCATTATCTGACATGTTCGAAAATATGAGTTTGTCAGTTTTTATAATGTCTACCTGTAATAGACATTTTTTTTTAGTTTGGTGTGGTCAGAAAGTGAACATTACATTATTGGGCAACAATATGGCATATAAAACCTTTTACATTTATTTAAATTCATAATACGCCAGCTATGCACTAACATTTCAGTTTATCTTCATCCAGTTTCCGCCTCTGTTCTTCTATAATTTTCTCTTGTTTTTCTTTTTCTTTCTTGGCAGCCTCTTCATGTGCCTCTAGATGTCTTCTGTCCTGCTGAAGTTCCTCCAGAGCTTTTTGGTTCTCTGCCAAAATTTTCTCTTCCCTCTCATCCAGGGTTTCCTTTTGGGCATCCAGATTTCTCCTTAGCTGTTCCAGCTCACGTCTAAATTAATCAAATATTTTCAAATATTTTGATCAAAGTATTTTTGAAAACCAGCAGTATTTATAATGGTGCAGACATTTTATCAAGCAAGGAAAGTACAGTGCTTTAGACATTCAGAATGCTAATGGGGGGAAAATGCCCATAACAAAAAAAAAATGTGTTACATAATAAATGATGGTCAAAAGCAGCTCTGAAAGCTAAATGTGAATCTTTGTTGTGTTCAGTGTGGCTGAATATATTGTTTTTTTATTGATGTTATTTTATGGCTAAATCTTGTTAAATTTACTATTAAAAAAAATATAGCATCTCTTATTGACATTAGGCAAGGTCATCACATTAAACAAATATTTAACATGGGGGTTATGGTCCCATAATTTGAAATAAAAAACCATAGAAGAAGATAGCAACAAATGTGATAACTTATCTTAAGTCCACAACGAAACAAACAAGTGATAAATATGTATAATTTATATTATATATATATATATATATATTAATATAGATATATTGTGTAATATTTACAGTAGTTTTATTATACAAAAAAATTACTTGAATACACAGCCCTAAAATAAAGGATAACTAACTTCAATAAACAATAACTCATCATCAAAATGTTATCACACAAACTAGGATAAAAAAAAATTTCCAAAGATTCTTCCAGAAATTTAACATTCCACAACAAAACAAAAAATCTCTACTGAATCTACCAAACCACTTATATTCCTGAACTTTGAAAAAATGTCTTCTGCTAAAGTCAATCAATGGTCAGAAACTAAAAAAAAAAAGAGAAGTCAGAACAGATCAATATAATCTATACTCAATAAGCAGAGTGAGTTCCAATCAGGTAAGAAAAAAATGGACAAGTATAAAGGAGGCAATGTTTGATCTTCCCATTCAAAAAAAAAAAAAACAGAAAAAAGTAACCACATATATTCAAAATACTTTTTCAACATCTCATTAAGTATACTACAAAAAGCTAATATTACGTCCATTATATCAATCATTGCTTCCGTAGCCATTTCTTCTCAATAATGTTTGTATAAATTTGTTAAGAGAAAAATCTACCACTGTATCATGATTAAAAGCTACAGGATACATTATCAACGGGGAGAAATATCATGTCTGGTTTAAAATCAAAGAGTGCAACAACTCACTTCAATTGAAGAGTGCAACAACTCGCTTCAATTGGAGTCTTTTTTTTTTTAAATCAAGTAAAAGTGTTGAAATTGATAATTTTAGATTTTCACTGCCAGCCAAGGTAGGAAATAAATAATGCAATGAAAAAAATTATTTCCATATATCATTTGCAATCAATAATCAAAGGGCTGATGAATGCTAGTGAACTAGGAAAACTCTATTTATTGCTTCCCTTGGACCTGGTCCAACTGAATTAATTCAATAACTTGGTAGGTTAACAAATTAACTTTGATGAATGACAAAAACATGGGAATGGAAATGAAGACCGGAGGAAAAATACTTTTGTTCTTCCTCCAAAGGAAATGAGTAAAAAAAAAGTACAAAACACAAATTGTTGTTCAGGGAGAACAGAATGTTCATAAGAATTATTTTGGCTTGTTTTTCTATTACAATGTACTGTTAAATTAATGTTAGGATTCGTTGTACCCCATATATCACACCAATATGAAGTACATCAACTCCTTCTTGAAGTACTAACAGTCAATATTTACCACATACACTGAGACGGTGATAATAAAAATTCAATCCAACTTTTAAAATACTTAAAACAAATGGAATGAGTTAAATTTTAAGGAAATAATAATATGTACATGTAACTGTTTGTAAAGTTTGCTTTTAAAATTATTTTAAGACCTTTTTAGCTCTTTCAAATATATTTATAATTATTTCATTACTAAGTATGAAATTATTATCAAGTAAACTTACTTGGCAGCTTCGATTCTTTCCATTTCATTCTCATAATTTCTTTCAACAGCCACACTATGTTTAAAAAGAAAATTTAAAGTTTATTAATTCAGAATATTAAGAAAAATGGGGACGTGGGGAAAGTGTAATACTAGCACAGCAAGTGACACAAATACTAACAAAAAAAGTCAGCAATTTTTAACCTCATAAAGAATGAAAGAGCAAAATGTTTTCAAAAAAACAAAAAAACAGGTAAAATTTCCCCAAGATGCTCTACTGACTATATTGTTCCTAATCAGTCAAGCATGTCAACACCACAGGCTCTAGTTGATTCCAAAGCTGTTAGCCGACTAGATATTGTGTCCATCCAATAAATTCTGGTCAGCTCAATAAAATCAATAATGTGGGAAGTTAAGTTTTTACCTTGCTGATCAATAGCTTGACATTCCTGCTTTTTTTTTGTTTTGCAATGGTGTAGCAATAATTAATACAATTCAGCAAACACATGTTTACAGCACATGCTTACACACACATATTAGCCTTAAAAAACACTTCATGCCGATGCAAAGAATAACAACATAAAACTTTATAATACAATAAGCTTCATCAGCAATACATGTATCAAAATATGTAACAATATTTCAAAACAAGTCTTTATTGTTATTAAAGCTACATTTTAATTCGCTTAAATGTTTAATAAATTAAAATTAACTGTCTGTTAAATGCAGTTTGCAGTAGTTAGCTTAAGAGAAGAAAAAAAAAGAGCAGTGGCACATCGATGATGATTTATTACAGTAAATAGTTTTTAATTTTAAACAGGTGATTATTATCTGCGGAATGACCGAAGACTTTTTTTTTTTTGCTGTATAATATAACTGATCAATTAAAACAATAAAAATGTTTATACTGAAAAGCATAACTTGATAAAAAAAAAAAAAAAGAAAAAATGTTATCTATGACTATAATTTCACTAAATTAATTTTAAAAAAAAACAAAACAATCATTAGCTCTTTACAGTAATAATGCTATGTTAATAAAGCCAGAAAATATACTAGAAGCCTTTATTTTACTACATCAATATCTGAGAATATAGCTGATATAAAAGACTCATTGTATATTTTATTAAAAAATTCATAACACCATCCTGTTTTTAGTGCAATTTTCTTTTTCAACTGGTACCTCACTCTGCTGTGACATTTTTGTTTTTTTACCATCATACAAATCCTATAACTATATCATTTGGGAAAGCATTTAGTTTGTGTGGGAAAAAATGTGCTACAAATATAAGTACAGATTGAATATTATTGACTATTGATTTTTTTCTTTCAAATAAGATGCATGGTTTAAAAATGAACTACATTGGTAATATCTCAATAAAAAATATTAGACATTTTTTTTAAATAGAATTATTTTATTGCTATGTAAAAAAAAAATTATGTATTTGGTTTTACTTAAATTTTATTTGCCCTTTTAATCAAATCAGGGGAGGGTACTTTAACAAATAAAAAAAACATCCCTCAGACTCAGAAATGCCCTTGTAATTGCACAAACCCCAACACCAAATTTGAGGAAATAGATGTAACATTTCAGTAGGTCACTTCAAGGCTGAGTTACTATAACCCCTTCATCTTTGACACTTTTTTCATCATATTCATAATGCCGACTCACATAAAAGCACCAATGCCTACATTGAGACCGCAACTAATCTGTAAGCGAGCAGAATTCCCTAGCATCACTGTGATTTGAAGCAATAAAATTCAATATATGGGTAAGGGCGACTGATAAGTTAAACATCTCATAGCTCATCAAATAATTCATAATTCAGCAGTCTTCAGATATATATAAGTGAATACAAGCAGCACAGTGCAAGCTATTGAAGAAAATTGTTGTGATTAGGTGAAGAAACTTACCAAATATGTGCGGCATCCATGCTGCCATCAAATAAAGTAAGCATTAAACCAAGACCAATCATTTATCCTCTTCAAGCGAAAGTATTTATAGCAAATGCATAAACTTTCACGATCAATAATGCCCAACACCTTGGTTACATTTTCTTTAACTGGATTTTACAAAAATCTTTTTTTCAATTGTTATAAAAAAATTTCTTTACCGACTCTAGAAGCATTGAACATTTTTTTTCTTTTAATGGCATTATTTCAAATTATCTCCTCATCAAATTTTTTTTAGAAAACACAATTTTGTTACAAATTGTGTACATGTATTTGTGCTTGTGTAAAAGATCCACTCGTTTAAGAAAAAATGTTCAATATTTCTTTAATGGAAGTGAATTACCTAGCCCAGTGAATACATTTAATTAAACATCAATCATGGTATACATTCATTTTGATATATATGTATTTAAGTAATACAACTTTAATTATGCTGAGAGTAGCTTAGCATGGAAACAGATTACACATGATACTAGGACAGTAATTATTTACATGAATTGGTTATGTTTTGTATATTGTTTGATATAAGTAATACAAATGGTAAGAAAAGTGATACACCAGATGATCATATCTTACTTAGCAGTTATTTGTCAATATAAATGTCTGTTTTAAATTCACTAATTTTTATTAGCCTTGGTAATAAAGTATTTTTTACACAGCTTGTTAATACACATTTATGAAACCTTAATTCAGAAAAAAAAAGGCCAGAAGCATTTCAAGATTATCAAAACTCAAATGCAACTCAGATATGCAGTTATGAAATGTTATTGCACAGTTACACAATGCAGAGGATGTGATAAATTACAATATGACCTTTTTTTTTTTTTTGTTCGACCAATGAGAACAGACTTGAGGTACTTACTTTGGGTTGAACATTTTCAGTGGTGGATAGTGGTCAACAGAGGAAGGCAGGTCTGAGAAGGAGCTGCTGGGGCTAATAGTTTCACAGCTGCTGTGGACACTCTGTAAAGTAACAACAAAAAAAACAAATGTGTATCTTGAGACAAGTGAAGAATGGAAGGTGAAATACAAAGATTAAAACCTAAATTATATAAATATCTCAGCCTCCTTCAACACAGTGTTGCGCAACATTGTTTCATAAAACACAGGATTTTTCAAGAACATATCTATCGTACTGGACAGGGGTATTGAATGTATCTAACATGTTGCACTATCGGCCACGGAGGTTTTCACTATTTCTACTTCTAGCCATACATATCATTATTCTGTCTCCTCACCTTCAATTCAAACATTTCTGGATTGCCAGGGAAGGGGGGGGGGGGGGGTGATCCTAATTTGACAAAGACGGAGCTTTGAAACATAAAATGCTGTTATTCATGGAAAACTTTTTTTTAATGGGCTCTTTTAACAAACAAAAAAAAAAAATGGTAACCATTGTCATTGGAACTCATCCCCATTACATATAAAACACCAAATGCGCTCACAACGCCACAACCAAGAATCACCAGTTTTATAAGGCCTCTCCATAAAAAGTCAGCTGTAAAAAAGTATTCAGAAACAAGAAAATGTATTTTTACCAAAAATGACCCAGAGCGGCTTCCACTTCTTTTAAAATACAGCTGCTTTTCCCTGAACTGAAATGTATTCTTCCTGCCCAACTGTAGATGGTCACCTGAGGAATCAACAATATGAAAGGCATTTCAACTCCAACCACAAGTAAATCTGGTACATGAACCAGTTGTTATAATCATCTTTTTTTTCAGTTACTGTTATACCCAGGGCCGGATTTACAATTTTAGGGGCCCTAGGCCAATAAAAATTTGAGGCCCAATTTTGAAAAATAAAAAATATTGCGAAGTTTGTTTTTTTTTTTATTTTGATATACTTCTCTACATTTTGGTGGCCCCTTGTTTCGCCGGGGGGGGGCCCTAGTCTGCAAATCCTGCCCTGGTTATACCCTGTGTTATCATTCGCTATAACCTTGTTCTTTATGGAAAAATGAGCTAACATCCTGAAACTCCTCAGAAGCTAAAAAAAAAAATGATAATAGACTGATAACATCTTAGTCATTATACATCAAGTTTACCTTGGTTTAACTTTATGGGTTGTGTTATCACTTGGTCGTTGACCAGGCAAAGCGCACCATTCTCCGGGTAAATTGTCACCTCTCCGTCAATGTTTTCTATGTGGCAGTGGTTCTGTAATATGTCTTCACCTTGCAGCTCTGTGGGGGGGGGGGGGGGGACATTTTGAAAAAGAAATAATTTTTGTCCAGAACTGAGAATGACATGTAGAGTTCTAGACTCACAGCTTCGATGCAATACACCAGAACCAAAAATTTAAATAGGCCGGTATATTGAAATGTTTATTGTATGGACAACTGAAATGTTTGACTCAGTAGAGCAGAGAGCATTGGTTTTGTTGTTTTTAATGGCAAATGAAACATAACTTATGATAACAACAACAATATCAAAAACACAGATTTGGGTTATTTTTACTGAAATGGACCGCTTAGTACAACGGTAAATCAGATTGGTCAGTGATTTTTGCAATTTTGAATTATAACTGAAACACTGCTGACATGAGAGTACAAGTTATAGCAACTTCACCAATGACATTTAAGTACACTTGATCAATAAAAAGTCAAGTTATAGCTACTTCACCAATAACTAAACTGTATCTACAACAGATATTATTAATTTGTATCCTACCTTTAAAGTGTTCAGAGTGGATGTCACCTTGACCAAAATATGTTTTGCCATCCTAAAGACAGAAATTATAATTGCATTAAAATCATCAATTGTTTTAAATTACACAAGATAAAGATCTTTAAAATGGAAAAAAAAAAACAATACAGTTAATCAGAAATTTAATTTTTATTACTAGAAAAATCCGGGTTTTTTTTTTTTTTTTTTGTAATTTAAATCCTATTAGTACTAGTAAAAATATTCTGAGGGGATGGAATGGTTGCGAAGTAAAACACCTGACTGTCAACCTGAGGGTCCCGGGTTCGATCGCCTGTATAATTTTTGAAATCATGGTAAAACCTCGCAATATGTCTCCTATATTTCTTCCATGGCCATTGCACTATCGGCCACGGAGGTTTTCACTATTTCTACTTCTAGCCATACATATCATTATTCTGTCTCCTCACCTTCAATTCAAACATTTCTGGATTGCCAGGTTCAGCATTAAAAAAAACCAGACATGGAGACTTGTACATAAAGCTGGACATGCCGACACTGGCAACAGGTGAGCTGGAATCAGACTAGATCAGCAAAAGAAAACTTTTATGTAGCATTTCAACATTTATTTACTTTATAAAAATTACAAATTATGTGCGTTATAATAATATACCAAATAAATTTAGCCAAATGGCATTTAAAAAATAAGATACGAAAGTCAGAAATCAATAAAATTAAAAGATGTACATGTATTACCTCAAGATTAAATGCTTTCAGCAAAAATGCAGCCTAAAAAATGGATTTAAAATAAGAGAATTTTACAGATGTAAATAAAAAAGATTACAAAGAAAAATAATGATTTGATATAATCAATATTAAAACAATTTTTGTCAAACAAGTATTTATTAATCAATTTTAATATTCCTGCTGTAACTAGTCATTACAATTTTGGCTGAAATGCATTTCAAATCAAATTTAATGAGTCCATTTCCTGCTATAAAAATGGCACCCAAAAGAGTACATTCAAAACTAATGCACTGTATCTATCATTTCAATTTTTTTATTTAATGCAACATAATTGGACCAAGGTGTAATTGAGTTAAAGGTGCTTATCATGTAAAAAGTCATTTAATAAAAGGACAATGCATTTAATACTATAAACTATTCCTTACCCTGGTCTGGTATTCCTCTAATTTCTCTTGAGTCCATCTGCTTGGATCTGCCTCCTGCAGACAAATAAATTAAACCAAGACTCACTTATTGCTTTCTACGCAGATAACTAAATGTTATCACAAACATTTTTTTTTTTTAAAACAATAATTTTTTAAAGATGTTTAAAAATCCAATGAAATGCAATTTTGTCAACTTTTTTATTCATAAATATCAATTCAGAGTTAAAGGGAAAATGATCTTCTTGTTGATTAGGTATTGAATAGAATCTAATACAATAGACACAGGTCACAATGTCAGTAACTTACTTTAAAATTAACAATAAGCCAATTTTACTTCAATATGTACCGTATAATAGTCATAGTAATTAAATGTAATGTTAAAAATAAAAAGTAAAAAAATTAGATATTCACACACACTCAAATATCAATGTGGTGAAAATACAAAAAAAAAAAAAAACTCATTTAAAAGACACACAAGAGAAAACCTGTCTGATTAAAAATCATTTTAGTAACTTTTTAATGATTTGATTGTGTTAGGTAAGCAAACATATGTTTAAGAATAATATCTTTGAAAAAATTGATCTTTTCAAATTATGTATTAGGCTACTAAATATAAAAAAAAAAGTAAAAAAAAAAAAGTAAATAATGGTATTTTTAAACTGACTCTAAAACTTATGTTAAAGATTAACACTTAACAAAATACAAGTATTTATTACTAATCAAAGAAAAACATTATTCAGAGATTAGTTAACTGTAAAATTACTAAAGACTATCTAAGACTCAACTAAGAATGCATTAAATGTGTAAATTCATATTAAAGATTTAAACAGTTAATGTGGATTATGATATTTATAAACAGAATATTACATTATTTTACAAACAGCAAGAAAGCAGAAGTAAAATGCTATTCGGGTAAATTCCAGCAAATCAAATTATTAAAATTTAACAGTACAATTGTGCCTTTGTATACAGTGTTGTTACATGTAAAACATTGTGTATTTCTAGTCTAGAGCTAAAAGAAAAATCTGAGTCATGATGATAAAAAAAAAATATTAAGTACTCTTCAACTGTCTACCTCATTTCTAGAATAGATGCTGTTAAATTCAAAGTTCATTGAGGACAACTGAAATAATTAAAGACACTAGTGATTTATAAGTTGGTCTCTGTTAATAGTAATTAATCAACTCAGTAACCAAATGAAATATGAAGCAAAGGGATACCATCAGAGTCAAGTTATAGAAACATTAAAAAAAAACATGACTACTCCATAGGGGCAATAACTCATTGCAGAAAATGACAAATGCCCCCCCAGCCCCCAAATAAAGAGTGCCCAGATGCAGCTCAGAGGCAACTATGGTTCAAAACAATAAAAAAAATTAATAGCGTGGATGGAGCAATGCATAGGGACAAAATCGTACCTAAACAAAGACAAACATAAATAATTACAAGTGATACACAGCGGGCCACAAGCACGACACCGGGGAGGCCACAAGCAGTTTTGCTTCATTGTAAAGTAGTCTAATCCAACAATCAAATATTTTGCAGATTAATATAAAAAAAAAAATTCTAAACCTAAAAAGATCATCAGCAATAATATTAACAGCATGATAACTGTAATGTTTACAATAAGTAGAGTTCCCTCCGCCCTAAAAGGGTCATTGGGGCAGATAAAGTGTAGAGTGTATCTGTTTCTGTAACCATGACATAAACAGGGATTCTGTGGTTGGCTTTGTCAATAAACAGCACCAAAACATTCAATTGTAATCAAGAACAACATCAGATTCAAGATGTATCGAGAAATGTTATTTTTTTTTTAAATACTCAGCACCCAAAGAGCCAAAATGTTACCAAAACCAAGATGAAAATGAATTAATATCCACAATTAAAGGTGAATACAGTCAAACCTTGGTTTCGGCCTTAATTTATTCCAGAGAGATGGTTGTAATATAAATCACTCAAACATCAAAGCAGATTCCCTCCATAGCAAACAATGGAAACTCTGATGATTAGCTCTAGAAAACATACATCACCCTTATGTGTATTGACAAATATATTTTTTTATGATTTTTATTTCTCAATTATAAGTAGTTTTGAAACTCATAGTCTGTTATTAACATGGAACCTTCCCAGTGACACTCACTTTTGATTTCTTTGCAAGAATTCCAAGGAAATTTGACATGACATTGTGAGTAATAGATTCATCCTAGCATTGCTTTGATATACTCGTATGATTTTTCTAAAAATTTTGCTCGTCTTGTCAACACTCGTAAACCAAGATACTCATAAACCGAGGTTTCAAAGTATGTTTTTATATGATAAACTGATCCACATACATCATTTGTTATTGCCACAATAATTTACAGAATTAAAGAGTATATTAAAATATTAATAGTTCAGGTCTATTACTTGGTTACATGGTTACATTTTCTTTTAAAATATAAGAAATTCACATCATTATTGATTTCATTTTAACTATTTACATTCTTCAATACTTATTATTGATTTCAACTTAAATATTTACTTTCTTCATTACTTGTTTTTTGTGTCACTTGACCACAATTTTGCCTGTTTGTAAAGTAAAGTTCCCTTAAGCCCGTAAGGGTTCATCAGGGCAGATGAAGTGTAGAATTCTTCTTATTCAGTAACCTCGGCATATAAAGGGATTGTGTGGTTAGCACAACGCCCACCTGCCTTTACTACCCCAACTTAAAGTCAGGTACCCATTAGAACTGGGTCACAAGGTTCTCACTCAGGTTTGAACCCAGGACTCTCCGGTCAACAGTTGAGCGCTCTAAACCGCACGACCAGCCCCCACCCTCCAGCGGCTGAAATGTGACTCTAGCAATTAAGACATCTTGTGCTGAAAAAAAACATCATCATCCCTTTTATATTATACATCTTCATATAGGCCAACAGTCAGAATGAAAAGATACTTAGTGAGATACATTTTTCTTTTTATTCATTTCATTAAAAAAAGACTTACCTGCTCTTTTTCTAGCAATTTTTTTTTGAGTATTTCAATCTCTGCTCTAAGTTCTCTAATTAAACGAATATTTTCATCCTAAAAAAAAAACCAATAATGAAAAAAATTACATTCACAAAGACGACTTTTTAAAAATATTTCACACACTTAATGAATTAAAAAAATCATACAGTGAAGAAATGATTTTATTTTTTTATCGTTGCATTAAAATAATTCATACCTCATTAATTTTTGGCATGTTGACAATAGTTTTGGCTCTCTGGGCATACCTTAAAGTGCTGATGGTATCACTATAGAATAGACTGGCAGGGCTTATTGCTGTACAAATAAATTAGTCAACATTTCATATTCAACTTGGGGGGGGAAACAGCATAGCAATTACTAAAAGGTTTACATCACAGCCTGAATGTAAATCAAAAGCCTTATTTATTTTTTCTCATTAATTCACTTAGAATAGCTTTTTAGTTTTTATTTAGATATAAACAGCACCATATTTATAATCAAAATAATAGGATGTCATTTCAAAACGAACCATGCAAATGATTTAATCCAAATACATAATTCAAATTTGGTAACCAACAAATGAATATAAGGTCAATTATTAGCATCATATTTTTATAAATATAAATTTATAAATAAACTTATTATTTATTGACACTGGGTAAGGTTTAATTATATTGTGCATCACTGAACTAAACAAAAAAAACATTTATTGCTTCACTGGCCAAACCCTAACTTATAGCACGTAGCATAATAGATTTAGTGGAAAATTGTTTAATAGCCTAGGGTCTGTTGTTGTTTGTTTTTTCTGTGAGAGTAACATAAACTTACTGGCTATCATTAGTGTCTTTGAGTTCCCACCAAGACTGTCTTTTAGTAGCCAAGTCAGAACAGAGTCTCTGTAAGGGATATAGAAATTCCTCAACCTAGAAGGGCTGCCTATTCTAAACTGGTAGTCAGCAGAGTCTATTGATCCACGAACACTTGGGCTTGTATTGATGGACTCTGTGCTGAAGTTAATCAGCGACCTTTGAGCTGTTGAATGAAAACCGAAATTTAGAGTTTTGTTTTAAAATAACGAAGCAATTATTTTTTTAAGTAATATTATTTCATTTAAAAAAAATATAAGGATGTACCAAGAAGAAATGTAGCTGTTATAGCTGACTTGGCCATAACATTAGTCATTAAGTTCATAGATGTGTATGTATTTGATATTTCCTCAATCATATACGAGAACACAAATAATCATGAACTCGTTTAATACTTTCTTATGATTATTTCCAGTTTATCAATGATACGGGTGAAATTCATTAAAAAGATTAGCAAATTAAACTGATACAAAAATGAAAATGATAAAAAGAAATATTTCTGTTCAGTAATAAATCAATCAAACTATAAATTATCTTTTTATAAATTATCTTTTTATATATAGATTTTTATTTTCTAGAATTGTTTATTTGTTATCCAACGGTTAAATTTCATAAAGATTGTAGGCCTATATATTACCCAGCACACTTATGACATTTCCTAAAGTGACAAGGGACTTGTTAATGAAAGCTCCTTCCTTAATTCTGCCTTTGTATTCTGAGTGATAACTTGGGTCAGCTCTCTCACTGAAAAAAGAAAAAGAAAGACATATATCCATTTTTTATTTGCTATAAAAACAAAATATGTACTTGGATTAATGAAGTCATGCCTTAAACATGCCAAAGTCATTATTAAGGGCAAAAATTTAGGTCTGGAAAAGTATTTTGTTTGATTTTCATTAAGACGTTGGTGACAAACAAAAATGTATGACTTATTTCTGTTGTAATATAGATGGTTAACGTAAGCTAAAATAATTTCATAAAGTTTCCTTAGTCCTAATGTGTAGAATTCATCTCTTCATATTAAGGGATTGTGTGGTTAGAACAACGCTCAGCCGCCTTTACTTCCCCAACTTAAGTCAGGTACCCATTTAAAGCTGGGTGAACTTGTGAGACTTTCAACAGGACCTGGGGAAATTCCCTTGGCTCTCACCAAGAATCAAACCCAAAAGTAAAGCATCTACACTACGCGCCATCCATCCCACATTGTAAACAAGCCATTTTAAAATTGTCACAAATTGGTATTACCAATACCGATCCTATTTAGCTCTTCAATTAAACCACACTCTCATGTATTGGCTTCAAATAAAGTATCAATTTCATGTATGTTATGATGAGGTTAATAATTAATTTATATTAGTTCATGTCAACACATCCATCTGCATATGATCCATTCAACCGGTTAAATTTACAAACCCAATGTGGTCTGTCAATCAAAAAGTTTTGCCATCCCTGGTCTACAAGCATAGAAATATGATTGTTTTGTTTTTATTTGGAAGCGGAGAAAGATCGATTTTTGTCGAAGGCAGGCATTAAACCTTGAAATGAGGCATTAAGAGTGTAAGACAAGAGGAGCAAAATGACTGCTTACATTTTTAAAATTTGAGATCATTCTTAGTTATGAAACATTTTAATAATGAAGTCAACCTTATTTTTTAATCTACATCCAGGATAAATACTACATTAATTTCAAACATATTATTTATCAGTATTAAAAAATCCGATTTTATTAGTCATGAGAGGATGAGTAATTTAATCATTAGTTCATTACTACTGAGTGTTGTGCAGCTTGCTTGTCTTTTCATCTAGTTTCTAATAGTAATACTAATAGGGTCAGTAATAGTAATACGGATAGCCTAAAGTACATGATGTGCACATTAATAATTTAAGATTTCATTATCAGATATAATTAGTGAATAATGATTATAATATTAATACTAATACGCAGTGACTCCGGCACCAGCCAAAACCATTATATTAGGGTATAAGGAACATGGCATATATAATTTTTTTTTCAGGATTAGGGTGTGGAGCAATATTATCTATGGCTGGTACCCGAAGTAAAAAAAAATACGCGTTCGGTCGGACCGAACCGTAGCCACTGCCATACTAATAATACTTATTAGTAACTTTTTAAGTTTTTATAAGCTATGACCCTCTATGTATTTATGATTTGATCATCTCAACTCTAGACTTTCATCCGCGTTTCAGAGGTTGTTGTATATAAAATATAACTTTTTTAATTCTCATTAGCATGTTTGGTTTAGTTTGTGCATGTTCTTTCTCTTGTTATAATACATCGACACAACACTCTTGCACTGTTTACATATCGCGCAGAGAAGTTAGACATGGAAATTTAGACCTCAATTTTCTGATTGGCTAATACGACTACGAGCATATTCCAGTTTTCACACGTAAGCACTTTTTGAAGAGTCAAAAATTACGGTCCAAGAATGTTAACCATTTCAATGTCAATTGCATTGACCCATGGCCGGTTTCAGATCGTCACTGGCCCGGGTAGACACTTTATATAAAAGAATATTTGTAATCCCTATTATTATATACTACACGTTGTTATGAATATTTTCAAATCTCCATTAGTAGGGGGCCGTCCATAAAGTACGTCACGCTATTTTTGACGATTTTTGACCCCCCCTCCCCCCTGTCACAAATTGTCACAAATCTCGGGACACCCCCCCCCCTTAAAGTACGTCACACTTTCGAACAAATTTTTAAACTCAGAACTAATTAAAATTTAATCGAAAACTTACATCGCACTTCACTATTAAACTACCTTAAAATATAAATATTAAAAGAACCATCAGATTATTAAATGAGTTTAAAAGTTTAATAGTAGAATAACTAATTTTCAATAGTTGTATCAGTTATTCTTTGAAACAGTAACTCAATCAATTGAATTTGAAAAAAAAAAATTGCAAAAATTAGATTGACAATTATATAATAAACATCATTTATCTGCTACCTATTCATTTACAATGGGTGAGGTGAACTTTGAGAAAATCTTCCGATTATGCATTCTATTGACACAGGATAAGAAGTAGATTAGCGAAACTTGACCTCAACCAGTGATTAAATAATAAAAATGGAAACAAAACAATGTGACTAAAAAAAGACTAGATTGACAAATTATGTGAGCAGCTCTGGTGCTATGTTTATAGTGGGCCTGTGAATTATGTTTAATTAAAAAAATATTCACTAGACATCATCCATCCATGGTGAAGTGTTCATCCCTAGTTAAGACTGACATAAATACTTCCGCATCATCGTTTCCTGGAAGGATAGTTGCAGACAGATCAACTTCATCCTCATCTAGCCACTCAACATCCTCTGAATGTGCATTTTCCATTCTGCCAATAATTGCCATGGGTTCTCTCTGCCTTCTAGCAGCGATTCTCAAAGGACGAATGCGTTTTATCTGAGTTGATTATGGAAAATTTGGGGTTGGCACATTCTCCTAGGAGACGGGTGGTCGAGTGGTATAGAGCGCTCGACTTTCGATCGGAGGGTCCCGGGTTGGAATCTCAGTGAGAACCTTAGGATTTTTTCAGGTCCTGGTGAAAGTTCCCAAGTCCACCAAGCTTTAAATGGGTACCTGACTTTATATTGGGGGAGTAAAGGCGGCTGGGAATTGTGCAAACCACACAATCCCTTCATATGCCTAGGTTATAGAAACAGATGAATTCTACACTTCATCTGCCCCGATGGCCCTTTAGGGCTGAGGAAACTTTACTTTTTTACATTCTCCTGCGCCCGAGCTCTGTGTTATCCTGTATGTTTCTTCAACATTGTTTGTGAGGCAAAGTATAAGTGACACACTTTGCAAATTTGATCATGTATGCTGGTCTGCAAAGATGGACAATAAATGTCATATGGTTGCACTTTAAAAACTCCTGTTGGTCTTGGCATAATGTCATCAAATTTGAGAGTTTGTGCCACAAACAAACAATGAAGGAAATGTATGTGCATCTGCATCTGCTCTTTCTGAAGCTCTGAGTCCATCAGTTGTTTGGTTGATTGGGATTGGATTTGGAGGAGGAAATAATCTCGAAGGTAAAACGTTGAAAAATGAGCTCCGTACTTTGTCGCAACATTTTATGTCCTGACATTTCACAATTTGAGTGAAGTATTGGCTGGTGAGAACATGATGGTTAAACCATTCTTATCCTTCGACATCAGTCATGCTGCATCCAATTCAGATTTATCAGGGTTGATATATTCTGCAACTGTTGGAAATTGGTCAACAATCACATGCGACCAGATTTCAGCTAAAGTTTCACTGCAAACGTGAAGTTTGTTCTTTCCAAATCCTCATTTATTGTTCTGCCCTGCCAATCAAAGTAAATTTGGCAATATGACACCAGACAGTTCGCTGCTAAATGGAGCCATTCGATGTTCCACGCGATTATAAGCACTTCTTCCTGGTGCACTGGTTGCAAGGAATAAGGCATCAATATTATTTTAACGAAGTGATGGATTGCAACTTCAATTACGGTAATTTTTTGTATTATAATACAAATTCCAAATTTCTTTATCAGTGATATAATTATGCAGCAGACAACAAAGAAATAATAACACTTCCGTAAGGCTACTGATAAAACAAAGCTTTGCAACAGTTTATTAGCGGTCCTAACTAGCATGAGGAATTGTGAACAACACATTGAAAAGATATGCATTTCATGCTATTTTGACATAAAACTAATTCAAGTGTTTCACAATTTTTTTTGAAAATTATTTTTAAAACTATTAAGTTTTACTAAAAAAAAAAATTAAATTAGAAATAAAATAAAAAATATATAAAAAATGTGACGTCACACTTGGCCTGACCCCCCCCCGTCACAAACTGTCACACTTTCTTATACCCCCCTCCCCCCCCCTCCTTGGAGCGTGACGTACTTTATGGACGGCCCCTAGGCATTAGTATAAATGTCTAAAATATACAAATAAATGGATTAAAAAACATTTTATTTTTTGTTAGGGTACATTGTTGTTTAAATTGTGCTTGTTCAGACGTCATTGCATACATCTCTTAGTGACAGACAACTCGACCATATTGTAATTGTGTACACACTATGAAGGGGAAGTTAGCCTAAAACTAACCGACAAATGATAGAATTTTTCTTTTAAATTTAAAAAAAGACCCATTGTCTAGGACAGGGGTCGGCAACCTTTTGATTCGAAAGAGCCAAAAGTTATAATTTACAATTTTCTCAGGTTCTTAAGAGCCACTAAAACTGTTGTTCCATTATTATGGTATTTTAATAGGCCGAAATTTGACATCGAAAGAGCCGCAGCTTGACATCGAAAGAGCCACATGCGGCTCGCGAGCCGCAGGTTGCCGACCCCTGGTCTAGGACTTAATTTAAAAAAAAACGATAAATGCTTTTCATTCCAACGGCATTTTTTTTTTCATTTACAAGAAATTTTACTGCTTCGACTATTGGTGGGGGGGGGGGGCACAGAATATAAATCATAGAATTCGTTTCGTCAATTTAAATTAATTTTTTTTCAAAAAGCCGCCATAACTGTGTAATAGTCTATCGTGTATCAGTATTTAGGCGCCAAACTATTGAAAACGAAAATAACGCAAATGGCGGGCATTTTTTTAGTCATTGATAGATGACTTATTAAATAACGTTACACTTCCTGATGGATGTATAGGTGTATACAGGGCCGGACTGACACACACACACACCACTGAAACATATAGGCCTACCCACCCATACATGGGCGAGGGAACGTGGGCAAATATCATATGGCGGGGACGAAGAGCCTAGATTATGTGAGCTAAACTGGGGCATGGCAGTGTGTAAAATCTTCAGATGTGCAGAATGCATGCCTAACGACATTAAAATATTCATCAAACCTCTTCATGTGATATTCTGTCTTAAACGTTTATTAAAATATCCGTTCACTTTTATTTCCCTGCCATATCAGTGAAAGCTCAACCCCACCCCTAGTGGGCATATTATACTAGTGGCTAATACGAGTACACACGACTATTGCCATAATGAGACTGTAAGAAAGTGTACGGAGCAGTATCTATCAGCTAACATAAGCACTCTTCTGTTGTAAGCTCTGCTTGGATCGGGAAATAACCAATACAAAAATATTCCTAAAGATAAGGAAACTATGCCGTATCAATAGTCAGCGGGGACTTATCCTACTATTGAAAGGATTTTTTTTATTGATTGGTGGTTAGCCAGATTTAATCAGTGCGTACGCTGTAAATGACTTAAGCCTTACGCGATCTGCGACTAAATATAGACATTGCGGTGAGGCCGTCTCTAAGGAAAAAAAAAGGGAAAGGCCGATAGGCAGACTTTCTCCGTACGAACAAAAGAATATAAATGGTAAGAAATGTTCTGTACAATTGACGCGCATACGCTAATGACGGAAGGCCGCCATTATTCCAGTTATGTGGGTCCATTCAGAAATCAAGACTGGAATGTTTTGGGAGGTGGGAGGGGGGGGGAGATATTGATACGCTTTATTTTTCTCAGCCACCTGTGATGTCCGTTGGTTGATCGGCATAGATCCAGTTTGATATGGATATATGTTTCAGTGGTGTGCGTGTGTGAGAGTGAGTGAGAGAGAGAGAGAGAGAAACAGAGAAAGAGAGAGAGAGAGAGAAACAGAGAAAGAGAGAGAGAGAGAGTGTGTAAGAGAGAAAGATGGAGAGTAAGAGTGAAAGAGAAAGATGGAGGGAGAGAGAGAGAGAGAGAAAGAGTGAGAGAAAGAGAGAGAAAATAGTGCCTTCGTGAACCTTCTTCTTTTATCTTATTTTGCTTTTTTTTTGAGATTAAAAAAAGCTTACATTTAAGTACTAGTAACTGTAAATCAAAACCTAAATGTTTTACAATTCGTTGAGTCGTATATTTTGTTACCAAACGGCAATTTAATTTATTTAAGCTCTGTATTAAAAAGTATTGGCCTAGAAAATACATATATATTAATTGGGTATTAGTGAATCGGTGACGTAAAATCACGTGACTAAACAACCAACTGTTTTCAGCGGTACATAAAACACACACAGTGTGTACGTTCAGTTGATTTCATCAGAGTGTAAATCAACCAACAGACTCGACAAATATTTCCCATTCATTCCATTCCATATGGGAATAGTTTAATTAGCGCCGCCAGCATTGATTGTGTTTCCCCCTGGCCTATCTTTCTATCCGGCGATATCAGCCAATGACTGATTAGAAGTCAATAGGATTCATTTCATCGCGGCGCTATACAGACAAATACGTATAATTATTGGTACAGCCTCCGCTTTCAAAAACTTTAAGTTAATAAATTGCTCGACAACCTTCTCACAAAGTTGTGTGAATTTTAGTTAAATATGTGAGGGAAAATATGGGATTAAAAAACAAAACAGGCTGCATACCTATTATTACGTTTTTAGGGGGCCAAAGAAAAGTACATTGGGGGGGGGGGGGAATAGACAAAAACCCCAAAACAAAATACTATGAAGGAAATATCTTGCTAATCTTGTGCCCCAAATAATCATTCGCAATTACCAAACTGTTAAGTCATTTTAGCCGGTGGCCCTTGAAAAGTGCTAAATTGAGCTTTCTTTGGAGTGGGCCTGACTGTTAGGCCCCATAAGGGCCCTATTAGCGAAAGGGGCCCTTTAACAACAGCCTAGTTTGCCTATCCATAAGAAAGGTTCTGACCAGCCCCGTAGCGTGGAAATTCTACAGCAGGGGCCAGGCATTCTACAGCAGGGGCCAGGCAACAGCAGGGGGGGCAGGTAATACATTTTACTAAGTAGAACAAATAAGCAGAGGGGGGCCAGACAAAACGCAGGGGGGCCCGGCCCCCTCCCCCCGCACGCTACGGGCCTGGTTCTGGCATGTGGCACCTCAAGAAAGTATTCTATAAGGGTGTCGATAGTAGATTGTACGTGTTTATATTGTTCTGGATATGGTATGAGGGAGGGGAAAGAGACCTAACCGACATGTAACTATAAAAAGTTCAGTTATTAAGTTGAGGTTCTTCTAGGGATTAATTTTTTACTTTTTTTTTTGTATTTTGAAAATATGTAGAGTGGGATATTGGGGGGGGGGGGGACGTTTAGGGTATTACTTTAAATGGGAGGCCATTTTATTATGTGTTTAGTCTTAACGCGGTCCCCGGGTATCAAACATCCAGAAGAACGCCCTTAAACACAAGGGCGTCCAGCCTATAGCCCAGTGAACCAAACATGTTCAAAAACGCCCTTAAACACATGGGCGTCCAGCCTATAGCCCAGTGAACCAAACACGTTCAAAAACGCCCTTAAACACAAGGGCGTCCAGCCTACAGCCCAGTGAATCAAACATGTTCAAAAAACGCCCTTAAACACAAGGGCGTCCAGCCTATAGCCCAGTGAACCAAACACGTTCAAAAACGCCCTTAAACACAAGGGCGTCCAGCCTATAGCCCAGTGAATCAAACATGTTCAAAAACGCCCTTAAACACAAGGGCGTCCAGCCTATAGCCCAGTGAACCAAACATGTTCAAAAACGCCCTTAAACACAAGGGCGTCCAGCCTATAGCCCACTGAACCAAACATGTTCAAAAACGCCCTTAAACACATGGGCGTCCAGCGTGACATGGCCAAACAAAACTCTTAAACTATCTATTTACGAGTTGCACAACCCAGTGTAGCGGGGTAGGGGGTGGGGTGACTTGGGCAAGTGTCATTTGGTGGGGGTGGGGGAGGGGCGTAAGTTCATAAAGTTTTGTTACGGTTAGGTGACAAAAAGAATCTCCTGTCACGGGGCCACCCTTGAAGGCTTCATATGCAGACTGACTCAGCCGTCAGCTAGGGCAGATCTAGCCATAGCTATACCATCAAGTCTGGCCCTTGAACGTGGCTTACAGCTTACGGGCGACTTAGATAACAGCTTTGAAATTATGATATATGGACTTTGCCGATTAATCACGCAGAACAAAAAAATAAAGGGTGAGGGGGGGGGATGATAATAAACGTAGCTGTTTGACAGACAACAGACAGGTGCGGGTATAGAAAGTCTTGTCTGATAAGACTTCTTAAAACATTTCGACCCCCGACAAAAGACAAACTAAAAAAAAAATCAGGGTAAAGTGTCAGTGTGGTGGCCAGTCGTGTGGCCTTAGTTGTATATTAAGAAGACAACCTTTTCGCTTTTCCCTTCCGGTTCAATGTTTACACACACACACACACACACACAATATGATACCCCAAGTGTAAGTATTAAACCACGACAGGGGGAGAGAGCTGGTGATATAATTATCTCCATATCTCACTTTGAAGTGCAATAACAATGTTTTTATGTGTTATCGTACCAATGAGGGGGAGATATTTTACGACCGGGCTGGTTGTCGCTTCTGATCTTTTTATTTTAAGATTCTATTGCATATTGGGCGTTCGATAACTTGATAAAGTCATTATTATTATGATTTTAAAAAAAAAACATTTGCTAGTACAGAGGTGGCCCATGCACAGAGTAGACGAGAGTGTCATTTTTTTGTATTTACGGTAAAACTGTTATACAATGACGCACCGTATTCCATTAGACCAGATTATTGAATAAATGTAATGAATGAAAAGAAATAGATGAGAATAGCGTTGGGCAGATTCTGAAAAAAAAATGAAATTTTCGCAACAGGCGAAATTGTGTCATAATATTTTAATGTTACATAGCAAAGCTAATTAGGAAGGTAGATGTAAATTTGTAATTCGGTATTAAAGTTACAAAATGTACAAATCAATAAATTATCAGACATAGGGAGATTGGTGTATATAAGCAACCCCGTGTTAAAGATGTCGATGTAGCCTTCAAATTATCAGACATATGCGGAAAAGTTGGGTTTTTTTTTCAATAAAATCATCTTTGATTTACTGTTATCAATATGGCGTTATCTTATTATTGATTGGTCATTACATTAGTATTAAGCCTATTAGTTCTGTCTATTGGAATATGGAATCTTGTCGGAATCGGAGCTTACAGAAATATCGGGAAATAATATCGGAGTCAAGGTGAAAATGTTGGTATCGATCCACCACTAGTCTATTCCCCCTGATGGACTTTCATTGTCACTGAACCATATCACACCCTTAACTCCTATTTCTCTCCCCCCCCCCCAAACACCCACATACAAACAAGACACCAGAGGTAAAAAATATAAACATGTGCCACTGACCTGCCAGCTAGATCCACTAAATGTACTTTGCTGACCAGCTCACTGGGCAAGTTGTCCACTATACGGGACTGTTAAAAAAGAAAACACAGTATTAGAGTGCATGCACTTTATCTCAAAATTATATTAAAAAAAAGCTACACCGTCAACTATATAGGAGGCAGAAAACAAGAGACTTGTTACAGTCCATTCATTTCACAACCTAAGACTAGTACGTACAAGGTATCCCTGGACCCCCCCCCCAACCAATGGTATAAACAAACACCATTAATTAACTACTGGACATGGCATGTAGAGAGAAACGACTGCTCGACTGATTCACTGACCTGGGTTAAGGTGATGGTGACGATGGCGTGGCTCCTGCTACTGTGTCTGTGTATGTAGGTGGATGCAGTCATCCTTGACAGAATAAACTCACGGTCAATAATAATGTGCATTCAATCTGTTCCTTAGTTGTTGCTGATAAGGAGATGTACTTCTGCACAGCCCCCCCCCATGATATATATGTAAAACTGCATAGGGACCCCCTTGATATATATGGAAGACTGCAGAGGGCCCCTTGATATATATGGAAGACTGCACAGGCCCCCCCTTGATATATATGGAAGACTGCATGGGGCCCCCATGATATATATCGAAGACTGCACAGGGCCCCCTTGATATATATGGAAGACTGCATGGGGCCCCCATGATATATATGGAATATTCTGCAAGGACCCCCATGATATATATGGAATACTCTGCACAGGGCCCCCATGATATATATGGAATACTCTGCACAGGGCCCCCATTATATATATGGAATACTCTGCACAGGGCCCCCATGATATATATGGAAAACTCTGCAAAGGGCCACCCAATGATCTAAGAACTGCAGAAGTAGATATTTTGATATGAATTTGTGAACAATACCATTGGATTAAACCTTGTATTGTGTACAATTTCACTTGACAAACTTTTAAATATGAAAAAAAAATCACCCAATTAAAAACACCACAAATAGTTTTTCATTAACATGTTGCTACGATCTATTGGAAATGATATGTGTGTCTGACAAATGAACTACGGTACGTGTCTGTGGCAAGAAATACTTATCTATTTTTGTCCATGTTGTTTTTTTTTTTTAAAAAAAAACATATTTTAAACAAAGACTTCATTGTGACTACAATTGGTCTACATTACAACTATCCTGCAACTGGTGAATGCTACGTCCTCCTACCTTTGTTCATTGCCAAGGTCAATCAAAGCTTGAATCTCACTTGCATCTTTCACAATATGGCGGGACAAATCTTTATGAGTAACAAAAAAATATTTGCATTTAAGAAAACTAAGCGACCGTTTTAATTTTTGTATCGTTATAAAAACGCAGTGTTTTTTTTTTTGGTTTATTTGTAATGCAAAACATAACTTTGGGGTCAAGGCTTGAAACGTAGGAAGCTAGGTTATAAAAAAAGGTCGCTATAAAATGTGTTGTGGAGGTTTCAGTGTTCAACATAAAATTGAAGACATCAAATATTACACCAAAAGTTGTCTTAAAGCCGTATGCCAGACGTTCTTACAATTATAGCTGTCTAAAAGCGGCATGCCAGACGTTATTACACCTACAGCTGTCTAAAAGCTGTAAGCCAGACGTTCTTACACTTACAGCTGTCTTAAAGCCGTATGCCAGACGTTCTTACAATTATAGCTGTCTAAAAGCCGTATGCCAGACGTTATTACACCTACAGCTGTCTAAAAGCGGCATGCCAGACGTTCTTACACCTACAGCTGTCTAAAAGCTGTAAGCCAGACGTTCTTACACCTACAGCTGTCTAAAAGCTGTATGCCAGACGTTCTTACAATTATAGCTGTCTAAAAGCGGCATGCCAGACGTTATTACACCTACAGCTGTCTAAAAGCTGTAAGCCAGACGTTCTTACACCTACAGCTGTCTAAAAGCTGTAAGCCAGACGTTCTTACACCTACAGCTGTCTAAAAGCTGTAAGCCAGACGTTCTTACACCTAAAGCTGTCTAAAAGTTGCATGCCAGACGTTATTACACCTACAGCTGTCTAAAAGCTGTAAACCAGACGTTCTTACACCTACAGCTGTCTAAAAGCTGTAAGCCAGACGTTCTTACACCTACAGCTGTCTAAAAGCTGTATGCGAGACGTTCTCAAGGACACACTCCGCGACTGCCTCGGGCAACATGTCTGGACTTTTATTTTGCTGTAACCTAAAATAACTTGACAGTTATTGGGTTAACCATTGGGGGAAGGGGAGTCATAGGTCAAGATAACCAGAGATGAAGAATAGACAGCACCAGCCTAGACATAGTTACTGCCTGGGACCCACAAAAGTACCTCATTATAGAAACCCCAAAAGCTACTTAGCCTAGGGCCCGAAAAAGTTACCTTATCTACGGCCCACAACATTTACTTTTCCTGGGCTCTCAACAAAGTAAAAACGGTTCGGGCTGTATGTAAAATAAATTGCACTAATTGACTACTGACTCTGCAACTGTGATTAAAAAAAAAACTCTTATCACGCTGCTTACAGTGAGCAGTAACAACAATGCTACGAGGTGCTCACCTTTAACATACGGGCCATGTTTGGGGTGCTCGCGTACTTTGAGTGTGAATGGCTCCTTCCGTCTCCTTCGTTGTAACAGATCTCTCACGCGCTCTTTGTAGATTTCTAAGAAACTGTTAAGAAACGTTGAAACAGACGAAAATATGTTTTAATAAACATGGGTACGCTCATACAAACACTCGTACAAACGTTAAACGATCACACAAAAAGTGTAAAGTTATAGAATGAATGTTATGCAAGCATATGTTACGAAAACTGGGGGGTGGTAGGGGTCGTCTGTGAAATCCCTTTAATGATGAGATGGGACGGTGTTTGCAGTGCTCTTCTTTCATCCCCACCATAGTATAAATGTCTAAAATATACAAATAAATGGATTAAAAAACATTTTATTTTTTGTTAGGGTACATTGTTGTTTAAAATTGTGCTTGTTCAGACGTCATTTGCATACATCTCTTAGTGACAGAGAAAAATGACCATGGAGGCACTACGGGAGATGTAAAGGAAAATGTAACCATATTCTGAAAAGTTTCCGCGATCTTTGTTTATTAACGGTGAAGTTATTGGAATAGTTCCATATATAGATACAATGGCTGTTTGTGTAGGGTAAAGTTCAATAAATAGATACAATGTCTGTTTTTTTAGCACAGTGTTTGAACATGGATGAATATTTAATGAACAAATAAGATAATTAATACTTGAATGAGGCAACGAGTCCTCTCTGGAACACATCTGTCTCTCTATTGATTCAAAAATAAATTGATGCTGCAAAGGCTACATTCATTACTACAGTGACGTTTTAAAGGGGAGGTAAGCCAAACACTTGTCATGGGCTCCAAGCCATCGGGCCACCGTCGTTTCCAAATTATTATTTTTTTTTGTTGCTGAAACGAAGTTGAGCCTTTTTTGAGAAGACAGATGGGCCCCAGATGTCATAGTTTGTCAGGGGGCCTTAGTTTGTTGTTGTTGTTGTTTTGGCTGAGGCCTATCTTACGTAACGCACTCAGGTCAACTAGAGGTATGCACACTTTGTATGACGTCATCTGATGGATTTGGACCAATCAAACAGCAGAACCAAAAAAAAAAGCATAAGAATGTTCCTCTTAATCGTCATAAATTACAGCCAACCAGATCTCATGAATGTGACAGCCCATAGAATCAAACGTACAAACTTGATTCTCTCTCACTCTCTCTCTCTCTCTCTCTCTCTCTCTCTCTCTCTCTCTCTCTCTCTCTCTCTCTCTCTCTCTCTCTCTCTACTGCAGGGGGTCCTCAAAGTGTGGATCGCGACAAAATTTAAAAGTAATATTTGATGGATCGAGAATGGATGTGCGCTTAGGGCTCGTTCGCAAATGACGTAACGCAAAAAAAAGACGTTTTAGACGTTATTTTTGGAGACAAATAATGAACTTTTAGCGTATTAAAAACAGTTTTTGAGTCAAACCTAGTCAAAAAAAGTAATAACTATCGAAATTTTTAAGATACAAAATTTTCATAACGGTCAATTTTCAAAATTTCAAGTTGAGAAGAATTGCAATTTTGGCAGAAAATTCAACCAAATTTTGGATTCCCTCATAGATAATTATTTTTTTTTGACGTCACAATATCACAGACCCCCCTCCCCCTCCCAAGCGTTACGTCATTTGCGAACGAGCCCTTACCTAAAAAAAAAATTCAATCTGCGAAGCGAAAGAGAAAAAATCGATACATGAAATGAATGTCGATTTTATGATCTTTTTTTTTTTCAGTCGTACTTTTCCTTTTCATGAGGGGTCGCGAAAACAATTTAGTTGTTTAAGGTGTGTCTCAAGAAAATTTGAGATTCACTGCTCTAGTGTCTTGTTCAGCTGATTGTGTGTGTGTGTGTGTGTGCGTGTGTGTGTGTGTGTGTGTGTGTGTCCCCTGTTGAACACATGCAGTGATTTGTTCGGAAGTAAGAGTGAAGAAATGAACAGTCAACAGTGCCCATCTATGCGGGCGATATCACCACTCGAGAGACGTCGAGAGCCAACAGTAAATCATATCAATACATATCTACGACTGTCTCAACAGCGTACGTAACCGTGTTGTGGAAACCCAACAGTAAATCGTATCAATTTATCTCTAAGACTGTACCAACAACCTATATGATCAGGGTGTGGGTCTTTTTTCATCAGCTGTTCTCAACCTTTTTTTTTACGACTAAACCCCAAAGGGTGCGAAAATATATCCGAGGGTACTTCTTCAGGAATAAATATAGTCCTACTTATTTTAAGAACGGAACTTGCGGATCTTTCTATTGCGATACTTTGGTGGTACGTGAATTGAGGATGAGTCACGAAGCAAACGTGTGACCTTCTTCAAACCAGTTGTTTTAAACGAAAATTATATTTCGCTGCGTACGCCTGCAAAAATACTCCATTTATAAATAGACATTTATACTTTGCGAAAAATCCACCCGTCGCGGTAGAGTCTAGAAACCGATAAAGCTCGAAAAAGAAGAGGGAAGACTATACACTGTACACGAGACTGTACAATGTACACATTTCAGCATTCTCTCTTTCCTGTAACAAAATGTCTGACCTGATTTCAACTGTTATTCTTTGATTTTCCTTCGGACTTTCGTCAATATGTTCAAACAGGGCCTGCAATGACAACAACAAGAAAAAAACTAAATTGTTTCGTTAATCAAATACTTTCCCAACAATATCTATGCAAACTTTGATTCAAATTTAATAAATAATGTACAAGAAATTGATTAATTTTTTTTTCTAAATTCATCCGTGACCCGGATGTTTCTATTTACTCATGTACAACCCAGGATCGTTTTTCAATCAGTTGTAAAGGCTTCGGATAAAAATGATACTTTGAGACCCTTATTATTTAGACACTGACATTAATAATAATTGGTTCCATCGGCCGTATGTTGACTGACCAGCCGGGCCGTGTCCTTGCTAAGGGTCAGCTTTGTTCACTGAAGCATGCAAGGCAACAGCTCTAAACGTATGTTGTAATTGTTGATTGTTGATGTCAATAATAAGACAGCCTACAGTGAAAACATCATACAGTGTGCAGTTGTCATGATCGCGTAGAAAAAAAAATTTCACTCATTGTTAGAATCTACTGAAAAATAGGGAAAAATGGATTCTATTGACACATGATGAATCAGTCGGAGCCCTTTGGGGGGTGGCGTCTAGGGCCACCTCCATAGGCGTAGGAGGGGGCCCGGGTATAAGAGATGATGCCTTGGACACGAGAGGGGCCCGGGAATAAGAGGGGCACCAGACATAAGTCGGGCCCTGTGCATAAGAAGGGCACCGGTACTAAGAAGGACTGCGGGCATAAGAAATGCCCCAAGCATAAGAAGGGCCCCGAGCATAAGAAGGGAATATGTAAATAAGAAGAGTATCTGGCATGAGAAAGGGTCCGGGAATAAAAGGGCCCTGTGTGCTGTGTGTGAAAGGGGTCCTCTGCGTAAAAGGTGCCCTGTGCGTAAAAGGTGCTTCGTAATAGGAGTGTTTCAATACCATTTATTGCTCTGGGTTCAAGCATATAACTTAGATAGTGCCCGCACATCCCATAATGCTAATGCCACATATGGAAAGATGGTATTCCCTATTTTGCGTGACATTGGCTTCTAAATAAAAAGAACTAATCCCCCCTCCACCTGGCCCACGAACTTCCGAACTTCCGTGATTGGTCGAGAATCTCACGACTTTGACAGTTAGTAAATAGCTGGTTGTTTGTCGGTACATCTGATCCATGACTTATCTCGACACAGTCAAGTACTGTGGGGATGGGGGTTGGGGTGGCGGGGGTGGGAGAGATCGTATGGGCAATGACGTCATTGAAGTGAAGATCTTTAGAAAAGGAAAACAATACTGTCAGAACAGAACTGATAGGGAGAAGGAATGGGGTTGCGGTTGAGGCAGAGATCAAATGTCGATTACAAGTTTCAATTTTCTACCATAAGATCAGAATTCCAATTCAAAACCGATTTGTTTTAATACAACGCCAGACAAACTGATTCGTTGGTTAATAAATTGGTTAATAAATCGCTCAAGAATTTCAACAATATGTCCTTGAAGATTCTAACTTTAAATAAAACAAAGAATCAATATTGCATTAAATCATAAATACAGCAACAGGATTGGGGAAAATAGTGTCTGAAAATCACAAGATGGGTTTGACATACCGGCATCATTAATTTAAGGAATGAGGGTAAACTGTATAGGTGTGAGTAATATATGGTTAGTAGATACCATAGGTCTATATATATATCTATAGTAGATACCATCAGCAGTAGCATAGGAAGGGTACTATCGAGTTTTGGGGCCGCACAGGGCTCCGAACTAGGGGGAAAGGCTCCGAAAGAGTGCTGTTAAATGTTTTTTGCGCTTTACAGGTTGTGAAGAGGGCGCCAAAGAAATGTAACTCGCACAGGGCGCCACTATAGCTAGATACGGCTCGGAACATCAGTAATCTTCCAATCGAAATCACAAAAAAAAAAAACAATGATAAGAGATTGTAAGGCACTATCTGTGCGGCGCACGTCATGGGATCGAATCCCGTAGTTTAATAAGGCCTCGTTGGTGCCCACAGTGGACAGGGCACTCTAAGTCTCTCTCAGATGTGGCTAAACGGTCTATCAAGAGACCACACATAATCTTCATAGGTAGTTAAAAAAAAAACCCTGTCACAAGTTAACTCTACTTCAAATGACCTAGGGTCAGAATGTATTGACTTGTACATCTGTTGACCGATTTTTCTAACCCCCTCTCCTTTCTTCCTTCCTCCCATTCACTCTCTGAATTATATATTATGCCGATTTTCATATTTTTCGCCAATGTAAATGTTAGGTTTTGTTAACTAAGTAAGAAGTGAAAGAAAAATCCAAGGGTAGAAAGTGGGGGGGGGGGGGACAACCGGAGGGTGGGAGAAGGTATGACTAAGTCCTTGTACACATTTAAGCCAGCATTAACCTCTGAATAGATTAGGAACAAAGTTTCAAATATTTCTAAATCTGGGTGGCAACGGTTGGTCAGTGAGATTCCTTTCATCCCCCCCCCTTTCCCCCTCCATGATCGAATCTCCAAATACAAAGGCAGAGAGAAAAAAACAAAACAAGTCTCGTTCAGGAGATAATGGCAGCCCTGTAAGTACCTCAGTACCTTTGACTAATGGGAGCAATACACTCCCCCCCCCCCTTTTTTTCTCCTTCCCCGTGGTTGAAGTAGGCCTATTGGTACGTTCTGAAGTGGATATGATAAAACATTTGTTCAAGTAACGTCACTCTGCTACGTACTACTACTACTAAAAAGAAAGAAAGAAAGAAAGAAGTAGTTTATTCTTTTGTTGTTAAACAAAAATGTCTATTTCTTACAAATTGTGAGGTTTTGTCAACATCAAAAAGAAAAAGAAAAAGAAATGTGGGTGTTGTGGTATGAAAGGAGGTTTGAAAGATTGACAGGAAAATAATGGACGTATGTGCAGGGACTGAGAAGGGGATTGGGGGGGGGGGAGATAATCGTAGTTGAATGTAAACACTAGTACACATTAAGCGCGCACTAATACACAACACACACATGGTAATGATTCAGCACTATTCTCGTATTCATTTTTTGGGAAAGAACAGACCAATGATAGACGCACTTTTGTTGGTCTCGGTTGGGGAGGGGGGGCGGTGACAGTGTGATTGAGCGTTTGACTTGACAGGCTAATCAAAACATTCTCCAGTTCGAACCCCGGCGAGTGCCGGAGACATCCTCGTGTCCGATAGATGACCCCCCCCCCGGATGGTCTCTAAAACTTAGGCTTTATTGAGTTATTAATTCCACCATTGAATATTGGAAAAATATTTGATGTGTAGGACTGTATTTTTATAACGCTTGAGTTCAGATCAACTACAATGTACAACCTATCAACTACAATATACAACTTCTCTCAACTACAATGTAAACTTCTATCAACTACAATGTACAACTTCTATCAACTACAATGTACAACTTCTATCAACTACAATGTACAACTTCTATCAACTACAAAGTACAACTTCTATCAACTACAAAGTACACCTTCTATCAACTACATTGTACACCTTCTATCAACTACAATGTACAACTTCTATCAACTACAATGTACAACCTATCAACTACATTGTACAACTTCTATCAACTACATTGTACACCTTCTATCAACTACATTGTACACCTTCTATCAACCACATTGTACACCTTCTATCAACTACATTGTACACCTTCTATCAACTACATTGTACACCTACTATCAACTACATTGTACACCTTCTATCAACTACATTGTTCACCTTCTATCAACTACATTGTACACCTTCTATCAACTACATTGTACACCTTCTATCAACCACATTGTACACCTTCTATCAACTACATTGTACACCTTCTATCAACTACATTGTACACCTTCTATCAACTACATTGTACACCTTCTATCAACTACATTGTACACCTTCTATCAACCACATTGTACAACTTCTATCAACGTGTTGTGAGACTTGAAGTTCTGTTTGTTTGTTCCCCCCCCCCCTGCCCCACCCCCTACTGTCTCGGTTAAATCCAGCTAAATGTTTCCCTGATTCTAAATTGGTTTGGGGCTGGGGGTGGGGGTATTTTAAACTCCCGCAAAAGGGGACCGGGTGGGGGATTGTACGTCACAAAATTTAATTGATTTGCTATCGAACTCGAAGCCAATATAATTTTGATTTTAGCCTCTTGGATTTTTTTGGGGGGGGGGGGGTGAGGTATATGGGTCAATGGCAACCCAACACCACACACACATTAACGGTATCGCCTCCCCCTCCCCCCACACACACACAAACATAAATGCATTCCCCCCACCCTCCCGGGGAGAAATGATTGGCTGAGGAGTGGTGGAAAAGATGTGGGACAGTCATGGTCACTAATGAAGAAAAAAACAACTGACCAGTGGACGTAGGACAGTTTGTCTCAATATTCACAGCCACTTGCTCCCTATCGTGTCAATTTTACCAACGGAACAATTAACAATCATTTTTTTTTTAATTCTATCGCTTTAACCTCCTCACACACACACACCGGTAAGTTGCTGCTAATCATTACACTGACACAAACAATAATCTCGTATCACAGTTAACCCGAGTCAATGTACACTTTCTAATGGTTTTACCATTCGCGAAGCAACATACATAACATGCTTCATCGGGACTGCTAAAAGATGAGCTAGTCTTTGACACCCCCCTCCCTTGACGGTCTCCATTTACTAGGGCCCCCTCTAGTCACATATATACACACACTAAGTGCTAGGACCTTTTTAAAGCAGATTATTGTACCCAAGTCCGAAGCCAGGGGGGGGGCTATAGCCCCCCCCCCAATTAATTCTAAAAATCAAATTTTATTATAAAATATACTTCGTTATCAATGCGTTCCAATTTTTTCTTATATAAAACTCTCCGCACAGCCCCCGCCCCCCAAACCGCACAGCCCCACCCCCAAAACAAAATCCTGGCTACGGTCTTGATTGTACCCTATGCCCCCAACCTCCGAAGAGAAGTGTCAGGCACACAGAGCCGTCCTTATGGATAGGCAAACTAGACAAAAGTCTTAAGAGTGCTAATATGACCCCAAAATACACTTTTTCTAACCCCCCCCGCCCCCGCCCCTCCCCAAATCTAATCTGACATTCTCTGTGTAGAGCCCCTTAAGCCCTAAAAAAAACCGCTCTGCGTGGAACTTTGCCTAAACATTTATATATTTCAATGAAACCCATTTCCAAAATAAAAATTAAATTAAACTTCACATTAACAAAAAAAACAACAAAAAAGAGCAACTCTTCAGTGATTGTGGCTCAAGAAATATTTTCATTGTTCAGGCAATTCGTTTCGAGAAAATTCCATCGCAATGCTCAATATAAAAAAAATGTCACTTAATATTGACAGGATAAGTGATTTTTCCGTGCATTTATCCAAGGTCCTTTTTTTTTTTATTTACTTATTTACCTTACCAGGAACAAAAGGTCAATCGAGAGTTCAACCAATCACGTTACGCCAGTAATTTCAACAAGAGGAAAAAGCATTAAAAAAAATCCACTGTCCGTCATATTACAGTGAAGCGATATATAAGAAAATCTAAAGCTATTAAGTTTTCCCTTTCAGTAGAGGACATAAAAATCGATGACATATTTCAATTTTTATACCGTGTAAATTCTTTTTTTTTTAAATGGGTGGCTTCGTTTGTGAAGGATTCCTCGCTAGGCGGGGAGACATTTATTTGCGGTATCAATTCAGGGGGTAACTCTGGCGAGAACATGACAGCCCGTGTCTAAAGAGTTATTGAACCTTGAAAATACTAGATCCCATTGACCTTTTTTTTTTTTGTTGTTGTTATTAATGGTCGCAACATTTTTAGAGTTGACAGCAAAAGTGTGGAGGGGGAGGGGGAGATCTTGGCAACACTTCATTACTACGCATGTCAATAAAATGTCAACAAAAAGAGAGAAAACAATTCAACATTACAACAAGTCTCTGTGCGAAATATAATACAGTGTATTTGGCTTTAAAAAAAAAAGCAATAAAATGTAGCAAACCATTGTTTTTGTTTGTTTCTTAAAGTGGGATGGGCAGATACCTCGGCGACATCTTAGGGCCCCCCGTGAGACAGATACGTCGTCGACATTTTAGGGCTCCCTCCCTACTGTCAAAGGGGCGCCCCTTTTTTATAATATACTCATTTCTATTAAATCCGATGCTATAGTCCCCAACGATAAAGGCGCCCTGTGCGGCAGAACAACCCGTAGTACCCTTCCTAACGCCACTGGTGGAAACTAATGAAGTTTTAACAATATTGTTAAAAGGCTAAAAAAGTCGAAAAGCCGGAAAATTATCTCATTAAGTGGTTTGCGACATCTGCAGTTTCTAAGTCGATTTACAAAGAAAAATAAATAACAGACACTGACTATTGAAAATTATAGCAGGTAGACAGTAGTAAAGAAAGAGACAGTAGGATTTAACACATACACATACACACACACACACACATATATATATATATATATATATATATATTTATTTATATATTTATGTATTTATTTATTTATTTATAACTCACATATTCCCGTAAGCTCCCGCACATTCCCAAAAGCTCCTACATATTCCCATTCTCTCTCTCATTCTCTCTTTCTCTCTCTCTCTCTCTCTCTCTCTCTCTTTCTCTTTAGTTATCTCTCTTTTTCGATAATTGAATCTACGTATGCATGGCAGAAAATTAAAACAAAGCTTATAGTCCGTTTCAATTATTGAAAAATAGGAGTAGAATTTACTGATGCGTAAAATTTTGACCTTACGTGGTTGAAAATAAACACAAAGCCTATAGTCCCATGCACCAAATACTAAACAGGAGTAGAATCAATTGGCACATAAGCTCCAACACATTCCCATAAGCTCCTACATATTCCCATAAGCTCCTAATATTCCCATAAGCTCCTACATATTCCCATAAGCTCTTATTATTCCCTTAAGCTCCTAATAATCCCATAAGCTCCCACTAATTCCCATAAGCTCCTACATATTCCTATAAGCTCCTACATATTCCCAAAAGCTCTTACATATTCCCATAAGCTCCTACATATTCCCATAAGCTCACACATATTCCCATAAGCTCCTAATATTCCCATAAGCTCCCACTAATTCCCATAAGCTCCTACATATTCCCATAAGCTCCTAATATTCCCATAAGCTCCTACATATTCTCATAAGCTCCCAATTATTCCCATAAGCTCCTACATATTCCCATAAGCTCACAGATATTCCCATAAGCTCCCATATATTCCCATAAGCTCCTACATATTCCCATAAGCTCCCGAAAATTCCTATAAGCTCCCATATATTCCCATAAGCTCCTACATATTCCCATAAACTCCTACATATTTCCATAAACTTCCTAAAATTCCCATAAGCTCCTACATATTCCCATTAGCTCACACATATTCCCATAAGATCCTACATATTCCCATAAGCTCCTACATATTCCCATAAGCTCCCAAATATTCCCATAAGCTCCTACATATTCCCATAAACACCCACATATTCCCATAAGATCCTACATGTTCCCATAAGCTGCAAAATATTCCCATAAGCTCCAACTTATTCCCATAAGCTCCTACATATTCCCATAAGCTCCTACTTATTCCCATAAGCTCCTACATATTCCCATAAGCTCCTACATATTCTTATAAGCTCCTAATATTCCCATAAGCTCCTACATATTCCCATAAGCTCCTACATATTCCCATAAGCTCCCACATATTCCCATCATTTCCTACATATTTCCATAAGCTCCCACTTATTCCCATAAGCTGCCATATATTCCCATAAGCTCCTACATATTCCAATAAGCTCCCAAAAATTCCCATAAGCTCCCAAGTATTCCCATAAGCTCCTACATATTCCCATAAGCTCCCAAATATTCCCATAAGCTACTACATATTCCCATTAGCTCCCACATATTCCCATAAGATCCTGCATATTCACATAAGGTCCTACATATTCCCATAAGCTCCCAAATATTCCCATAAGCTCCTACTTATTCCCATAATATCCTACATATTCTCATAAGATCCTACATATTCCCATAAGCTGGCAAATATTCCCATTCTCTCTCTCTTTTTCTCCTTATTTCGCTCTCTCTCTATCTCATACTCTGTCTGTCTCTCTCTCTCTCTCTCTCACTCTCTCTCTCTATCACTCTGTATATATATATATATCTCACAAATTCCGTTAAGTTCCCATATATTCCCATTCTCTCTCTCTCTTTCCTTATCCCTCTTTTTTGATAATTGATATGAAGTTGAATATACTTATGCATGGCAGTTGATCATTGTAAAGCAGAAAATTTAAACGAAGCTTATAGTCCGTTTCAATTATTGAAAAATAGGAGTAGAATTTACTGATGCGTAAAATTTTGACCTTACGTGGTTGAAAATAAACACAAAGCCTATTGTCCCATTTACCAAATACTAAACAGGAGTAGAATCAATTGGCACATATTCCCATAAGCTCCTACATATTCCCATAAGCTCCTAATATTCCCATAAGCTCCTACATATTCCCATAAGTTCCTAAAATTCTCATAAGCTCCTAATATTCCCATAAGTTCCTATATATTCCCATAAGCTCCCACATATTCCCATAAGTTCTTACATATTCACATAAGCTCCCACATATTCCCATAAACTCCTACATATGGCATATTCCCATCAGCTCCAATATACTCCCATAAGCTCCTACATATTCCCATAAGCTCCCACATATTCCCATAAGCTCCCACATATTCCCACAAGCTCCTACATATTCCCATAAGCTCCCACATATTCCCATAAGCTCCTACATATATTCCCATTCTCTCTCTCTCTCTTTCTCTCTCTCTTTCTCTCTCTCTTTCCTTTTCCTTATCTCTTTTTGATAATTGACATAGAGTTGAATCTACTTGTGCATGGCAGTTGATCATTGTATTGCAGAAAATTGAAACAAAGCTTTTAGTCCGTTTCAATTATTGAAAAATAGAAGTAGAATTTGCTATAGTCCCATTCACCAAATACTAAACAGGAGTAGAATCAATTGGCACATATTCCCATAAGCTCCTACATATTCCCATAAGCTCCCACATATTCCCATAAGCTCCTACATATCCCATAAACTCCTACATATGGCATATTCCCATAAGCTCCAATATACTCCCATAAGCTCCTACATATTCCCATAAGCTCCCACATATTCCCATAAGCTCCCACATATTCCCATAAGCTCCTACATATTCCCATAAGCTCCCACATATTCCCATAAGCTCCTACATATTTTCATAAGCTCCTAAAAATTCCCATAAGCTTCCACATATTCCCATAAGCTCTTACATATTCCCATAAGCTCCCGAAAATTCCCATAAGCTCCCATATATTCCCATAAGCTCCTACATATTCCCATAAGCTCCTACATATTCCCATAAGCTCCCATATATTCCCATAAGCTCCCACATATTCCCATATGCTCCCACATATTCCCATAAGATCCTACATATTCCCATAAGCTCCTACATATTCCCATAAGCTCCTACTTATTCCCATAAGCTCCTACATATTCCCATAAGCTCCTACTTATTCCCATAAGCTCCTAAATATTCCCATAAGCTCCCACATAATCCCATATGCTCCCACATACTCCCATAAGCTCCCACATATTCCCATAAGCTCCTGCATATTCCCATAAGCTCCTACATATTCCCATAAGCTCCTACATATTCCCATAAGCTCCCACATATTCCCATAAGCTCCTACATATTTTCATAAGCTCCTAAAAATTCCCATAAGCTTCCACATATTCCCATAAGCTCTTACATATTCCCATAAGCTCCCGAAAATTCCCATAAGCTCCCATATATTCCCATAAGCTCCCACATATTCCCATATGCTCCCACATATTCCCATAAGATCCTACATATTCCCATAAGCTCCTACATATTCCCATAAGCTCCTACTTATTCCCATAAGCTCCTCAATATTCCCATAAGCTCCCACATATTCCCATATGCTCCCACATACTCCCATAAGCTCCCACATATTCCCATAAGCTCCTGCATATTCCCATAAGCTCCCATATATTCCCATAAGCTCCTACATATTCCCATAAGCTCCAATATACTCCCATAAGCTCCTACATATTCCCATAAGCTCCCACATATTCCCATAAAATCCCACATATTCCCATAAGCTCCTACATATTCCCATAAGCTTCCACATATTCCCATAAGCTCTTACATATTCCCATAAGCTCCCGAAAATTCCCATAAACTCCCATATATTCCTATGAGCTCCTACATATTCCCATAAGCTCCTACATATTCTCATAAGCTCCCAAATATTCCTATAAGCTCCTACATATTCCCATAAGCTCCTACATATTCCCATAAGCTCCCAAATATTCCCATAAGCTCCCACATATTCCCATATGCTCCCACATATTCCCATAAGATCCTACATATTCCCAAAAGCTCATACATATTCCCATAAGCTCCTACTTATTCCCATAAGCTCCTACATATTCCCATAAGCTCCTACTTATTCCCATAAGCTCCTAAATATTCCCATAAGCTCCCACATATTCCCATATGCTCCCACATACTCCCATAAGATCCTACATATTCCCATAAGCTGCCAAATATTCCCATTCTCTCTCTCTTTCTCCTTATTTCGCTCTCTATCTCATACTCTGTCTCTCTCTCTCTATCTAACTATCTCTCTGTGTATATATATATTTATTTATTTATTTATATCTCACATATTCCCATAAGTTCCCATATATTCCCATTCTCTCTCTCTCTTTCCTTATCTCTCTTTTTGGATAACTGACAATGAGTTGAATCTACTTATGCATGGCAGTTGATCATTGTAAAGCAGAAAATTGAAACGAAGCTTATATTCCTTTTCAATTATTGAAAAATAGGAGTAGAATTTACTGATGCGTAAAATTTTGACCTTACGTGGTTGAAAAAAAACACAAATCCTATAGTCCCATTCACCAAATACTAGACAGGAGTAGAATCAATTGGCACATATTCCCATAAGCTCCCACTTATTCCCATAAGATCCTACATATTCCCATAAGCTCCCACGTATTCCCATAAGCTCCTAATATCCCCATAAGCTCCTACATATCCCATAAGCTACATATTCCCATAAGCTCCCACATATTCCCATAAGCTCCTACATATTACCATAAGCACCTACTTATTCCCATAAACTCCCACATATTCCCATAAGATCCTACATATTCCCATAAGCTGCCAAATATTCCCATTCTCTCTCTCTTTTTCTCCTTATTTCGCTCTCTCTCTATCTCATACTCTGTCTCTCTCTCTCTCTGTCTCTCTCTCTCTCTCTCTCTTTCTCTCTGTATAAATTTATTTATTTATTTATTTATATCTCACATATTCCCATAAGTTCCCATATATTCATATTCTCTCTCTCTTTCCTTATTTTTCTTTTTCGATAGTTGAGAGTTGAATCTACTTATGCATGGCAGTTGATCATTGTATAGCAGAAAATTGAAACGAAGCTTATACTCCGTTTCAATTATTGAAAAATAGGAGTAGAATTTACTGATGCGTAAAATTTTGACCTTACGTAGTTGAAAATAAACACTAAGCCTATAGTCTGACTTTATGTTGGGGAAGTAAAGGCGGCTGGGCGTTGTGCTAACCACACAATCCCTTCAAATGCCGAGGTTATAGAAACAGATGAATTCTACACTTCATCTGCCCCGATGGCCCGATAGGGTTAAGGGAACTTTACTATAGTCCCATTCACCAGATATTAAACAGGAGTAGAATCAATTGGCACATATTCCCATAAGCTCCTACATATTTCCATAAGCACCCATATATTCCCATAAGCTCCTACATATTCCCATAAGCTCCAAAAAAATCCCATAAGCTCCTACATATTCCCATAAGCTCCTACATATTCCCATAAGCTCCTACATATTCCCATAATACAATAGTATTAATTCTTCACTTTCGATTTAACGCAGGGACCAAATCTCTTTAATATATATTATTTTTAAAATGGCACATCATGACATCACTCGAGCATAACTTCCGTCATTCCGGCAGAGTCGCGCACCTGCATAGCAACGGAATCACGGCGGTCAATACATTAGTGAATCGGTGGGGAAGATTGTGAGTAAATGTTTACTGGTCATATAAAATAGTAAGGGTGTGGGTTTTTTTTTTTTTTTTTTTTTTTTGGGGGGGGGGGGGGGGCTAGAGTGGGAGAATGAGAGAAGGATAATGGTTCGATATCAACCAAGAAGTCGCCACTAACACTTTTTACTACACATATTGATCAGAGGACTGATTGAGTTCCGCCCACAAGTATGATGCTATTTATATCATCACGTGACTGAAATAGCATCATGCAGTCTAAATGGTATGGAAGCGCTGTCCACAAAATTAAGCAGTATTATTATTAGAGAATGCAAGACCAAAGAGGACGCATACATAAATGCTTATGTCCTAGGACCCGTTCTGCAAAAGGGGGCCCACACTGCAAAAAAGGGGGCCCCTTTTAAGTAATTATTCCTTTTAAATGTGGTGTATGAAGGCTCCGACATAACTTTGCCCAAGGCCCCCTAGGACCTCCCCCCCCCCTGAATACAATATGAACGACTCTGGCGGCGGGACTGTATAGTCAATACGTAGTAATGAGATAGAACCCCAAGTACAGTTTTAGAACCACTTACCTCGCATATTCTTGGCGTTATGCCCAGCTCACCCTGTGAAATGAAGAAAAAAAGTTTTATATTTTTATTTATTAATATATATATATATATATATAGTCGTGGGAGATACATGGGGGGGGCGAGTGGTGTAGTGCAGGGGTCGGCAACCTACGGCTCGCGAGCCGCATGCGGCTCTTTCGATGTCAAGTTGCGGCTCTTTCGATGTTGAATAGCGGCCTTCCAGTTCCATGAGCAAATAATAATAATTATATCATTTTATATACCCATTCCTAATGAAATACCATAATACTGAAACAATAATTTTAGTGGCTCTTTAAAAACTGAGAAAATTGTAAATCATAACTTTTGGCTCTTCCGTCTCAAAAGGTTACCGACCCCTGGTGTAATGCACTCGACTTTCAACTGAGAGTCTCGGGTTCGATCGTCGGTGAGAAACACGGGAATCTCGCCATTTCCTAATGAAAGTTGGGAAAAAGTCTCCCAAGTCTACCTACATAGCTTTAAATGGGTACCAGAATTAATTAAGTAGAGGGGAAATTGATGGCTGGGTGTTGTGCTAACCACACAACCCGTTAATATGCCGTGGTTTAAAAAAAAAAGCAACAGATTTCTACACCTTATACTTAATCACTGCTGTATTAGAGATCATACAATCATGTCCTATGCAGCACTGTTATTCAAATAGTTTTAAGAAACAACTCGTTCAATAAAGTGAGGTTTTCAAAAAATTTATCGCGGGGGGGGGGGGTGGAAAAACTACTCAGACGATTCCTTTTATACGAGAGAACAAAATTAGTAACAACAATGTATTAAAATAATTATGGCTTGCATTTTTTAGAGGTTGCATTAAATTGGAAATCTTGTTTTACCGGCTTGCTCAAAGTTTAACCAACCAGGGTGCCAGATTGTGCAGCGAGAGCCAAAATAAAAAAAAAATGAAAATAAATAATATTAAAGTAGCACACCGTCAAGTGCCAAATCATGTCCACAAACTTCTGATATAACGGATCTGAGAGTTGTTTCTCATAATGTGTTATTTGTGCTGGGGGGCCACGGGGGCGGATCAATCAGTGTACTCTACGGACCTGGAGTTATTGATTGCGTCAATATTTATACATCCCTATCACTTTATCCCACTTCAGTTTCGACAGTTCCCTCCAGAACTTATTTATACTTCGCATTTTTATAATTTTTTTAACATTCTTTTTTATTAAGAACCGTATACTATATATATATATATATATATATATATAGTCGTGCGATATATAACTGGGTTGGCTGCATGTACACAGAGCCGTCCGTTCGCATAGACTGGAAAACTATGGTCATTATGCAACCGCCTCAGGGCCCCCACAGCCCCTTCCACTATTCATTCATATGGTAATAATAGGGCCCCGTCGGGCACGTTTGCCCAGGACCTTCAAATATTTCTTGAATCACTGACTAGGGCCCCGAACGAACTAAGAACGGCACTGCATTTACCTGTGTGTGTGGGTGTATATGCACACCCACACTTTACGTAACACCTATGTGATAAGTTTGATTAATAAAACCTCGACCAACAATTCACGCTGTAACCTCCCTCATCACAATGTGACTTTCTCTGAACATGCCCCCATCACCATGTGACAATGTCAGAACGCGAGATTCCAGTCACGTCTAAGGGTTGAATGTTTTATGAGAGTCGAACGTCACACGGAGTGACGCAATTTCATTACGTGACGACATATCTACCGATCACCGCCTCACGTAAAATCATATAGCACGTCTGCTGTGCCGAGAGACAAACGGGGTAAAAACGAGACGATTACTGGGATAAATCAAATCGGGTGGCGGTGGAACGTGGTGAAGATGGAGGGTTCGAATTCTTACCGAGAGTTGGATGGTCGTGCGGTTTAGACGGTCGACAGTCGACCAGAAGGTCCCATGTTTAATCCTATCTAGTAGACTCGGCATTCTTTTAGGAATTTAAGTCATGGTGAAAGTGCCCCCAAAGTCCACCCAGCTTAAAATGAGCATCTGCTAATAGCTCGGATAGCACGGAGCATCCATGACCATTGATTGCAATTCACACTATGGTGGAAGGGCGCCATATTAAAACATTTCTCGTCAGCAGTTTTGAATAAAAATAACTCATCCTTACAGGAGCTATATGAAAAGTGGGATATATGATACGATACAAATAACATAGAGAAGGTTAATATATTTTATTTTAAATTTGAGTGCATGCAATATAATGTAAGACAATTTGAGTGCATGCAATATAATGTAAGACAATTTGAGTGCATGCAATATAATGTAAGACAATTTGAGTGCATGCAATATAATGTAAGACAATTTGAGTGCATGCAATATAATGTAAGACAAATTGAGTGCAAGCAATATAATGTAAGACAATTTGAGTGCATGCAGTATAATGTAAGACAATTTGAGTGCAAGCAATATAATGTAAAACTTTACAAAACAAATGTCTTCAGTACTCACAGGGTAACCCATCATGGTGTAAGTCTTCCCTGTGCCTGTCTGTCCGTAGGCAAACATGCAGGCGTTGTAGCCCTCGATGGCGTCTTGCAGTATCTCTGTGCCCATGTCTTGATAGATCTGACGAGGGTACAAGGAGAAATGTGTGTCAGTTAGTGACATCTGGTAAACAATACACGAGTTAAGGGACGTGGGGTGATGGGGGAGGGGGTTGTTTGGTTGTTTTTAAACAGTGACATGTGATTGATGAGCCTTAAAAAAAAGGGTACAGTTAGACATGGCGGCCCCCGCAAGCATTCGTGTCTATCGTGCTTTATCAAACATATAATTTGTGGTTTAGTGTGAATGGTTGAAGAAGAAATTCTTCACGCTTCAGCGCTGATTAAAAGAATTTGAGGCGGGGGGAGGCATTCTTTGTTTGTTTGTTTTCTTTACATGGTTTTGTTTGCTAGTTTGCTGTTGTTGTTTTTTGTTGTTTGTTTTGGTTATTTTTTTTGTGTCATCTCAAACACCAATTTAAGTACATTAACCAATCAAGATAACTATATACCATCAATATATGCATTTTATAACACGACATGTACCCATTAATAAAAGTACATATATAATTCATATATATATATATATATATATATATATATATATATATATATATATATATATATATATATATATATTAGAGCTGCTGTTCGATTAAAAAAATTGATCGAAATTAACGCATGATTAAAAATTTTAATCGCAAATTAACGCACATTTTAATCGACACAATATAATACAATTGTTTGTATTCAAACTAATATGTCATAATATCAAAGCAAAACATTGACATAATAAAAAAGTCATTTTAGTTTACGAAAGATGTTTAATGAATTATAAAATATTTATTAATCATTAGCATATAAATCTATTGAATTAGTTATTGAGACCAGTTTATGGACATGTATCAATCACGTCAATGACGCGAATTGTTTTCTTTGTATTTCACAACAATGCCTAACCTTTTTTTCTTCGTACCAAAGTTTCCGGACTAATGAAGTATGTCAACCCCTCTTCCCTCCCTCCCTGTCATATTTTGCTTCACATCGCCCACACGTATGTCTTGTTTACCCTACACTTCCCATCAAAAAAAAAATACACACGTCATTTATATCTCAAATGTAACTTTTCTTTCATAAAATAATAGTATAGCCAGAAAGTTGTCGCTCACTTATTATTAACGCGTTTTTTTCTTTATTCCAACCCCCCCCCCCTCTTTCACAACAAGTCACATTTTTAACACACTCTCACTCCACTTAAAGATGTCCCAAAAACATGTTGACACCGGTTCCATTGTTTCAAACTAGGAGCACGCGTCAGAAATGACAATCCTCTTGTTTCAAGGTCATACAGCTGCTATGATTTTACGTAGACGTGACGTTTACCCCACCAATACAACTATGGTCGCCGAGTTGAAGGACAAGTTTACTTTTAATCTTCTTTTGAAGTTTTTGTTTTGTGCGTCGATGTTACTCTTTTATTCTTTCATTCATTTACTTTCTTACTATCAACTATTTTTTAAATGTTTTAGTGAACAACAGAAAAGAAAATTTTATTTTTTATCGGTCTGTCAGTTATATTAATAAAAAAATATCTTGTAAAATGAGACTCTTTAATGTTACCGTATGGCAATTTTCAAACGGTCAAAGCTAAAATTTTGAAAGGTCGGCTTTCATTTTTCATCTTCTGTTGTTCTTTCTTTCGTGTGTCAACATTAAAGATTCTTTCTTTCGTTTCATTTTGGTTATAGCAAGGGAGCAGGAGGTTCACTTGTCGAAGGGCTATATAACAAAACATCGTAATTTTATATTACAATTGGGGATTTTGTCGACGTACCTAGGGGTGAGGGTGTGTGTAAATTGTGACAGGGTGGAGGTGGTAGATCTGCTTAATAAGTGAACGCAACTTGTAGCGTGAAATTCCGTTATTTATCGATTTGGTGAACTTTCAGCATTTTGGTCAAATTAACGCATTTAGGTATTGCGTTAAAAATTTTAATTGCAAATTTTTTTTGACGCGTTAATCGCAAATTAACGCAGTTTAATCAGCAGCCCTAACGTATATATATATATATATATATATATATATATATATATATATATATATATATATATATATATATAAGAGAGAGAGAGAGAGAGAGAGAGAGAGAGAGAGAGAGAGAGAGAGATCAAGAACATGTTCCATCAACAATATAATTTCTGAACATTGTCTAAGTTTGTCCATTAATAATTCTGTTTATAAAACCGTTCAGTTTAACACCATAATTTCGCTACTCTACATTTCTCTCTTTTCAAACACACAGTTACCTACATATAATATATATAAAAGCGATTTGGTCTCTGCGTTATACATTATAAAAAAAATATTTTATAAAAAACAACGTTTTTCTTGCGTACTAAAAAGCAGAAAATAATTTCTGAATAAACTGGTAACATGGTAATAGTAATAGACTTTATAAGAGCTTCTGATTTTTACAGTTGGGCTCATAAATCTTATATTATGTGAATGTTTGTATTACAGTATTAGAATCATCACATGTTAACAACTAAATCCCAAAAGAATTATTACAGAAGGTTTTCGAAATATCACGATATTGCAGATCATTTATTAGAACTTAGTCTAGATAACAAAAATGCATATGAGAATGTAAAATTAATTCTAGTGTTGTATAACATGCGCCCAACGTTTTTCGTTTTTTATAAAAATCACGACGCAGCGCTGAATATTTTCTTCTGCGCAACCAATCTTGGTGCGCCTCTGGATGTCGGTGTAGACCAGGGGCGCACAAAAATGTGGGGAGGGAAGGTGTGCAGGGGGGGGGGTAAATAGGTAACGTTATATAATCAAAATCAGGCTGTAATTAGAATCGATGCGGCTTCAATGCGAAGATTTTTTTTAATAACCAGATAAGTTCAAGATCTTCTATTTTGTCGTAAACTGAACATTGTACTCGATGTGTCTTTATAAAAACAAAAGTTTGATGTACGTAAGGTCACCATCCCCTGTCGTCATCACTATGTATGATATAAATAGTGATGGGACGATATCGATTCCAAAAAAAAAACCAATAACCGATTTCAATAACGATATACGATATCTAAAGCGGAAAAAAAATGAATAAAATAATGTTTCGAAACTTTAAAATAATGTCCCCTATATATTCTGACTTAGAATGCGGTATTTAGAAGTACAATTATCTGATTCCGATTTACAAAAAACTTCGAATATTTCCGACGATCCAATCCGATATTAAATTTCGTCGCTGGACAAAGTATGACACGGTTTATTCTAAATACAAACATGGGGAAACTATACAATTCTGATATCAGTCTAGACTTTATTTTAATCTATTTACAAAATGAAAAGGGTACTGATGTGGGTGAGGAATGTGATGAATGAAGACTTGAAACCTCTGATATTTTTTTTTGTTATATTGATTTTGTTTTCTCAATAAAATCCATACATAATATCAAACAATGGAACGAGTTTGATTTTTTTAATGTTTCGTTTCGTTTCCTGCAGCCCTGAGGGTGTATCTTAAAACATGAAGTGGAAAGTAAACGAGGGAATATAAAAAAAAACCCACACGCCGTCGTTATGTGTAAATAATGGGAGATTAAATTCACGGTCGTCGGTTCACGGCGGTTATCAAACATAAACACAAACGCAGAAACAGTGGCTGGTTCTGTCGGGGGGGGGGGAGACTGCGGTCAGTGAAGTTAGATGTCATCACAATTAGCTGAAACTTTGAGTCCCACGACAACCCCCCCCCCCCTCATTCCTGCGCTGATAACCCTGGCCGTCCTATTACTTGCTGTACCACCAAATGTAGTTATGTCTATCTTTCTATTAATATGTATGTCCATCTATTAAAATGTATCTCTGTCTATTAATAATGTATGTCTATCTGTTTATATGTCTATCTATTTGTATGTATGTCTCTCGAAGTCTCGCTATGCCTATCTACAAATTTATCTGTTTATCTTTTAATAAGTCTGTGTATCTTTATATCAGTCTGTCTAGATAGTTATCTGTGTATATCTGATTTTATTTTCTTTAATTTGTCAAGGTTAACCTTAAAATCCATAAACAATGTAGGAAATTAAGAAAGACATATGATTACATTAGGTGTGGACTAATGAGGGACTATTATCCACATGTGGATTTTTTGGTGAGTTTTGTGCGGTCCACAATGAGTCAGTTTTTTTCCCCATTATTTCACTTCTTTGTTTCATTAAAATGAAAAAAAATGTACTATTGTGTGGCTCTCGTCAAATGCCCGGAGTGTGGCTCTTGTCAAAGGCCCGGAGTGCGGCTCTCGTCAAAGGCCCGGGGTGTGGCTCTCGTAAAAGGCTCGGAGTGCGGCTCTCGTCAAAGGCCCGGGGTGTGGCTATCGTCAAAGGCTCGGAGTGCGGCTCTCGTCAAAGGCCCGGAGTGCGGCTCTCATCAAAGGCCCGGAGTGCGGCTCTCGTCAAAGGCCCGGGTGCGGCTCTCGTCAAAGGCCCGGAGTGCGGCTCTCGTCAAAGGCCCGGAGTGCGGCTCTCGTCAAAGGCCCGGGGTGCGGCTCTCGTCAAAGGCCCGGGGTGCGGCTCTCGTCAAAGGCCCTGGATGTGGCTCTCGTCAAAGGGCCGGGGTGTGGCTCTCGTCAAAGGCCCGGGGTGTGGCTCTCACCGACTTCATGGCGAGGGGGGGGCACCCCCTGAGCTATATGGGTCATGACTGCCACAGTGTATCGATGTTGACTGATAATGTTTAGACGAAAATACTTTCTATGTGCTTAAATTTTCGTAAATGGTTTTATCTTGGTTTCTAGCATTGGATCTTGAAAGAAAAATTAAAAGAAAAATGTACAAGTTAGGACCAATGTTTGCTAGCCGGCCAATTTTCAGACACAGGCCGCCCAATGTGAACATGGGCTGGGTGCGACCGGCCAATGTGGGAGTGACGTTGTGAAACAGTATCGTATGATAGAGATAAAATCAACTGCGAACTTTTTGAAAGTGTGTGGAAGGGGGGGGATAAAGCCAGATAAATTTATTGCAAATAGATTGACCACAGGGCGTGGCCGACTGCTTTTATTTAATGTCAACAGATTTAGATCAGATTAGTAGTGTCTTTTGATCCTTATCGAAATAGTTAAAACTATAAATAATTTATTATCTGCCAAAACTATACAAAAAAATGTAAAAGGCTATAAAATAGTGTTCATGTCACTAACACGCCCAGTGTCCTGCTTGTCCACTCTAACGCATGTTTCTGTCATTTTTTTTCTGTCATGTTCGTGTCAATGGAAATCTTCTCGCCCCAGTGACGTCAATGACAGGCAGCAGTGGGTAATCGATTATTTTATTCAAGTATCGGTCCTTCTGGCGTGTCACACTGATACATCCCAGCACCGACATAGTTGACAGTAATTCTCAAATGTACAAGACACTGGATTACAGAATAAGGGTCGGCTGGCTGAATACATTTTCAATGTAGACAGACATGGCTAATGGGACGATATAAATAGTTATAGAGAAAAACAAGCAATTGAGCCTGTTCCATTCTGGACACAGGACGTGTTAGCGCATTTTCATGTTATGTATCAGTACGTTTGTTAGCTTTCAGTAAATATTTGTAAATTTTGGAAATGTTTATAAATTCAATTGTGTAATGCATATATCTGTAAAAAAAAAAATATTATAAAGACGTTTCTTTATATTTGAAAAAAAATTATTGTCTCTTAAATCTAACTAAAAGTGGTTTGTGGTTACTGAAATAGGACTCATAATTGAAAACATTCGAAATTGTAGTCATTTAATCGTCCGAAAACTCCGTCAATTGTTGCATAGCTCTGATATTTTCAATTAAACTCAGAACACAAGCTTACTATTTCATTTGATGAGTTTCTTAATAAATCTTGGTGAAACTACGTGCAGCAGTATTTCGCACCAAATGAATGGGTTATTGAACGTACAAGGTGTAAAATGGGGCTATATATATAATATAGAAGCCCCTTAGGAGCCCTGAAGCCCGGCCCTCAGAGGTCCTATCGCGAAATGAACTTTTGATGTACACATGGCAGGCCAAGACCTACAAAATGATATATACATCATGGGTCTAGGACTTATGGTTGCTGAGATATAGGGCGCTCCTTTATTAATATAGCTTATATAGTAAAAAAAACGGTACTTTATAAGCCCCCCTTTTACGGCCCTCAGAGGTCAGATCGCGAAATGAACTTTTGCTGCACACATGGCAGGCCAAGACCTACAAAATGATATATACATCATGGGTCTAGGACTTATGGTTGTTGAGATCTAGGGTGATGACGGACAGACAGACAGACAGACAGACAAAACGGGGACAATAGAGCATTTTTTTTTCGAAAATGCTCTAAATAGAACCAGAGAAAAAGAGAAAGATAGAGAAGCAGACAGACGTGCAAGCAAACGGGCGGACGGACGGACAAGACAGACAGACAGACAGACAGACAGATAGATAGGTAGGTAGATAGATAGATAGATAGATAGATAGATAGATAGATAGATAGATAGATAGATAGATAGATAGATAGATAGATAGATAGATAGATAGATAGATAGATAGATAGATAGATAGATAGAGAGGTTTTTTAAATGAACGTTCACTTGGATGGAACCTGTTCTCCCATTGTGTAGTTTGGTTGTGTTTATTGTGTGTGTGTGTGTGCGTGTGCGTGTGTGTGTGTGTGTGTGTCTTAAATACGCTGGTAAATTTTTTTATTTATTTATTTTGTGTGGATTTTATTTCAACTGCGCCATTTATCTAAACAATGCAACCTATACAATAGGGTTGTTGTTTTTTTTTTAATTATCATTAATTTTGTTCTATTTTTTCTTTAACACCCCCAATCAGAATAACAGGAAAAATTGTTGCAATATTTTTATTAAACTACAGACAAACTATGTAAAAAAAAATGAAATTTCGGTTAATAAGTTGTTTGAAAAGTGGAAGCTCAGAGTGAAGACCTCGAAGTACGCAATGAATGACAGAGGATGCAGGCCATAATGTATTACAAGTGACTCACTCACAAGCATCCATGGAGACTTGCCCTCGCCATGTGTCTCCAGCTACACACTGCTAGCACGCGTCACATCTAACTCAAGAGAGTCGTTCACATCCATGTGTCGGAGACATTTTATTATTTTGCAACTCTTCAACCCAAAGAGCTTAAGGCTGGTGTGGGCGTGGCACGTCCATTCGTGTGTCTATCAACACACACCACTCGGCGTGTCAGCAAGGGGGAATAATTAAGACAAGGGGGAGATAATTAAATTAATATCGACAACAACAACAAAAATTATTTATATTGCCGCAAAGCATTTAAAAACTAGCAGGGTGCCGTTATTTGTGTGTGTGTATCGGGGTTGGGGTGTATGGGTGTGTGTATAAACAATAAATGAATAAGTATGTTGGTGGTGTGCGTCAATAACAAGAAGAGAGCCGTTAGACTAGTGATGACTTATAAGATTTTCGTCGATAACGGTAATTGATCAAAAGTTGAATCATCGTGTATCCAACTAGATACGCCGCTACACATAGTGTACCCAACTATATACGCCGCTACACATAGTGTACCCAACTAGATACGCCGCTACATATAGTGTACCCAGCTAGATACGCTTGGGTATTCCGGTTTAAAAACAACTTGAAAGTGCCGAATGTCCAAAAGAAATTGTCAATTACATTACACTACATTGTATTTTTGTCTGTAAGCACAGTCTTGGTCCATTACCCCCCTGAAGTACCGAATTATTTACTTTGCATCCATCACTTCCGCTATCTTACTTTCAACAAACTCCCACCCTTTTCCCAAAAAAAACTCTTTCCAAGAATGTCCCAGGGGCACAACCCAAACAAATATCAAGAGTCACAGATTTAGAAGCCCCCTATGGGTACAGTAGCCTACTGTATGATTATTGGTGTATGTGATTAGAAGCCCCCCCCCCCCCCAAACGAGTGATAATTGTCAGTGGATACGCCGGCGATAGCCCACCACCACCACCTCCCTCTTTCAATCAGCACCAAACCGAAAGTACCTACCTGTTCCTGGCACGGCACCGCGCATGTCTGAGATATTTCTGACGCCCCGTCGTAGCAAAAATCAAAAGTGAACTGTTTGACCCGCTCCCTGGAGTCGCCATACTCAGTCTGACCTTCGACCTGAGGAGGGAAAATAAAGTCGACAAATTAGCAAACTGATGAATAAATAGTATTCTTTGTTAGCCGTCAGCTACGGTCAGCATCTTATTTGTATGGTGTTGTTATTTTTGTTTTTTTACCAAGTCAGATACTTAAAATACAACATATGTATTAAGTCAGACAAGAAAAAAAGTCACAGAAAGAAGAAAGCAAATAAAAATAATGCATAGCTTTAAATTTACTGACATACAAGAAGATAAACAGACAGACTGATTAAAGTTAGACGGATGGATTGATGGATGAAGATGATGATGATGGATAGATGGATGGATGGATGGAAGGACGGACAGGTAGGCGGGCGGACAGGCACGCAGACAGACAGACAGTCCGACATGAAGGAAAGCAGGCAAGCAGACAGACAGAAAAAAGGGAGAAAAAACAGACGGACGGACGGACAGACAGATAGATAGATAGATAGATAGACAGACAGACAGACAGACAGACAGACAGACAGACAGACAGACAGACAGACAGACAGATAGATAGATAGATAGATAGATAGATAGATAGATAGATAGATAGATAGATAGATAGATAGATAGATAGATAGATAGATAGATAGATAGATAGATAGATAGATAGATAGATAGATAGATAGATAGATAGACTTACAGAGGTGTGATACAACAATTATTTAAAACAATGACATTATTCTGTTCAGTTTGAAAAGATTCTCTCAACTCGACCCTGTACAGCGTGTAAATAGCCTATCCGCCAAATACCTACCATATGGTGTTAGTTTTGTAACTTCGGATTGAATGTGAGCACACACACAGGTAGATGAAGCCTCACATAATATGATGTTCGGGCGTGAGGCTTCATAAAGATAAAAACGAGGCATAGTTCAAATTGTACATGTACAGCGACATTGAAAAAAAAAACTTTGATTCAGCAGAATGGGAAATCCTTCCATGTAACAACTATAGTCAAAAATCGATGAAAATGAACAGGTAGTATCAAAGAATGCGTACAATTCATTTACTAATTGGGGCGATTTTGCAGTGTCAAAATAAAAAATGAAAATAATCTAATATTGGTTATCTGTCGAACATTCCCTGTTCCCCACCCTCCCCTCACCATAATTTCCCGTCAACTAAAATAAAATCCTCGCCACATAAACCATTGTCAGTGGACTCGCTTATTTTTTTTTTTTTCTGCAGAGTTCTTCCCCTTTGATTTGTTTATGTCCCGCCATTCAATATTCCATCCAGCAATAAATGTGAGAAATAAATTTAAAAAAAAAAAAATCACTACTATATCCCAAAGATCGATTCTTTTGATTTTCGTCGCCTAATTGACAGCTACGTCCGTTGTGTCGTAAGATTTATCTAAGGTCGATACTGAATTTCAGAATTTGCAGTTGGCGATTCTGTAACCCTTTTGGGAAAAAAAAAATTTTCTCGACTTCCCTCTAACGACGAAAAGATCTTCAACTCTAAACAAAGAGCTCTTGTTAGTTTTCCACTCAACCGATTTAACAGATGAGGTTTGATAAACAGATATATTCGATTACGGCGAAAGGAGCGTTTTTTTTATTATTATTCTTGAGCTATATTTATTATTATTGTATATTCCTGGTTAGGACGGAGAAGGTGAAACAAAATGAGAAATCGATTACGCTCAAAAAATAATAAAAAACATAAGTTATTGCGCACCAACAAAGAAGGCTGAAATAATCATAATGCTTTGGAATGCGACCCTTTTTTTACGGTAATTATCTTTACTTATTACTTTTAATATGTATTTTTATTTCAAAGTAAAATGAGCTATTTGAAAATACTTTCCTTTTTAGTGCTATTAATAAGTTACTCGAATTGGCGAATCGTGTTATGTGCGTCGCATATAAAACCGTATCAGTCAAGAATGCAGCGCCGGCGAAGAGATACTATGTGCTCAATTGAAAAGAAAGTGTGTCTCCCTGTTCGAAGTTCTACACACATATATGGGACAATCTACACACATATATGGGACAATCTACACACATATATGGGACAATCTACACGCATATATGGGACAATCTACACACATATATGGGACAATCTATACACATATATGGGACAATCTACACACATATAAGGGACAATCTATACACATATATGGGGCAATCTACACACATATATGGGACAATCTATACACATATATGGGACAATCTACACACATATATGGGACAATCTATACACATATATGGGGCAATGATATCGCATGTACATTTCAACGCTTCTGATTTAATTCCCCCCCCCTATTGGGCTTTGTGGACATAAAAGTTATGTACCATGCTTATCCCCCCCTCCCCTTTTCTTGGGCCTGCATGTGTACTGTGTAGTGTGCCATGTGCAGAGTCGGACTTACGTAGCAAAAAGTCCCCATTTGGGTGAACAGTTAATTTTCACCCCTTGCTACCATTCGTCGGCATCCGTCCGTCTCGAGAGACGATGGTGTAGCTAAGATGAGTCTACAAAACACCGCCGGGAATGGCTGTGCAGTCCAACTCGGGAGTGGCAATCCCTGCCGCACTTGTCACACTTGAAGATAGTTGGTTGTTGTAGTTGTTGTTGTAGCTGTTCTTTTTTCCGCTTCCGTCTTGTTCTTTTCAGGGCAGCATTATCCTGTCGCTCAGCCTCTGCGCGCAATGAACCCTGCCGGACAGCGAGCCTCCATGAGTGGCGGTCGGCTGCTTGGCTCTCCCAGGAGTTGGGGTTAATGGAGCACTCTTTCATATCCTTTTTGCAGGTGTCTTTGTAGCGCATTTTAGGTCGCCCTGTTTTCCTCTGGCCGGTAACTAACTCGCCATAGAGTAGGTCTTTCGGGATGCGGCCTGCGTCCATTCTTTTGACATGACCGAGCCATCTGAGGCGTCTCCCGCTGAGAACTGCAAACAAGCTGCTCATGTTGGCCCTCTCTAGCACCCCAGTGTTGGGGATCTTGTCTTGCCACTTTATCTGCAGTATACGTCGCAGGCATCTCATGTGGAAATTGTTTAGCTTTCTTTCGTGCCTCGCGTAAGTGGTCCACGTCTCGCATCCATAGAGGAGGGTTCTAAGTATGCAGGCCTGGTAGACGCGCAATCTGGTATTTTCGGTGAGGCTGAGGTTTTCCCACACACGTTGCTTTAGTCTCGCCATGACTGTGGCTGCCCTAGCGATTCTGCAATCGATCTCCGGGTCTATGGATAGCGAGCTGGAGATGGTGGACCCGAGGTAAGTGAAGTTCTCGACGACCTCTAGGGTGTGCCCATCGATGTCAATGCTTGGGGGTGTATCTGTACCCTGTGCCATGACATTCGTCTTTTTCAGGCTGATAGTCAGTCCAAACTCCTTGCATGCATGGGAGAGGCGGGTGACAAGCTGCTGCAGTCCGTCTTCAGTGTGTGATGTCAAGGCTGCGTCACCAGCAAAGAGCAGCTCGCGAATTAGGACCTTTGTGACTTTGGTCTTTGCACGGAGGCGGGCTATGTTATAGAGCTTGCCATCGGACCTTGTATGGATGTAAACACCCTCGCTGCAATCCTTGAAGGCGTATTGGAGGAGCATGGAAAAGAAAATGCCGAAGAGTGTAGGTGCAAGGACGCAGCCCTGTTTTACTCCGCTGCTGACTGGGAAGGCCTCGGAGATTGCGCCGTTGTAGCAAACCGTGCTATGCATGTTGTCGTGGAAGGACATGACCACTGCAAGCAGGTGTGGGGGCAGCCAATCTTTTGCAGCAAGCTGAAGAGTCCACTTCGACTTACTAGATCAAACGCCTTTGTGAGGTCGACGAAAGCGATGTAGAGTGGCACCTGCTGTTCCTGACACTTCTCTTGAAGTTGACGTAGTGAGAAGATCATGTCCACTGTTGATCGGCCAGCCCTGAAGCCACACTGTGACTCTGGGTAGACTCGGGAGGCGAGGGCCTGCAGGCGGTTTAGAGCGACGCGGTCGAAAGCTTTGCCGACGATGCTGAGGAGGGAGATGCCCCGGTAGTTATTACAGTCGCTCCGGTCCCCTTTGTTCTTGTATAGTGTGATAATTTTGGCATCCCTCATGTCTTGGGGGATATAGCCCTGTTCCCAGCATCGACTTAGGAGGTCGTGCAATGGCTTTAGCAGTGTTGGTTTCCGCTCTTCAGAACTTCTGGTGGGATTCCATCGCTACCGGGTGCCTTTCCGTTTGCAAGGCAGTCGATGGCTTTGCTTAGTTCATCCACGGTGAGTGTGGTGTCTAGCTCCTCCATGACAGGCAGATCTGGGATAGCGCCAAGAGCGGCATCAGTCACAGTGTTCTGGGTTGCTTATAGCTCCAGGTAGTGTTCGGTCCACCTCTGCATCTGTTTTTCCTGGTCCTTGATGACCTCTCCTGTTTTGGATATAAGGGGGGCGGTTTTGGAGGGAGTTGGGCCTATTGCCTTTTTGATGCCCTCGTACATCCCTCTTGCGTTTCCTGTATCGGCAGCTGCCTGGATGCTGCTACAGAGGTTCAACCAGTAGGAGTTGGCGCATCTGCGGGCGGTCTGCTGGGCTTTGCTCCTGGCTGTCTGTAGGGCTTTTAGTGTGTTGGGGCTGGACCTGGCCTTGTAGGCTAGTAGGGCTTTCCTTTTTACCTCGGTAACGGGTTCCATTTCCTCCCAGTGGGCCTCGTACCAATCGGCGTTTTTCCGCTCTATCTTTCCATAGGTGGTGATGGCGGAGTTATATACGACATCACGCAGACGCGACCACCTAGAGTCGATGGTGTCAACTGCTAACTTTCTTTCACTGAGTGTAACTTCCAGACTGCTGATAAACTGTTGGTTTTTTTCGGGATTTCTGGCACAGTTGATATTGATGCGTGGGCGACCTTTTTTCTTGGAGTGATGCAGTTTCTTCGGCGTTATGCGCACCTTGCTTGCCACAAGGGCGTGGTCCGTGTCGCAGTCTGCACTGTGGTAGCTGCGGGTGAGGAGGATACTGTCGATATTCCCTCTTCTGGTGAGGACGAGGTCGAGTTGGTGCCAGTGGCGGGAGCGTGGGTGCCTCCATGACACCTGATGTATCTCTTTGCACCTGAAGAAGGTGTTTGTCACGCACAGGCCATGGTGGCACGAGAGCTCAAGCAGTCTCTGGCCATTTTCATTTATCTTTCCCCTCCCAAAGCTTCCGAGACAGGTGGGCCAAGCCACATGGTCAGCTCCTACCCTTGCGTTGAAATCACCAAGGAGATAAAGGCTATCGGTGCTAGGAATCTTCAATAGCGCTTCATCTAGGGACTGGTAAAATTGATCTTTCTCCTCGGCAGTGGAGCAGAGGGTTGGAGCATACACGCTGAATATGTGAGCTGGGCCAGAGGACGTTGACAGTCGGAGGATTAGTAATCTCTCAGAGCCGTCTGTTGGGGGCTCTATGAATCTGACAAGCGTGTTTTTCACCGCGAAGCCAACACCGTGTTGCCTCGGTTGGTCTGAGGACTTCCCTTGCCAATAGAATGTGTAGTTAGCTTCTCTGATGGTGCCGGTTTCAGCCAGCCGGGTCTCCTGTAGAGCGGCGATGTCGATGTTTAGTCGTGAGAGTTCCCTGTCGATGACAGCGGTCTTCCTTGCGTCATCAATCTGCTGAAGGTCAGATGTGAGTTCGGTACACATGGTCCTGATGTTCCAGCTTGCGAATCGAAGAGCTGGAGGCTTCTTGCTAGTTCTTGTCTTGAATTTGCCTGGTGCGTGTGTTTTTTGGCCCACTTTTTGAGAAGTGCATCTCTAATCCCCACGCACCCAGTAGGGCAGGTGAGCCATGGCGAGACAGCACCCAACTGGCTGGGGGCTGCCCAGCTTGAGGCGGGCGGTAGCTGTCCAATGAGGCGCGATGACCTCCCCCACCGTCGAAAGAGACCCCTGGCGCTCGTTTCCTTCGCCAATCGGATGAGCTTAGAACCGGTAACTGTCCCCTTCCGTGTTGTATCGGCATCGTGCGACGACGCTGGAGTATCCTCTCCAGTTTAGCTACAGAGCCTGGGCAGGGTAATATGGAGGGATAGCTGTTGCCCGTGCAGCAGTCCCCCCCTCTCCGCGCAACTGAGGGATCCAAGGGAAAGACAAAGCCGATACTGCTTGGCTTCAGCTGCGCCGCAGGAGTTGCCGGCGTTGACAATATAGGGTCTGGCCGCCTTGGGGACTCCAGCTCCGGATTTCTTTTCAGGGTTTACTCCCTTAGCCTATCCTCGTAGGAGGTATGCCACTAGGCAGCGGAGGTTTGAAAACAGAGTTTTCCTTCTCCTAGATGAGCTACCAACCGAGGTTGACGAGCCCCATCTGCCCGAAGCGGCTGGTTTTGAGGCGCCAGTGAACCGCCTTCGCCCCTTCTCCTGTCAGTGGAAACAGTTTCGCCGGGCTTAGTAGCTAAGCCGCACGAGAAGGCCAGGAGTTGGACTTGGTTGTCAGAGGCTATTTGAGACGCACGCCATTGGGAGCATTTTATTTGTTAGTGGGAGCTTATCCCCGCTACCAACCCCCGGCAGTAACAACCTTGCTACCATTAAATGTGTGTATAGCTGACCAGTGCCGCCGAGAAGGGAGGGGGCGGGGAGGGGCAAATTCCCAGTGGCCTGGCAAGTTTTAGGGCTTTTAGGGGCCCGGACTGAGCTGGCCAATCAACTTTTGAAAATATTATTATCAGCACGGAGGGCCCGTGACAGCCCTGCCCATGGGCCCGAAATTTCTGTCGGTGGGCCTGTAGCTGACTAGTCGATAGAATGTTATACGGCGCAGGGCTCCCTTTCTCTGTGTGTGTGGGGGGGGGGGGGGAAGGGGCGAATAGCGGGGCGGCTAAGTGAGAAAGTGAAACCGATAAAATAGATTTTTGATCAGTGGTTCTCAACGTATACGCCGAGATTTTTTTCAGGTGGGTCCATAAAAAAAATATTTTATTTAAAGGATTTAGAATCTATGTATGCAAAATCGCAACTTTATTATTTACATGTATGTGTTATAAAAAATGCTACAAAACTAAACGCTGAGCACATCTGCATAGTAAATCAGTGTAATTTTTTTTTGTCTAACATTTTTAGATATCGAATTATTTAATAATGTTTCTATATTTGTAAATAAATTTAGAGTAATTCCAAACGGCCCCCAATGCGGCCCCCCTCCTCGAACTGTAGGCCGATAGCGTCACGGTGGGGGGAGAGGGGAGGGGGGGACTCAAGCTAGAAGTTTTAACATAAATTTATCGGAATATCTGAACATCTAGAATTCCGTAACGTGTGGAGAGACGGCATGAAATATGCTGGCAGAACCCCCCCCCCCAGCTATTATAGTGGGGTGGGTGTAGGAGGGAGAGAAAGGAGATGATATTTCTGTATTCCCTCCCCCCTTTTCCCAATCAAGGATAGCCGGAACTGGACTTGTCGTGGATACCTCACAGAGAACGATCCCCGTACAGGACACCCCACCCCACCCCCTTTCCACCGTATCTAGGTCACCATCGATGCCGCTACAGCTATTTGCACTCTTGTCTTGTCAACCCGATGCGCGCGATGTCGGGAATTCCCACGAGTATTTTCTGAACACGGGTACTTGGTGTTTGTGTATGTATGTGTATGTGTGTGTTCAGTAAGTACAATCATACCCCGTTGTTCCGTTTAGCGCTGTTCCGTTTTACGATGCTTTTTAGAGCATTTCCGAAAAGAAATGCTCTATTGTCCCCGTTTTGTCTGTCTGTCTGTCTGTCATCACCCTAGATCTCAACAACCATAAGTCCTAGACCCATGATGTATATATCATTTTGTAGGTCTTGGCCTGCCATGTGTGCAGCAAAATTTCATTTCGCGATCTGACCTCTGAGGGCCGTAAAAGGGGGCTTATAAAGTACCGTTTTTTACTATATAAGCTATATTAATAAAGGAGCGCCCTATATCTCAGCAACTATAAGTCCTAGACCCATGATATATATATATATATATATATATATATATATATATCATTTTGTAGGTCTTGGCCTGCCATGTGTACATCAAAAGTTCATTTTGCGATAGGACCTCTGAGGGCCGGGCTTCAGGGCTCCTAAGGGGCTTATATATTATATATACACCTTGTACGTTCAATAACCCATTCATTTGGTGCGAAATACTGCAGCACGTAGTTTCACCAAGATTTATTAAGAAACTCATTACATGAAATAGTAAGCTTGTGTTCTGAGTTTAATTGAAAGTATCAGAGCTATGCAACAATTGACGGAGTTTTCGGACGATTAAATGACTATAATTTCGAATGTTTTCAATTATGAGTCCTATTTCAGTAACCACAAACCACTTTTAGTTAGATTTAAGAGACAATAATTTTTTTTCAAATATAAAGAAACGTCTTTATAATTTTTTTTTTTACAGATATATGAATTACACAATTGAATTTATAAACATTTCCAAAATTTACAAATATTTACTGAAAGCTAACAAACGTACTGATACATAACACGAAAATGCGCTAACACGTCCTGTGTCCAGAATGGAACAGGCTTAATTGCTTGTTTTTTTTACACCCATTTATAATTTTCCATTACTATTTTCCATTAGTTCATTTTCTTATTAAAATTGATAATTATAAAAGCTTTAGGAGACAAGTAACCTTGAAAATATTCAAGTATTTGTTTAAAAATCTCGAGAATGTTGTGTTCTTTTAATTACGGCCAGTCTGGCGGCATTTTGTTGTAACTTTTTTCTGTGTTAAGGCGAGGTACGATTGTGTGTGTATATATATTTTTTTTAGTTTTGTATATATAATTGTGTGTTTGTGTAATACCTGTATGTTTGTGTATATAAATGTGTGTTTGTGTATATAACTGTGTGTAATTGTGTGTTTGTATGTATGTTTATATATGTGTGAATGTATTTACTTGCTGTAATTGTGTGTTTGTATGTATGTTTATATATGTATGAATGTTTTTAACTTGCTGTAATTGTGTGTTTGTATGTATGTTTATATATGTGTGAATGTATTTACTTGCTGTAATTGTGTGTTTGGATGTATGTTATATATGTATGAATGTTTTTAACTTGCTGTAATTGTGTGTTTGTATGTATGTTTATATATGTGTGAATGTATTTACTTGCTGTAGTTGTGTTTTTGTATGTATGTTTATATATGTGTGAATGTATTTACTTGCTGTAATTGTGTGTTTGTATGTATGTTTATATATGTGTGAATGTATTTACTTGCTGTAATTGTGTGTTTGTATGTATGTTTATATATGTGTGAATGTATTTACTTGCTGTAATTGTGTGTTTGTATGTATGTGTGAATGTATTTACTTGCTGTAATTGTGTGTTTGTATGTATGTTTATATATGTGTGAATGTATGTACTTGCTGTAATTGTGTCCTATGTTTGTTTATATTTGTGAACCTTCTAATTAAATATTAACAGTCACCAGGGACGTATTTCGTTCACTAAACCCCCGGGAGCAGACGACTGATTTGGGATTCCCCTTAAAAAAGGGGGTTGTGGGGGGGAGACATTGAAAATAAACATAGAAAAGTGAATTTTACGTTTTGTGGGGGCCCTTCCTAGGTTGGTACCCAGAGCTCGCACCCAGTGCGCCAACTGTTAAATTCACTTTCTGATAATCATGCAGACGTGCAGACATATAGATAAAATTTAAAATTTACAACAAAAACAACCGATCTTTAACAACCATTTTCTATTCCATATGCATAAAACATGAAATCACAACTTTTATTGAGCAGCCAATGTAAATGTCTTGTTTATCTTTGATTCACTTCTTCGTATATTACATTTTCACCTCAGGCGAGCAGGACTAGAGTTGTTTTTTTTTTTTGTTACATTTTCTAATAAATGTATATGCAGTAGTTCTCAGACTTTTAAGTCTTTGCGACCCACCTGCAACTTTTTTTTTTTGTTTTGTTGGTTTCGCGACCCACCTGCAAAGAAGGATTGCCACAAAATAATAAAAGCACCATTAATTGCATACATGTTTAAATATTTTCCCTTTAATTTTTTTTTTAAATATACAGATGTTTAGTTTTGTCAAATATAAAATGGCAGACTTGTAATAATACACAGATGTTTAGTTTTGTCAAATATAAAGTGGCAGACTTGTAATCATGCGTACATAGATTGTCAATCTTTCAATCATATAATAACATTTTATCAGATCCAGTGAAATTCTTCCCGCGAACCGCCAGAGAGTCACGAGGCGCACTGTGAGAAACTCTGCCATACGACATACCGTTAGTTTATAAATATGTCAAAGAGACATCCCCCCAGTTATTATTCACGCGACTTCACTGAGACGGTTCTGCTCTTTTGGCCCACTTCAAAACACGTCATTCTTGGTTGGTTTTTTGTTTTGTTTTTGTTTTTTTCTGCACGCGTGGGTTACATCAACAAATTAATTCAATACATGCCCATGAACAATGTCACATTCATTCCATGCTGTTATTGTTCTCGGTTTTAATATATTTAATCATGGCATCGAAGAAAAAAAAATCTGGCCAGTTAGAATAAGAGGAGTCAGTGGAGCGTGCTGTTCGCTGAACGACTTTAGGTCTAGCACATACACACACATAGACAGAGAGACACACACACACATACATACAGATTGACAGAGACGTGTATATAAAAACACATTGGTTTATCGAAGATCGATAATGCCAGTCAATGTATACTATCAGTAAAGGAGACGCACAGGAATGTACCCTTACCAATATATACATGGCATTTATCGCTGATAACCCCCCCCCCTCCAAAAAAAAAACATACACCCCCCTCTCGCACACTGACTCAATGTTCTACGTCGACTCTGCCTGATAAGATTGTAACGTTAAGAAGCCCAACCCCCTTCCCCCCCCCTTTGCCTCTTATTCTCCCCTTCAGTTTTTTTTTTGTTGTTGTTTTATTTTCCATTTGCTTATTAAAAGTTTTACTCGATACGATTGTTGTTCCTTTTTTTAAAAAAAATATTAATGTTATGTTATGGAATGGAATGGATTTCAAAATGTATATTAAATGTTTATTAACTAAGACAGTTTTTATTCCCCCCTCCAGTATTGTAATTAGTATTTATGTATTTTTGTTTTGTTCATAAAGAAAAGAAAAGGTTAGATTTTTTTTTAAATAACATGCACAGAACGACTGCTTGTGTTATGAAGGGCTTATATGTATGATCAGTAACATCTTAATGCATTGACCTGATGGGAAGGACGGGGGGGGGGGGCAAAGATTTGTGTAAGGTCCACGGGCAAGCCGACCATTTACATTCATGTGACAGGTTATTATCGTACCGGACCCACCACGGTTTTCAACATTTGATATGAAAACTGGACCTGCCCCCCCCCCCGGGGGGTGGGGAGGGTAGTGAGGACAATACGGGCGGGGAGATGTGGAGGCCGTTAGTTCCTCTCTGAACGTTGTGTAGCACCGCCATGCTGCGTGTCAAAGAAACCTCACGGACACCACCCCCTCCTCACCCCCCCCCCCCGGGTCCTTCCCTTGTTTAAAGTTAAGACCCTGCCTGATCTTCTTCTGTGCGAGTCGCGACTCGAACCCAGACCAGCTGTTTCAAAGCACGAATTACTATATCAAAGAATCGATGTCACTTTTTGTTTAAAATGTTTCAGTTAATCATAAACAAGTCAAAATACGCGATAATAGCCATTTTTTGAATATCCTTTTTTTTTACTTTAGAAGATGTTGGTTAAATAATTGCTAAGCGCTTTCACCACTACTTCAAAGATGTTGAGTATGTGTTTATATCAACAATTATTTTAAATGTCTAATTCATTACTTGTTAAAAAGTATTGCAACAAAAAACAAGCAATTAAGCCTGTTCCATTCTGGACACAGGACGTGTTAGCGCATTTTCGTGTTATGTAGCAGTACGTTTGTTAGCTTTCAGTAAATATTTGTAAATTTTGGAAATGTTTATAAATTCAATTGTGTAATGCATATATCTGTAAAAAAAAAATTATAAAGACGGTTCTTTATATTTGAAAAAAAATTATTGTCTCTTAAATCTAACTACAAGTGGTTTGTGGTTACTGAAATAGGACTCATAATTGAAAACATTCGAAATTATAGTCATTTAATCGTCCGAAAACTCCGTCAATTGTTGCATAGCTCTGATACTTTCAATTAAACTCAGAACACAAGCTTACTATTTCATGTAATGAGTTTCTTAATAAATCTTGGTGAAACTACGTGCTGCAGTATTTCGCACCAAATGAATGGGTTATTGAACGTACAAGGTGTATATATAATATATAAGCCCCTTAGGAGCCCTGAAGCCCGGCCCTCAGAGGTCCTATCGCGAAATGAACTTTTGATGTACACATGTACAAAATGATATATACATCATGGGTCTAGGACTTATAGTTGCTGAGATATAGGGCGCTCCTTTATTAATATAGCTTATATAGTAAAAAAACGGTACTTTATAAGCCCCCTTTTACGACCCTCAGAGGTCAGATCGCGAAATGAACTTTTGCTGCACACATGGCATACCAAGACCTACAAAATGATATATACATCATGGGTCTAGGACTTATGGTTGTTGAGATCTAGGGTGATGACAGACAGACAGACAAAACGGGGACAATAGAGCATTTTTTTTTCGAAAATGCTCTAAAAATGATTTTTTAAAAAATGAAGAAATTGGGGTCAGCACAATTCGTTCCTCATTATCAGTCCACCAATCACAAAGCAGAATATTATTTTTTGTTATTTATAGCGCATAGCTCACAATATACTCGGGGACAAGAGCTATCATAGGTTGTTTTTTTTTTTAATGAGGGCTTGGCACGCTAATAGCACACACTCACATAATTATAGCCACAACATTTTTTTTTACAATGATGTTAGTACTGACTACTGATATATTTTAGTTAGTATATTTATACACAGTTGTACAGTAAAGACAACATGTGTTACACTGATGTTAGTACATGTGTACATAACCACACACTAAAGGCACATCTTGTGTTAAACTGATTAAGCACATGCGCACACAACTACACACTATACACACACTCAACAAGTGTTAGCGAACTCTTACATTGATGTTGGTGATGCTGACTGTATTCCCAGATGAAGAAACTATGTTCCTCGCTCCGTTGTCTTTCTCTCTGTTTGGATGGGGAAATAGAAAGAAAAAAAAATAATAGTATATATAAAAACAATAATTCATATTAACCCCAACGTGCAATGGCAGAATAGAAAAAGTTTTTTTTTTTTTTTTAAACAAACAAAAGGGGAAGTTGCAGAACTTAATTGTTGCATTTTCAAATTTGAAAAGTTGCCACTGGCATGAATTAACATTAACCTTCATTATGTTGATGTTATTTTTTTTTCTTCAGAGTATCCAACATCAATAATATTAACTACCGATAAATGTCTTTTGTTTTCAGTCATTCTCAGTTCACACTTTTTATTGTTGTTTGTTTTTAACCAAACATCAATGGACAATACGGGGATGGTGAGGGCGGGGGGGGGGGTTGAAAGGGGGAGTACTCTACTGCATGATTCGAAATAACGAATTTTATTTGAAAACTTTAAGATTTCTAAATTTGATTGTGCTTGTTGAGAATGTAACGAGCGAGATGTCGTCTGTGCACGCTTCATTGATTGTTAGAAATTATAACTGATATCAGCGCTGTTCGGTGTCCAGTCCTGTGTAAGATAATAATGCCCCCCCCCCTTTTCCATGTACCTGGGATCAAACTCGACGCCAAGGTAATGTGACGCCACACTCCGCCTATCAACTGACACCCACGGACATTCTGGAGACCCCGTTAATGTTGCTGTGGCTCAAGTTGTCACACGACGCCTGGTAGGTCTGGTCAGTCACATGGCATACGTCACACCTCCTCCCCCTTTTAGTCCTCCCCTCCCCTCCTATCTACCTAAAGGAGCATTCGACGTGTACACACATTTAAGTGTTTACTTAGGTGGCATTCTAAACTATATACGTGTCAATATTATTATTCGAATTTAGTAGTCGCTTGCGTGAGCCCTTTTCGGTTGTTTTTTTTCGGCCATGAATGGTCTCCGATTTGACGGCCACCACCGACTACCTCAGTGGCAGTCTCAAGGTGTAGCGGTTTCTCATGCGGGGTGGATTCCGTTGGACGAGACAGCTGCTATTCTCCATGAAGGAAACTCTCCTGTCACTCCATGACAACTGAGACAAACAAATCTGTTCAAATACATTAACCGCGGTACCATCTTACTCCACCACCGCCCACATTCGCAGTGGTACCATCTTACTCCACCACCGCCCACAATAACAGCGGTACCATCTTACTCCACCACCGCCCACAATAACAGCGGTGCCATCTTACTCCACCACCGCCCACATTCGCAGTGGTACCATCTTACTCCACCACCGCCCACAATAACAGCGGTACCATCTTACTCCACCACCGCCCACAATAACAGCGGTACCATCTTACTCCACCACCGCCCACAATATCAGCGGTACCATCTTACTCCACCACCATCGCACACATTCGCAGCGGTACCATCTTACTCTACCATCACCCATAATAACAGCGGTACCATCTTACTCCACCACCGCCCACAATAACAGCGGTACCATCTTACTCCACCACCGCCCAATTTACAGCGGTACCATCTTATTCCACCACCGCCCACAATAACAGTGGAACCATCTTACTCCACCACCGCCCCTTCCCATCTACCTCATCTACCAAGCAAACAGATGCTAATTAACTATAGCTGATTGATTTATATCGATTATGATCAACACAGTCTATAATACAACCGCTGGAATATGATACTTTTATCGAATGTATCCAACACTGAATGGAAACAAAAAAAAAACTCAGAATTCCGTTAACTGAGAATTCCGTTGATTTTTCCCGATTTGTTTATTTGTCTTGTTTAAATAAAAAGTTATGAACTGTGTTTTTTTTTTTAGAAGCAACTTGCAATCTTTTTACTCACACTGAACCTCAGTATTTATTTAAGTGATACTGGCGTGTATTAAAAAAAAATAAAAACTGGTAAAACTGTCTGTAAAAAAAATTGCATGGTAAAGTAAATAACATACATGCCTCATTTTGTTCTGTATGAAAAAAAAAATAATAATAATAACAATCACAGCCTAATAAGCTTTGTAGTATCCAGATACTTTATTATGGATGGTCAAACTAGGCATCTGTAAAATGAGCCCCCACATGTAAGAGCAAAGTGAGCACTTGTCAAGGGCTAAAATAGTTTAACAGTTGGAGGAGGGGCACTTTTCAAGTTATTACTATTAGGGGCGTTTTTTTTTTAAATATATTTACCTTTGCTCAGGTCATCAAAAGTACCTTTATCTACGCCCCTAAATTACTTTGACTAGGATACACCTATATGTACCTAGGCCTGGGGCCCCAAATGTACTTTTTTCATAAGACCCCCCCCCCTAAAACTTAAGAACGGCTCTGAAAGTAGCTATCCCAGACTCAAACGTCTTGAAAAGAGAATTTACCTGGTGAAGCAAACGTACAAAATAAACAACACTTGGCAGTAATTGAACACACACCCACCATGGATAATGCTTGATAACTTAGTCAAATTTACAGTTCAAATGTCACCAGTAAATTAAAAAAAAAAATAGAAAATGTCCCAAAGCTCTTTACAATCTTAAACCCGTCATTTTTTTTTTTAAATTATCTTAAAGTTATATTGCGAAAATTAATGTTTAATTCAAGTATTATTTAAATTGTGTTCAAAATATATGGACGCAAATATTTCTGTAAAATGTATTCTCGATAATGCGTTAATAAACGCACACAGCGTCAGTTAATAAACAGGCGTTTTAGATAATAAACACTTTTAGTTTTAGACAAAGATCTAAAGCATCTAATCGATCACAACAAGGAGGGCAATATTGGAGTGAAAAGACGGGACATCGACATATTGCAATGGTTGGGAATGCTTTATCTTCTCTTCAGTTTCTTCAATAACGTTCGTCCAGATGGAATCGTGCATAATAGATATACTATTAGATCGATTAGACGCTGATTACATAGAATTGTCAGAGATAGGGAATACATAGATCCATAAAGACTGGCGGGTATTGCCAGAATGTACACATACTGCTAGCGAGACGGACAGGCGGAGTCATGTGGACGTTCAAGCAGTGAGACAGACATGAAGATGGGGTCGTTTTTTTTTTAACAGTTTATTTTTGATAAAAGTCCCCAAATAAAATTTAAAAAAAAAAACTTTATCGTATGGGCTAGATTTTTCTAGAAATTTTATTTCAAATTAAACTTTAAACTTTGATTCGTGTGATCAATCCACACACATTTAATTTCAGTACGAAAATCCGATTTCCTATTTGTCACATCTACGCACTCTCGCACTAAAAATAATTGAATTATAACACACAACCAGTCATAACCACAGATTATCACTATACATAAGAACAGCGTGTAAGTAAGAAATTAAGAAAGAAGCCGAATTAAATGAGCGCGCGGGTGCTGTACCTGCCATACCACTTGCCTCAATGCTGCAAAAGGCCTAATGAAGTAGTTATTTTTTTTACTTTTCAGTGCATTTTTATAAAAGCTTGTTTATTTAATGCTTCGTTTTGATTTTAACATTGAGAGAATTAATTACTGTTTTTAAACAAATAATACAAAGTTATTAGCGTTTGACGGGTGAAACGTGATATTTCTGCACATTAGGTAGGTGGCATAAGTTAGCACCTATGTCTTTACCTAATGGTGTGTTAGAAATGTTTCAACTGTCACGTTTGAGCTCCCGACTTACCGGACAACGCCGGGTACACTGCTAGTTTAATATAATATCTAATCTGTGGTCATAACTGACCCATACAAGCACAGTAAGTCATAACTGACCCATACAAGCACAGTCAGTCATAAATGACCCATACAAGAACAGCCAGCCATAACTGACCCATACAAGCACAGCCAGCCATAACTGACCTCTGCTCAAACACACACACACACACATAACACGCAACACATACGTAAGTTATAAACAATGTTCATTCTACGTTTTCGAAGCCTATGTGCGGCAAAAACTAGAGAATGTGCCATTGTGTGCGCAACATAATATCGTTGTGCGCACCATAACATCGTTGTGCTGCACCATAACATCTTCGTTTTGCACACCATAGCATCTTCATTGTGCGTGCCATAACATTTTTGTTGAGCGCACCATAACATCTTCGTTGTGCGCACCATAACATATGCGTACCCTAAAACATAAAGGCCAACTAATCAAAACGTGTGTGCGCTACGTTTTAATGTGTGTGCGCGCACACTGGCACAGCTCAGATGGGAAAATGTTTCCTAAATGACCCCCCCCCCTTTTTTTTCCCTAAACACACAGCAACCATCTCAACACTCACAACTGGCCTGCTGACGCACAAGCATACAACAAAGACAAAAAAACAAGTCATAACAGACCCACCAAGCTAATGAGCAAAAAAAAAGGGAAACCAGCCATGTTCAACAACAACATACAACATACAAACAAATGGAGAGGGGGGAAATGAAGCATGACAAGAAATGATACAAACCTGGATATAAAAACATCAATACACCAGACAGTGGCCCGGGGGGGGGAAGATAAAGGGCGCTGGTACTAGGAGAATGTTTGACCAGGAAGAAGGGTGTGTGTGGGGGGTGGGGGTGACAACTTCCTGGAGCAAACATACAGACATTATGATCTGTCACAGATTGTGGCCAACATGCTGCCACAGACGATACCCAAACTAGTTCAGGATGCCTGCAGTGTAATATATAATGTGATGAATCGTGTTATCATCCTTGAAATCTTTATGTCACATACACACACACACACACACCACCACCACCACCCTTAATAATAAATAACGAAGGAGTTTGTAGTCTTGCACTTTTGCTTTTGGAACTTTTATCTTGGACTGATGCTACAAAACCATCATTTCTTATTGTGACGACAGTTATGTAGCAGTCCGTTAAACCCACCATGCTCCATGGTGCTGAGAGGGGGTGCCGTAGGAGTTTTGTCCGCTGAGAGGGGGTGCCGTAGGAGTTTTGTCCGCTGAGAGGGGGTGCCGTAGGAGTTTGTCCGCTGAGAGGGGGTGCCGTAAGAGTTTTGTCCGCTGAGAGGGGGTGCCGTAGGAGTTTTGTCCGCTGAGAGGGGGTGCCGTAGGAGTTTTGTCCGCTGAGAGGGGGTGCCGTAGGAGTTTTGTCCGTTTGGGTTTTTTCCCCCGATACCTTGTAAAAAAAAAACAATTTTGTTGTTGATATTTTTTGTCTGACTCGTTAGGTTCAGGGGTCAAGGGTCAAGATTTGACGGAAAGAGAAAAAGATTGCAAATGACTACGCGTTGAATGGTTGCATCAAATTTAAACTATCTGTGTCCCTTTTTTATGTATAAGAGCAGGGCTGCTGACAAAAGAAAACAAATCTTCGATCCCCATGACAATGTCCGCCAATGGGTCCTCCCCCCTCATCTGTCATGTGTCCCCCCCCCCCGTCCCTACTTACGGCGGTCCTTGTGTGAGAATGTGTGTGAATGTAAATACAAATGTATCACACCAGTTTGTCGTGTTGGTGAAACCATGAAGTGCCAGGTAGAATGTGGTATGAATGTAAATACAAATGTATCACACCAGTGTGTCGTGTTGGTGAAACCATGAAGTGCCAGGAAGAATGTGGTGTGTGTAACTTATCTTGTCAATCCAATCTACCAGAGTCAACATGACTGCAGATGTATCGATTTATTGCCTAGTCGCCTACAGGAGCATTTCAGTATACGCCCACTCCCCTCCCCCACACACCACCAGAAAAAAACCTACTTCCTAACTAAGAAGTTTAGTTATGCATGACTGACTCGTGGCTTAAGGTACCTTACTGGTACAATGTGATTAAGGTCTTTTTTTTTAAAATATATATATAATATATATGAAAATATATGCTAGTCCATTTAAAACATTTAGTAAAAAAAAATAAAAACTAATTCATTTAGCTGGTCCAATATAAGTATATTTGAAACTATCAGCCTTTGATAAGAGTATGAATACATAGTACATGTATCAATGGCACTTTCACCATGGCAGTTTTTTTTAGGCACTAGTAGGCGACCTCTTAGCCCCCCTTCTCTCTACTACCCATCCACACACACGGAGCAGATACGTTTTTACGTGCTTGGGGGACAAACGGTGCTTTTGAGGGCCCTATACAAGATTTCATTTGAGGGTCCTAGTCAAGGTACATTTGAGGGCCCTAGCCAAGGTAATTTGAGGGCCCTAGCCAAGGTTTCCTTTGGGACCTTATGCAAAAAACCATGTCCATTCTGTCATTAATGGAAAAAAAATCGTGAATGATAAAAGTATACGTTAGCTGAGATTATTTGTTTCTTTGCTTGTTTGGTTTTCTTCACGCTATAAGACTATTTGAGTGTTTGTTATTTCGTTCTTAGAACATAACAACTGGGCTGATTTTACTGTGAAATAGACCAAAATCATCACACACACAAAAAACCTGATAAGTTATATTTTTTTTTAGGAAGGAGATGTTAATAGATAGGTCAATGCATGTTGGAACAATATCTAATGTAAATAACGCATTGTTTTGATGGCATGTTTTATTTTTAGAACGTAACACTGTCATTTCCATGGATCATTTCCATCGCAATGTGTTGCATACTCTCTAACAAGTGTTCTAAAACAAAAAAAAGAACGCGACCTAGATACAGGCAGATCATCTATTTTTAGTTCAGTAAGCACAGCATATCGTGTCTGCTTGTAAAGAAAGAACACAACCGGAGGCTGTGAGCGCCAAAACGCCGGTGATGTACTCACTGGGGTGGAGGGGGGGATTCCCCGCTGAATAAAAGGTCAAGGTTGGGATAAACTGCTCTCACCTAAACCAGCTAAGGCCTAAATTGAATATTTGAATTATATTCTCAAAAGTTAAGCTAACTTACTTTTTATTCAAGGGTCTGATTCTCACTGCAACTCGTATATTTGACGCCATGACTGGAGTCTACACATACAAATAATCCTTAACGTGTTCAAAACATTTATCCATTGTCCTGATAAAGTCCATTACTATGATCCATGAATGGTTTTATGGAATTTAAAAACAAAACGATTACAGAAATTTGTAAAACACAAACAATCCGGTTAATCCGAGAATTTGGTTCTGATAAAAACTTTTTAACTAACTTTTTTTTTTTTTCACATTGAACCTAACGGCGTGACACTAGCTAATAAAATAACTTCTACCCCTGTGCTTACATTGGCTCTCGTCCGCTAAAAGGTTAGCTCTCTCTTGGCGAAGTTTAAAAAAAAAAGCGAGGCTAACGTACTGCGAGTGTTACTTTCGTGTGTCTGTGTTTGGTGGCGTAGCACTTGAAAGCATTAATCCCCATTAATTATTCTAAGAAATTTTCTTTTTATTTTATTTAAAGAATTAGCAAAACAGCTAATTGAAACTAAAATTTTGTTTCGGTAGATGCTAGATTACTGAAGTCTTTGTTTTTTAAATATTTATTAAACATAATTTTAAAACTTTAAAATTGACAAGTTGTTTTTTTTTTCTATTATTTCATTACATTTTATTTTCTTAACTACTGTACTAAAGAATTTTTTTTACTATCTATTTCAACGAACCGGGGAGTGGATCCCACTGACCTTAACGGTGCCCCCCTCCCTGGTATATAGTTAACACCTACTGCTCTTGACCCTTGCACGTTTCACTCACTTCACTTTGACCTGCGTTATCGCCCGTACTTCTTAGGCCCCATTTGAATGAATGTTTTGTCAGCTCACACACACACACACAAACAATCACACTCAAACACACATACACACACATAGACACACATTTCCTACTTAACATACACTCACATTCGCCAAACATATATACATACACTCGTGAATTCACACAAATATATATATATATATATATATATATATATATATATATATATATATATATATATATACCCAAAACTGTAGCCAGAATTTTTTTTGGGGGGGGGGGCTGTGCGGTTTGGGGGGGGGCTGTGCGGAGAGTTTTATATAAGAAAAAATTGGAACACAATGATAAAGAAGTATATTTTATATACTACGGCCTTGTATATACCTACACACAGAAGTGTATGCACACACACATATAAATATATACTCATATATTGTGCACGTGAATGCAAAACATAAATAAACACATAAGCATACACGCATATACAAACACACACACGCATACACACAAACATGAGCACTCAATGAACTACACAGACCAACGTCCCCCACCCCTCACCACAAACACAAATACACACTGGACACGGTGCAGTTAGTCACAACTTGGGGGCTCTATATCAATAGAACTTTTTTCGGGGGATGGGGGGAGGAGGGGGTGGGGCTCTAAATCAATAATCCCTTCCCCTCCCCCTTGTCCAGGATCCGTAAAGTTACACCCCCCCCTTTTTTTTTCCTATCTTACACTTCCGGTGCTGTCTGTGGCCCTATGCAAAAGACTTAGAAATATAATTAATACTTGAAAGGTGTGGGTGGTATTTTGTCATTGGGACGGTCGCCTAGTTTGGCTATGTACCTGATCGACTCTTATTGTACAGACCATACATATATACTTTCTAACCCAAGCCCGACGAGGGTGCATTGACCAATGAGAAACCCCCGGGCGGGGGGCATCTATTATCTGAAGGGGGGGGGGGGGAAGCTGTGATTTATTGTACAGACCATATATATATATATATATATATATATATATACTATCTAACCCAAGCCCGAGGGTGCATTGACCAATGAGAAACCCCCGGGAGGGGGGCATCTATTATCTGAAGGGGGGGGGGGAAGCTGTGATTTATTGTACAGACCATATATATATATACTATCTAACGCAAGCCCGAGGGTGCATTGATCAATGAGGGGGGGGCATCTATTATCTGGGGGGGAAGCTGTGATTTATTGTACAGACCATATATATATATATATACTATCTAACGCAAGCCCGAGGGTGCATTGATCAATGAGGGGGGGGGGGCATCTATTATCTGGGGGGGGGAAGCTGTGATTTATTGTACAGACCATATATATATATATATATATATATATATATATACTATCTATCGCAAGCCCGAGGGTGCATTGACCAATGAGAAACCCCCGGGAGGGGGGCATCTATTATCTGGGGGGGAGGAAGCTGTGATTTACCCCCCCCCCCCGGGCCTTAGCCAACTCAACTGCAAGGGTCACCACATTTCCAGAATTAAATTAATTTAAAAAAAAAAAAAATCTGAGCGAGGGTTATTTGTTGCGACAGTAAACAGGTTGAAGTCTGATGTTTGTTTGCCTGTTGTGCTCACACCGGCCATATAAAATTTCAATTGTTTTATTGCGAAGCGCCACACTGTGAGTGATTTGAGAAGAGGGGGCGGGGAGGGTTAAAGATGATGACAGCATGAGGTGGGAGTCTGGATGACAGCCTACCTTTTTTGTCACGCCACTGAATGCAGCTGGTCAATCATGTATGAGCTGGGTACAGCTTCACAGCTTCACGCGCGGTGCGATTTAATTAAACCAGATATCGAGTGACGAGTTTTGAGTTATGAAAACAAGGGAAATAATTGTACAATCTATTTCTGCCACTTTGTATCGATGGTAAACAATGGGTTGTGTGGGTGGTATGGTACAACCACGGGAAATAACAATGAGGGAAATAATTTTAATTATATTTATATAGATGTTGTTTATAAACTTGTTGATTTACGCAAAAGGATGGGGGGCATGGGCGTATTCATGGGGGGCAAGGGGGGGGGGGCATTTCCCCCCCTACATTTTGAAAAAAATGTCATAAAGTTGTTATTTGCCCCTCCCTGGAAAATTGTCGGCCCCCTTCCCCCTGGAAAAATTCCTAGCGACGCCCATGGGGGCGGGGGATAATTTTCAGAAGGGAAAAAACTATGGGAACACCATCGTGAGGCACTGTAACAGGTGTGTTCACACGTGCACTCGACAGGAGGGGCAGGGGTGGGGGGGGGGGGTAAGTATTAAAAGCTAATCGAAATGGACAACATGCAATTGATTCATTTGAAAGATTGCCTTAGCGGCCCCAGCTTCCTGGTTTGCCCTATGGACGGGTGGGGGGGGGGAACGCTGGGATATTTTAGTAGAAAAGTTTTTACCACAATCTAACCTTTTCATATGTTTATGTGTGTGTGTGTGCATGTGTGCGTGTGCGTCAAGAATCAATTATAGAGTTTTGAGAAAAATCTGTAATTGTATCAGCGGAGTAGTTCTAATGGAGAGCAGAACGTCTAGGGCCCCCATTGCCCGAGGGCCCCATTTCGGGTAATAATTTCTTTTCAATCTTGTGCTAAAAGGAACGACCGATATTTTCGCCTGGAACCCCAATTTATCCCTGGAAGTCTCTGCGTATCGGAATCGCTGATTGTGTTGGTATCGATATGAATGTTGGCATCGTCCGACAGCCAAGCAAAAATCATCGTATTTTGGTATTTTTTTAAAAATAAATTGAATATATTTTTTTTCTTCCTTAAATATTCAGTTGATCTGATGGCGATATCTCAGCACACACCTGCCATGATGAATGATATGAAGACCCAATAACACGGGGAGATGTTAATATTCCACGGATGTGAAAGTATTTGTATGACCTGGCGACACGTGCACTGCAATTACGTTTTGTTCTTTTTTTTTTAAATTATGTATTGTATTACTGATATATGGACTCCCCCGGGGTGGGGTAAGTTATGGCGAGCGATGTAGTGGGTGGACTCGATAAATTTTCAAAGGAAAAAAAAAAAACTTCAGAGATGGTAATTGTCTTTAAATGTTAATGGGAAGTATGGGAGGGGGGGCACCATGTTTTAACTCCTGAATGCAACTATCCAGCACTAGGAACACAATACGTCTCAATCAGAATAATAGAATAAACTCCATCATATAAAAATTTCATTTCATCATCTCTTTGAACTCATTTATGAATGGAGAGCCCCCCCCCCAACCGAAATATTAGTTCTGCACGTGGGGCACTAGAAAGGTCACGTGATCCTTGCTTTAAAATCCAATATTTTTTATATATTTTATAGTGAGTTTATTATTGTAAAATAAATGTGTTTTTTTTCGCATATAATTTATATTATATTATCACGTTGGTACCCATCCAAATCACGTTTTTCTATCAAATCTCCGAGATAATGAGAGATTTCCCCAATTCGATAGTTTAACTTGTGAAAGTCAGCTCTTTTGAAGGAATTTACATATTCATAATGTAGTCGTATATTAAAGTTTTAAAAAAAAAACAGTTCATCAATACAGTGAAAGTTTGTAGGTCTTTTAATTAGAATCTTTCAGTTTAAAATACATCCAATGGTATAACTTTTTAAATCCAAAACTGTATCGTATTAAAAAAAAAAACTACTAACATATTGTCTATTTACTGCTTAACAACACAAGATTTTTCAAAATAGCAGTTTCTTAACGAGTGTTACTTCCCTTTAACTTTATATATCCATATCTATATATATATATATATGCATTTGAACTTCAGCTGTGGTCACCAAGGTTGGCATATACTGATTAGCCCAGGGACACGAAGCAAATTTTTTTTTAAATCCTAATACAGGAGTACCAGGGTGTACATAATAAAAATATTAAAATGAGCGTGTTTTTTTTTTTAAAAGTTGTAATCAAATCTTTAATAAATATAAAGACCAAAAATTAATGTTTTGGCTATTTCACTGTAATGTAACTAAAGTTTGCAGGCTTTTTGGCTAGAAGTTAGTATAAAAAATAACAATAACAACAAATCATTTTATGCAAGCACTTGCTCAAAGCAGTTTATTATTCTTTGAAAAATTGATATAAATTTGTGTTATAAAAATCATATCATCAGATACTGAAAGCACAGATTATTTTACGATGTGGTATTTCTTATTACATATAAAAGTTTTGCGTTGACTCACACCATACATTTAAATAGGTGAGGAAAAAGTTATACAAGTGTAAACCAGTCATATATAAACTAGTGAAATATAAACCAGTCATATATAATAAACCAGTGAAATATAAATCAGCCAATTCTATAATTTAAAAAAAAAGTTATCCATTTCATTTTATTATTTTATTAAGTTGTGCTACAATTTCAAGATATGACCCTAAATTTTGTTATTGTCATTAGAAACAAAGGGAGGCTGAAATGTATGGTAAACAGTCTTTAAAAAAAATATCTGCAGTTATCTCCTCCTTTGGAAATGTTCAGCTAAATGCCTTTTGTAAAAAAAAAAAATGTTAACTAAATTTTAGGACTTTCACAGAAATTTGATTCAATGTAAAGTGAAAAATTATAATTATAAAAAAACAACAGGAAAATAGCTTACAGCTCAAATCGTTAACATGCATACATGTAGAGTAAACAGCAGTCAGACAAATGGATCAAAAGATAATGTAAAAAAATTTAAAAAAAAAGTGTTTTGCAGAAATCATTACAAAGTCCTGGTGTATAGATAATGTGTAATATATTACACTTTTACCAAGTCCTGGTGTATAGATAATGTGTAATATATTACCACTTACAGCCAAATATATTGCATCAGCAACTTTCTTACAGCAGTTAAAAATTTATTTTTTTTTAAATTGTTACATGTGTATAAATATTAAGGTTGTATAGGTTATAATCATTTCATCTGTACGGTCAAATGACAATCAATAATACACTTTCTTAGATAAATAAGTCTGTGGTGAATAATAATTTAAAGTTTCAGTGTTCAAAAACTGATTATGCAAGCATCTTAATTGAACAACTCACTGACCCTGATCAACAATAACAAATGCAAACATGGATTGAGCAATGAAGTTAGCTGTAGATTACAAAAGGGATAGAAAAAAAAAAAACAAGTGCAGGGGAAAAAAACCCTTGCTTAATGTGAACTACTGACCTTTTAAAAAAAAAGTCTTTTGAAGAGTTAAAAAACAATAAAAAATAAATTATAACAACTTGCGATATTAACAAAAATAATTGAAAAAAAAATTAATAATTGCTAAATATGGACAACTACATGTATTTCTGAAATCGGACCCATAGATTCAAACCAGTTCAAATATTTTCTTTGGGCATTTTTTTTCTTAAAGCTAAATGTTCAATGAAAAACTTTTTGCTGCCGTTTCAGGTCAAACATCCTTTGATATCAGTGTAATTAACAGACTGATTTGTTAATCACTTGATCATATAGCAAATATATCACCGCTACCTAAACAGTCGGTTTATTTTTACACTTCACCCTTTGATGAGGATGCTGCGACAGAAGAAAGAGACATGGTGGTGGGGACAAAAATAATCAGCGTGGATGGTGCTCTGAACCCTTTAATCTGTACCATGCTGATCATGTTCACCGTTTGGTCTACTGGGTAAAATATCCTTGTCTTGAATGGCTCCGCTTCGGACCTTAATGGCTGTGTTGACATCACACTTTATCCACCATCACCGTTCTTTTTTCACATCATGGATCTATAAACATTGAAACTCAAGAATTACCTGTGCATAAAACTGTTCAGGTCATGTCAGCCTAAACAACATTTTATTTCAAAGAGTGATGTTTATTGTGTTATGAAATATTTTTTTCCAAATCCACTTGTTTGTTATTTGTCTAATTGCGATTCTATTAATACATGTATCACTGTGATAATAGTGCCTTACAATGAATTTGAATGAGACATATTATGCCCACAAACTATTGGACAGATCAAAGCATGAACATTAAAGCAATAGAGCCTGCAAGTTAATAAGTAAAGTTTAAAAAAAATGAAAACATGTAAAAAAACATCGTACAATTAAACCCATTATCAGCTTTAGTCAATTTTTCAGCATTAAAACACAAAACATATCAATAAAATCAAATAAAGCGGTTTTGATTATTTACTATGATTCTAGGAGAAAAGTTGATCTAAAACGATAAGGAAAACCAAAATAAAACTTCACAACCATTATTATGGGCCCGTGTTGCATCAATGAACAATTCAACTGAAACAGTAAATACTCATGTACTTGATAACAGAATTTTTTTTTAAATTGTATTTATCTTCAAGGAAAATTCCTCCATAAAAAAATAAAAATTTTCACAAATCCTCTTTGACACTCATGATAAAAATAAATGATACATGCTGAAAAGAAAAAATAAAATAATTTCAAAGGTGGCTTATTTCAAAGCTTTTCCACCATCCTTAATACATTGACAAAGTTAATCACATCAATAAATTACAAGGCACGAACATTTTTAGGTAACAATGTAACACGATTTATATTTGTACACATTATTTCATATAAAACAATAACTTAACTGTTACAATTTTTATATTAATTTATAAAAATTAACGAATATTCTATACTTTACACCGTTAAATTAAATACAATCGTTTCATATTATGGCAGATTATCAGGTGTTGCCACTGAAATTTGTTTGTATTTCTATCATTGGACACTGTAGCAAACATTTTTTGTCAAATGTATGAAAAATTTGATAATTACTGTGCCACTTTATACAAATAAGGACATTTGCTTAGCTGAATGGGCTGTTGATTTCTCAGACTTTAAAAAAAAATTGCTTAATCCGGATAAATTCATATCCATGAAACTACAAGCAAGAATTTGTACAAATCATTGTCATAAGTGGTGTAAATAAAGATAAAATCTGTTTATCACCAAGTTCACAAATTTTACCCCAACCCATTGGATGTTATTTAATATTTTATCCTGAATTTTTTCCACTATTCTGACAGTTGATTACCAAGCTAGGCAGTGCATATGACTAACAGCTTAAAATAATCCGCAAAATAAAAAAAATTGGCGCATAAATTAGCAATGACTGCTAAAATTTTATTCATTTGTTGAATCAAAATGGTTACTGGCAGTCAAAGCTTCAGCCAAATCTAAAAAAAAAGAACATAAAAGATACAACCGATGACTAATTAAATTAAAGCTTTATCTACAACTGCCACCAGATGATGTCCATTGGGAAAAATATTAAAACAAAATCTACCATGTGCTCAAGTGAACAAAAATGTAAAGCAATAAAAAAAGGGGGGTGGCTTGAAGTGATTTATCTTATCACAAATCTGTTACTAAACCATTTTATTTGGGTTTCCCCATGCAGCCAAACTTCTTGTCATTCCCCAAACGCCCATCTTCTTCTTCTTCTTCTTTTCTTTGAGCTCACACCTACGGTAGAGCACAGCTAATGCACAGAAGAAATCTTTGATACGCTTGCCACCCATCTCAATGCTGTTTTGCCACAGGAGTCTTGGGGGACCTGTAAGGTGAGTTCATTTTAGGTGACCTGTGATTTATTTTGCGGGGGGAGTACTGCACTCTCAGTCGCTTTATCTGTGGCCGCTGACTCCTGGCGGAGGACGGCATCTGTAGAGGCTTCAGGTTATTAGGGAGAGGAACTCTGTGGGGCGTTTTTAAAGTTGCACAAAATTTTACCTGTTGAAAAAAAAAAAAAAAAGGTATGACAATGTGAGGTAACTTTCACTTTCCCCAAATGAAAAAAATTATTTTCGACATGATTATTCATTTGGATTTCAGAGATAGCTTTTGAAATCTTAAATGAATTACTAGGAAAATTACTATTGTTAATTAAGCAGTTAATATTGCTACATTTTGCATCAAATCTGTTTACAAGTGGCCAACTTCATTTAAAAGAAGGAAAAGCAATAAAATAATGTTGATTGTCAGGTAAAAATTATTGAAATTTGATCAAAAACTAGACACTTGCTGGAAATGTGAATGATTCTAAGATAATCTTAAGTTTATAATATATACTGTCAAAAATATAATTTTCATTATGTAATCATCTGTTATCGATGCTTCATCACTGAGAAAACATAAACAATTAGCCAAGATATTTCACTTACGTTATCGTTAACATTCCCCGGTTTCAAATTGGCCACCAAGGCAGACTGGATTTGGTTGGTTGATTCTTTCAGAGGTGACTTCATCTCTTGCCCAGATTCTGTTGGTTTAAGCCGGTCAGCTCTAGGTGTACAGATATCATTGATAGTTTCCATGAGTGATTCACTTAAATCAATCTCAATTCTTTTCCCAGGAGTTCCAGAATGACTTCCACAACCTGTGTCAATCTCTGACAAACTCACATCAGTCTGTATAATGGAATGTGCTTCCAGGCCTGCGAAATCTTGAGGTTTTTCTTCTGAGAAAGAGTTTGCCATGGTTTGATTCCCAGTTCTCTCTCGTGTCACCTGCACAAGTTCTCTGTAACGCTGAGCTCTACTGTGGTTTTTGGCGAAAATTGTTGGGATCCTGACTGGCGATTTCCCTCTTTTGGAAACAACAGGATGGACATGTCTTTCTCTGGTGTTTGGCTGCTCATGTGTGAGCTGCCTGATGCTCTGGGTGACAAGTCCAGCGTGCTGCACATTCAAAACGCTGTCATGTCTCTGCACCATAACTTCAGCTCTTTTAATCTTCAGCTGATGAACGATCTCTTGATCTAGTATACCAGACAAAGTGAGGGCAGGTTTGGTGTATTTAAGATTTGACTTTGGTGATGGGACATCACAGATTTCACCAGAAGGCCCTTGATTTTCAACCTCTAATTCTGTTTCTGAGAAGTCGATTTCCATTTTTTCACTGTCTTTAATGTCAAAATCGACTGCTGGCAAAAGAAGGCTTTCATCCATTGAACTGGATTCAACACTAGTGACATCAATTTCTATGGCAGTGTTGTCATTTGCAGTATCATCTGCGGTACTTGTCACATCTATTTCAACAACTGTCTCGTCTAGCCCAGTCACATCAAGGCCATTTTCTGTGTCATGCTGCACATCCGACAAATCAGCATCAGACATGGTACTCTCCAACTCACCAGTACAAATTCTATCTCCAATAATATTTTCCTTGTCAGTAACTGAAACCTCAGTATGGCCAGTTGCCAGGTTTTTATGTTCCGACTGACCTAAATTATTTATTCTATCATGGTCAGTGGTCAAAGAGGCACCAGGAAAAGCTCTTAAAGATCTAAATGAAACATTATTATGCGCATGGCGTTCATGAAAACTGGATCTAAGGGAAAGCATCATTTCTTCTCTGTAACTTGATCGTTTCGGAGACTTCACAGGCACAGGCAAGTCATTCGCATCAGAGTCTGTTGGCTGAATATATCCAGCTCTAGCCAGCAAGTTATGCGTCTGCTTGCTAATCTCCAGATGAGGTTTGAAATTGTATTTCTTACAAGGTGACATGTACAGGCTTTGAGCTCGGACAGGGACGTTTACTTTTTTTCGAGTTGACTGTAGGTCTTCAGCAGAGATGGACTTCTTCCGGTGCACGCCAGTATACCTGCTGATGCTTGTTGAGCCCTCTCTCATTTTGACTATCATATTGTTTTGATTGTTGCTGTCCAACGAATTGAGTGCTTCTGGTGTGGAGATGGACTTGCGTCTAACCCACACTTCCTCTTCTTCCCCTGTCAATTTATTATCACACTGCATGCCAGCCATGTTTGAAGATGGGCAACAGCCGTCAGAGCAAGTGGAGGACAGTGAAGCCTGGCTATGTGATGCTCCGCTGTCAGTTGACTGCAAGCTGTCCAGTGAATGGAGAGAAGATGTCATTCGCTGAGACACAGAGCTCAGGAGGGATGAGCCAGATAAAGTATGAGCAGCGTGCTTTGTGTAGACACCACACTCAGTCCTGTGTAGCACAGTGCCTCCAGAGATGGTGGAGAAACCGGCCTCTGACTCCAGATCAGAGCCAACATCAACCTCCTCATTTTCCTCATCTTCGACATTCACTAAGGTTTGATCCCCGAATCCAGGGGGGGGAGGAAGAAAGGGTTCTGTAAGGTCAGGGGTCAAATGAGATTTCACATCAGTGTTCACAATGCCTGAAGCATGTTCCGCTAAATCAGTGGCTGCTGACTCTTTTATGTTCTGAATCAGTCTCTGCCTTTTGTGTTCAAACTCATCTCTTCTGCTTCTCCTCAGTTCATCATGCTGCTGGATGTCCAATGCGCCCACACAGACTGGCACAATGACAGGGGACGGTTCGCTGATCAATTTTTTCTTGAGTTTACTTTTTCCGGTGAGGCATTCCCCGTCAGCTCTGAGCTTATCATGGCTGCCTGGGTGAACATCTGGATGATGGGTTCCTTCGTGGAGAGTTGGGGATGACACACTGCGAGGAAGTGAATCAGACTGATCAGAAACCTGAAAAAATGTAACAAAGTAGATTAAAATAAGGTTTAAGTGTGAATAAACTTCATAAAAATAATCACAATAATAATAATAATAAATCAGTCAGAAAAACTGATCAGGTACAAACTAAAAAGAGCGGAATTACCTTTTCACTACGACTGCCACTGAGTCTCTTAAAGATATTTCTTCTTTTGCCAGATTTACTTCTTAGACCTGGAGGAGATTCTGAAGTTTCCCTGGAAAAAAAAAAAAATAAATGACAGTTTACTATTTATAATATTAGAATACTTTTTCAAATATTTAAAAAATTCTGACGATAAAACATAATAGCAATTTTATTTACAATGTGAATATTGTCATGCTTTATTCTTTCCACTGTGTAAAATACATATACATGTTGTAATCACATAATCTTTAGTTTGAAAAAAAAAAAAAAAAAAAGGCTGACGTACTCAAGAGTATGATCACATATGAAGGATTTATAAAATGTTTCAAGGAGAGTTAATACACTCAAGTCTATTGCAACCCAAACCTTTTTTTTTTAATTTGTTTACATGAATCTGTTCACGGCAATATACCATGGGCCAGACATGTCCTGAGAAACACCTGCCATGGTACACTTTGGGCTAAAATATTTCCAACCTTACATTTACAATGTTCTAAATACTCATTAAGACTAGGGGAAACAAAAAAAGGGAAGGGGGGGGAGTTCTGCTTCATGAGAGGTGATAGGAGTTAAAGTGATGAATGTCGTCCAACAAATATTGTTGCTTCGATTTCAGGATAATAGTGTTTAAATGTAGGCAGGCTTAATTTCTACAACGGTAAATTACAATGTTGCATTCATATGAAACACTTTGTTATAAAATTCCTGGTGATGAAACAGAGGTACAAAAAAAAATTAAATTATAACAAATTTGATAATAAATCCTGAAAAATAATTACTATAAATGTTGGCTATTCACCTTTTGCCTTTCCCTGGGGATGTAAACAAACTGAGTTTCTTGCGAGCTGTTTTACCAACCACAGAAGGTGCAGGTGTAGTTACATTCAGGGTACTAGTATCTAGACAGGAAAAGATAAGATATTCAAGCAATTATTGTTTCTGGTCTTCAATATGTTTTATTTAATGTTGAGCCAAATGAATATGATCTACAGCATAAAATGTATATTTATTTCATGGTAATTAATTTGATCTACAACATAAAATGTATATTTATTTTATGGTAATTAATTTGATCTACAACATAAAATGTGCATTTATTTTATGGTGATTAATTTGATCTACAACATAAAATGTATATTTATTTCATGGTAATTAATTTGATCTACAACATAAAATGTATATTTATTTCATGGTAATTAATTTGATCTACAACATAAAATGTGCATTTATTTTATGGTAATTAATTTGATCTACAACATAAAATGTATATTTATTTCATGGTAATTAATTTGATCTACAACATAAAATGTATATTTATTTAAAGTGAATTAATTTGATCTACAACATAAAATGTATATTTATTTCATGGTAATTAATTTGATCTACAACATAAAATGTGCATTTATTTTATGGTAATTAATTTGATCTACAACATAAAATGTGCATTTATTTTATGGTAATTAATTTGATCTACAACATAAAATGTGCATTTATTTTATGGTAATTTTCAAACACAAAAGTACTAGTTGTTTTTTTGTTTTTTCTAAAATAATTTAAGTGCCGCAAAAAATCGATGAACTTTATGAAACAAAATAAAAAACCTTAGTGACGTTTTCATAGCAGGGGATAACCTGGACTAGAATGAAATAAAAATAGTGAAGAGATCAATTTAAAAAAAAAAAATTGAAGTGTAGGAATTAATATAAAATGTATAACTATGAGTTGGTCATTATTGCAGCTGAATTCACTTTAATACATCAAGCTATACCATAGCTAGAAGTGAACTAATTTACTATTGGAGTATTAAGATACCTTGATTTTTTTTCACTGTCGAAGCTGGAGTGAACGGGGTTGATGCCAGGGCAGACCTCTGGGGAAGGTTACCAAGAATGGCTTTCCTATTGAAGAAAAAAAAACAAATTATAATTTATATATACCAGGGAAATAGATGAACCAATGATCAAACAATCAAATGTGAATACCAAGGAATAAAGACTGATATGTAAATACCAAGGGTTAAAGTCTGAAATGTGAATTCTAAGGATTAAGTTGTGGTCCACACTGCTGAAAATGGGAGGGTGGAAAAGTTGATTCAAAAAAATGCCATGCTCTTAAAGATAAATATCTCGGAAAAATACATTGCAATGGTGGTATTCGTAATAATGACATTTCACTGTAATAATATGGCATGTTTTTTAAGTTGAAAAATTTTTCACCTTCATTTCTTTTATGTTAATGACCATATTTTAATTATGAAATACTTCTCAGAGAGCAGAACATTTTTTTTCCTTAAGGTTTTTAAACGTTAAATGCATTTTATCTCAATATCATTCATTTTTTCAATGTACACTTTTTGGAATTCTATAAAAACTACTAAAGATAGAAGCTTAAAATTTTACATGCATGTTTATTAATCTGTTGTTTACATTTTCCTTTTTTTTTTTTTAAACTATAAAATTTTTCATATTTTTTTCCTAACCTACCCACCCCATAAAAATTCTCAATTTTTAATAGACCCATGGTAATATATTCATTTTTTTAATTTTCTGTCATTTCTGGATAAAATTTTGCATTTTCAATAACATATTTTTCTATGTATGAACCAAATATCTGTTATTTAAGCACATATACAATATGTTTTTGAGATTTTTATTTCGAAAATGTCACAAAATAATGACACATTTTATTTTTAAAAAAAGTCACAAAATAATATTTTTTACAATTTTCATCATAGATTGTTCATTTTAAAAAAAAGGGGGCATGATCAGAAAAACACCTAATTGAAGTTAAATGCCAAGAATTTTTTTTTTAAGTTTCTGAAGTGTAAAAATAAATTTTGTTTGCAGAGCCAGTACTGGTACTCACTTTTTGGAAGCAGAAAATGGCACAGTGTCACCTGAAGCCCTGCGTTTGCGCATGACACAAGGGGTGACTGTATTGCTGAGCATTTCTTGCATCTGATCAGTGTAAGTGCAAGAAGCAACAGAGAGTTCACCCTTTTGTGTGCTGCTCAAGGACATGTTGATGCCCTTCCCATCAGTGCTGCGTCGAAGTTTGGCTAGACCATGTGCGATGGAGCTTACAAAGCCTGAAACATAAAAATGTACTAATGAAATCATTATTTTTTTAAAGGCTGTTCATTTTAAACTCTAAGCTTGTAATTCACTTTTTTTTTATTTAAAATACACCAAAGATTCAAACATTAATTTCTTGTGAATTCCTATCAAATGAAAAATACCTCCGCACACACTACCTGTAAGTGAGCTACTTCTCTTTCTCCTCTTTTTATGAGAAACTTCTTTGGAGTCCTCCAGAGTGTTGTCATTGCTAGCATCCAATTCATCATCAGTCCCAAAGCACTCAGACATTAAACTGACCTGTTATAAAATATAGCAAGGGCACTACAGAGCTGGCATTAATAACTGAATTTAGCTGATCTATGAAGAAGACAATTTTTTTGTGGATTATGAAATTTAAAAAAAAACAAAAATAAATTGTAATTAATATATTTTTAATTTATAAAATTACTTAATAAATCAGTGTTATATTTACACTCTTTATCCCACTTAACAATGATTCAACTCAAGTGTCTAAAATATATATATATAAACAGACAAGTTTTAAACAAATTTTATCTGGGTTAGTGAAATACTGAACAAGTTGCATGCAACTACTTTTGTTAGATTGTTAGACACAAATAAGACATTGAGGAAAAATTGGTGTGTCTGTTTTTATTGCTTTTGAAAACTTGACAATAAAAAAAAAATATTAACAAAATGAATGACAAGTATGACATCAAGACTCACTCTAGAATCTGAACTTTTGAAGGAGATGCTGCTCATATCAAATCTCTGGGTGAAGATAAACATTGAAACAAAAGCATGGACAAAACAGACTAAAATGTAAGTCATTAATGACCTCTTTATATCCTACAAAGGTGTGTAACTGTAGGTGCATGTGAGTTTTCATTAGTTGATTACTATAACTTTAAATGGATACATTTTCAGTCACATCCAAGTGTTTTGGTATCAGAGACAAACTTGTATACATCAAGATGATTTGAAGGATGTACAAGTCATTTTGAACCCATCTTCATCAACTTTAATGGTCCTTTTTATATTTTACTCTCGATAGCCCCTAGTAATGTATTAAACGAGATGTTCAAGTTACTGGAGTAAGTGATCCCTATCACTGCATTCAACAAGATGTTCAAGTTACTGCAGTTAGAATGTTATAAGACATGATGCAGCCTTTATCTCTCCAGGAGGTCATAATTTACCCTGATCTAGTATCTCATACACAGTACATGTTTACATAACAAGTGCAAAGCTAAGTTAGATTTTCTATTCCATCAAAACATTTAGAAAAAAAAAAATAATTAAAACAGCTATATATAATTCAGTTAGAGCAAATTCAGCATTAACATCTTACAATGAAAGAAACTTATTTATTTTGGCACATATTTTGATCATTTACAATAATTTACATTCATCTATAATAAACTAAACTTGTTAAGAGCAACATGTCTCCATATTTTTTCTATATTTATGATAAAAACTAGCCGGGAAGTTAACCTTATGCTAGTTTTTTTATGTATTATTTTAAAATGGGAGTACAAGTGCAAGAGGTCGTATTCATCATGTTTAACTCGCTAAACTTTTATTTTTCTAAAACTGAAATGATAAATACTTTGTAAATGAACAACAAAAAATGAACTTTAAGCATATAATTGGCCAATAGCATCTTAAAGCATTATTAGTTTTATATCATGAAGCACAAGTTTGTTGTTTAAACAAACCCAAGTAATAAAATGTACTAGAAAGAAAAATATATAAAGAAATTAACAAAGAAGGGGAGAAAAACAAAATTATATTTATAATTTTTGTAGAACTTAAAAACTATTTCTAAATCAATACATTTTTTAGATTCTTTTTCACTACTGTCTCTTGCTGAGCTAATTAGAACTTGTACAAACTCATTAATCCATTTTTTTTAAAGATTTCCTGTTTTAAATATGAGCTAGTATATTTCAGTTGAAATTTCTTTTTTTTTTTTTTGCTGAATTTATATTGAATAAAGAAGCCTAAGGGTTAAAAAATAAACAAGCACCATTGAGCTTCTACTGATAGCCATTACATTTTTCACTCTTTCAAAGAAGCCATAATAGCTGCATAAAATGCAAAGGAAATTCTATAATGGATCAAATGCAGCGAAAAATATCTGAATCTAACCTGTTGCTGCAGGGAAGTGCTGACCATCCCAATGTGTTCCCAGTTTTTAATCAACAGCTCTAAAATACACGTCTGAACGTGCAGAAGTTTCTCCTCGGCGGTGCTCATTTTCTGTGTGCCTTTGTTGCCGTGCATCATGTTCGGGGCCATGACCAGGGCTAAGTTGTTGGCCGTCATTTTATTTTTATCACTCATGGAAGCCACTTTAAACAGCATGTGCATGGTATACCTCAAAGCTCCAATATTCTCCAAAGGTAAAAGAAGGCATAGCTGCAGCAAGGCCTTCTTCTGGAAAAAGTAAGTAATAATAATTAAAAATACATGTAGTCATTTCATTCAAATGTGCGTGTTTGATTTAATTTTAAAAAAAAAGATTCATCTGAAGTAAAATATCAGAACAGAAAAAAGTCTTTAAAATAGAAATTATTTAACTCCATCTTTAACTAGCCGTAGAGTTTTAGCTTGTAGTAAACATGTACATGTACTTTTTTTTTTTTAATTTCATATAGAAAACAAATGCTATTTATAGACTGAAAATTTGAAACAGACAATACAAAGGACAATGGAGAATTAAGACAGTAAAGTGAATTACTAAACTGAATATTTTCTTCTCAAACTGACTTTAAATAGCAATGACAAACAACAATCTCAATAATTTTAATTAGTTGTCTGTATATAAAATATAGTAATAAATATATGATCAAAAAAAAAGTTTCAAAAAGACCATAAACCCTGGGTAGAATTCGGCCCATGAATGAGGGGATAAGTCATCACAAGAGTCCTGAGTTTAAACCCCCTGATATTAAATGGGGAAGTAAAGCTAGCTGGGCCCTGAATTGGCCCCCCCGGCTTTGAAACAGATGAATTTTACGCTTAATCTGAAATAACCAGCCATCAAAGGGGTGTAAAAAGGGAATCTTTGATTCTCTATGTAAATGTATGAAAGGTATGAAACTTTAAAAAAAAAAAAACAATAGCAGTGGAAGAATAACAGACTTACAGGGTCCTTGTCTGGCGGCAGCTGATAACATCTGATAAAAGCATCTAAATAAACAGTCAGAAACAAAGGTTCTGGGAGATCTCTAAAGAACTGTTTAATCAACACAGCTGTGTCGAATACATTGGCTCCCTCTAATGGTTTACCCTCATCTATCGCAAGCTGCAATAAAATACAAATTATGTCAAACACCAATTTCATAGTTCAACTGGTTACATGTTCTATCTATTATTTTTTTGTGCTTACGTTTTCTACTTGAAAAAAATAAAAAAAAAAGTTAAATCGAAAGCAGTGGAATTCTCAAGCCCAGAGAAAGTTTCGCCCCCAAGACCACTTGGAGAAGGTTTTTTGAACAGAAAATTAAATGTTGCAACCTATCATGGAGTGAACTGAAAAAGGCCTCCCTAAATGGAGTGCGTTGGAGAGTGATTGCAGAGGCACTTTGCTCCACAAGGAGTTCAAGGGATTAAGTAAAATCAAGTAAGTCAGCATTCTAGCCTGATTAAAGTATAACTACTTTGCCATTGCAAAGGATTTTTACATAATTTTAAAAAGTCAAATTTTTGTCGCTACATTTTGAATGTGTGTATTTTGTAGATCTAATCCACTTATCTTTTAAGTATATATTTCAATCTATAAACTTAGAACCTTAATGAGGAATTTTCATGTTCATTAAAAAAAAATATTTTCATGTATTGGAATTTCAAACAAAATATTGCGCTTTTTTATAATATCTGTCGGGAATTAAATTAACTAATTTAATTTCTTAAGTCTCAACCTTATGTGTTACTTTTTTTATACTATAAAATAATTATATAAATGTATAGATTTAATCTTAAAAATAGCATTACAAAAGAAGCGCTCTTTCATACCCGAAGTTCCTTTTGTCGGCTGACAGATCCTGATTTTCTAAACAAACCTTCACAATGGAGGTGTTGCTCTATAATCTCGGATGCCTTTACCAGAAATCTGAAGAGATAACATTAAAGATAACATGATATTGGAAAGATGTGTATTATCTTAGTGACTACAAACATAAAAATAATAAAGAAACTTACTCTGGTACATAGCCATAATTCTGTAAAAAACTTTTAGGAATATTATTCAATGGTTCGCCAAAGATTTTTTCAGTGCATGTTTCATCCTGCACAACAAATAAGACAAGTAAAAAAAAAAAAAATAGCAGTGTGTTAAAAAAAAATACTTTACAGTAAAAAATATTCGCAAATAAAACTGATTAAACAGATTATATATGAAATATTAATGTGCCGCTTTACATTTGATTAGTTATTAAACAATGATAACTGTAAATCTGAAATACAGGCCTACCTTTTTTAGATATCAGTCTTTTACCTAATATAAGGCTAATTTTATAACGCTAATAGTGATTTATTTTGTTTCAAGCTTTAAGTTTAAGTTTACATGTCATGAACATAACAATTAGTGATTATTACATTCATCATTTTATGTGTAAGCGCAAGGCTGTTGTATTTTATTTTCTAGATCTGGAAAAAAGTTGAAACTACATTTATCATTTTAATTGGTACAGTACACAATTTTCATTATTCTATTTGAGAATTTTCAATTTCCAGTAATTCAGATGTTTTAATTGTGCACAATAGCTAAGTAAGATGTATTGCATGAAATTTATATTAATATCATCCTAGCCCAAAGTTAAGTTGCCCTGCCTGAACAATCATAGTTTTTTTTTTGCCCAAAACAAATTAAAATCAATCATTCAATGGAAATACTTTCAACAATTAACCGCTAACTTACAATAATATTCAATATATACATAGTCATAGAGAGTGGGACGGATGGCCGAGCAGTGTAGATACTCAACTGTCGACCTGAGAGTCCTGAGTTTGATCCTCTGTGAGACTCATGGAATTTTTCCAGGTTAAATTTGGAGCGAAGTCGTCCCACAAGTCCACCCAGCTTTAAATGGGTACCTGACTTTAGTTGGGGAAATAAAGACGGCTGGGCATTGTGCTAACCACACAATCCCTTCATATGCCGAAGTTATACTATTGAAACAGATGAAATCTACACTTCATCTGCCCCGATGGCCCGCCAGGGCTAAGGGAACTTTACTTACTCCTATACTACATAGAGAGAGAGACAATAAAGTAGAGCAGGGACGAGGCGAGTCTTGCCGGTCATAACTCTAAGAGAAAAACTAATTGATGTTTTCATGCTATACACAAAGCACAAACTAACATAGATTTAAACATTTGTATAAATTATTAGAATAATAACATATATGATTTTTTTATAGATGAAAGTTATATTATAATATTTAAAACTGTTGTTATTTTAGGCCTCTTATTAATTATGAATTACTGTCTATAGTGACTATAGTCTTATAGTTTATGCTAAATATATTCAATAAACAGTACCATTATAAATTTATATTTATATAGCATATGACTATGACCGGCAACACTCACGCCTCGTCCCTGAAGTAGAGGCTTCCAATGTCTAAGATCATGAAATAAATTTAATGAACTGTTTCGGATTGTTTTTAAACGGAAATCCGAAAGAATCATAAGAATGTGTCGTTTTCTTATAAGTTTTAGTTATGAATATGTTTACTTATTTACAGCATATATTAACTAGAAAAGAATTCGTAAAACTGTTTTGTTTTCATACGTTTAAAAATGTTAGTGTCATTATACTGTATGACATACAGTATGGTAATTGCTTATGCTAAACAATTAATTGAAACCTGCTAAAAATGTATGCTTACCTGCTGTTGATGTCCCGTTATTGAAATGTATTTACGGGACTGGTTTAGTTTATTTAATTTTTTAGCTTTAGGAAGCTTCACTCCTAATTCTCTAATATTGTGGTATACAAAAGAATACAGATGATCCACCCTTTCTAAACCATTAATCAATATAAATTCATCCATTGTCAAGAAACCGAAATCACAACATTGATGATTTTATTTTGCTTCGTAAAATTAAACATTGCACTAATGCTTTTGATTGGGTGTTACCTTTGCCAGGTAGACAATTTCGGCCAATTTTTAATTTTTCCATTTTTATGACGTTGATTTTGAACATTTACAAATAAAAAACGTTTTTTTTTATTAAAAATAAATCTAAATGTACTCAGGGGTGAAATATTAATATACATTTCAATATCTCAAATAACTGTTTTGTGAAATACGTAGCCACTGCCCCCCCCCGAGACGTAGGCTGCCGTAGCCGCCATAGGCTATGGCATAGCGGCATAGGTCTTAATATTTGAGATTTACTTTGCATGAGATAAGTTTAACTTATATAATTAAAAATTTCCTTTTAACTTATAAGTACTTCTTGTATGGGTCATGATGAAGAAAACTAATTAATATTTGCTGTAACATGTGGTTAAAAATCATGCAAAATAGTTTCAGTTTGAAGGAAAACGGGGGGGGGGGGGGGGGGTTAACTATCAATATAATCAGGGCTGATGTGGCGTGCACAAAGCAAAATTTGTATGGGTTGGCTTTCATTTTTAATTTCTTTTTATCTTCTGTTGTTCTTTCTTTCATGTTTCAACATTATAAATTCTTTCTTTCGTTTCATTCTGGTTATAGTAACAGTTGTATATTGTCATCGCATTTAAAACATTGAAGTACGCACTAGTCGTTGCACACAGTCATCACTCATCAGTCAGTAGTAGGGGTATGACTAAAACATAAGCCTATATCCCCATATCATATGTGGTGGAGCTTTGTATCACAAATAAAGAAAATATAGGTCATTTTTGTTTTGCATAAAAAAAAGTTCACCCTCCAATCGACACGAATATTTTAGAACATACACATTTTCAAATATTTCGATAAAAGTTTCACCATTACAAATAAAATGACATAAGAATAATATTGATCTATTTGTGCATTCGTTAAAAGAATTTAATGTTCAATTTTTCAATGGACTTGCAAAGTGGAAGTAAATCTTGTATCACTTTAATTGCACGCTCTGCACAGATATTATAACGCTGCGTTGGCATAGGTGTTGGATCTGTGGACCATAATGTCTTTAATACTAACAGTTCTGCTGAAGTAGACAGATATATTGAAGATAACTCTTCAGAAATGCTGTCATTAGCAGTCTACCCAATCATTAAGAAACTATACCTGCAACTGAACACTGGACTTACGGCTAGTGCTGCAGTTGAGCGCCTGTTTTCATTGGGTGGGCGTGTGTTTACCCCCTTACGTTCTAGGCTAAGCAATGATTACTTTGAAATGATGGTCTTCTTACGTGCTGCCAAATGGAGAAGTGATTAGCATTAAAATTGTGCTTTGACAATGTATTCTATTGTTTTTAATTTTTTTTTAAACTTGAGAAACTTGCACTCATTATATTTTAAATAAAAATATTTTTTTGTTCTCAAAAGTATTGTTATTGTATTGGTATCGATTTTGGCAATACATTATTACTTAAGTATTTGTATTGGTGTTGGCGATACTATTTTAATGAAGTATTGGTATCGGTTTTGACGATACAATTTAAGAGTATCGTTAACAACCCTGTAGACAATGTCACAAGGCAGGCGCTAGAGTGGAAAGAGAAGAGCCGGCAGGCCAAAGGAGACATGGAGACGCTGCACTGAGCGAGAGATGAAGGCAGCTGGATGGACGTGGGCTCAGCTGAAGAGAGACGCCCAAAATAGAGTTCGCTGGAAGAGCGTTGTTGAGGCCCTATGCTCCCACGCGGAGTCAGAGGCTTAAGTAAGTAACAACCCTGCCAATTGTTAAATAGTTGCTACTGGCACCCGTACGTGGTGCAGCATGTTTGTCATCGCAGCCCAGATATTCACGGAGGGAGGGGGTGCTCATTGATTGTTCATTTTTTTCATTCAGTTGGGTGTTGTCCCCCCCCCCTTATTGTGCCACTACACACTGCTTCGTCCATTTTGAGGAGCGGGGGGGGGGGATACAGCTGTTAATTTGACTCTGAATTCAAGAGGTTCCATGCAGGATTTAAAATAAAAATGTATGTGTGCCATTATTACAGTTGTGAGGACAATAGCCCTTATCCAGAACCGTATATTATGTATGCGTGTTATGATGTTATCTATCCTAACTAAGCGACCGCCAAGCCTACCCCCCCTTTCCACTACCATTACAAATATTAATGTCTATTAATACACCCTCACAAGGGGCCCACAAATTACATAAGAAAGGCTCTAGCCTTACCAATGAAAGCTACTGGCCTCCCATGATGAAGATCTCTAGTCAAATGAATTACGAAACAGTAGACGTAGGAGTAGTAGTATGGCCTAAAATTTGAGCCAGAAGTCATACATTCTACACATAACAAACAATTGAATGAATAAATGGGATTCGTCCAGGGCGGTTTTGAAGATGAAAAAAAAAAAACACCTTATCGTAGACCAATCTCCCGAAACATAAACAACACTGAAATTTAAAATGTTTCATGATCTCATTTTTTTTTAAGATTGGGAGGGTGGGTGGAGAGGGGTGGGGCACTCTTCAGTGTCGTTCGTGTTTATTCAAGCCCGCGGGCATCTTTTCATTCATTGTGACCAGTAGATTTCCCACGCGTGATTTGACTTGCCAATTTGGACGTGTTACAATCAGTGCAATCCTGTGTTAGGAGTCGCTTGGGGCGATCTATATGGACCTTGTTTCTTTGACTAGCGAATGAGCGGCGAATGAAAAGCGAAGTCTACTTTTTCTTTGATAATGAATATAGGCCAAATAGGCGTTCGAGACCATTGTCTTTTAGCTGAGTATTATTCCCGTGTGTTGAATAATCGTAAAAAAAACAGCGGTTACTTTTTACATTTATATTTTTATATTATTAGAGCGTTGTGATATGTATAATGATTACACGACAATAACACTAATCGTAGGGTAAGTTAAAGAAATAAACTACACCAGGTTGCAATCATTAGTTAAATGTTTGATCTGTTTAGAAACCCGGATTGAGACAGTGTTGTTGTTCCCTGTCTGTACAGCCAGGGCCATACTTAGGTTTTTCGGGACTCACGGCAGATACTTCTTGGGAAGCTTGTGTGTGGCAGGGCTTAGATAAAAGTATCTCTCGGTGTCCTATCAGATGTGGTGCTGAAAGGAAGCCCTTTTAGCAGTTATGTCCCTAGGTGGGCGCATCGATTATAAAAAATAATAATTCTGAGTACAAATAAATGGGCTTTAATGGCCGCATTGTCATCTGGACCAGTATAACTTTATCCTAAGACGTAATTCAGCATAATACTGCAGAAGTAGAAGGGGGTCTATTTAACTCGGCATAGATGCATATGCAATGGACACTCATCGTGCATCGGGGCTTTTTTCAAGAAGGAGCTTACTGCACCATCGTGAATCGAAGCTTTACTTCAAAAAGGGGCTTACTGTGCCGTCCTACATCGGGGCTTATTTCATAGAAAAAATATAGACATATTTTGAATGATGTTAGCCGACTCTATTAAAAAAAATACGGCATTCAAGTTAATGTAGACCCCTTAATCAATTAGTTACACGTTAAATTATTTTGTACTGTTTCATTGAGCTCATTGTATCCGCTAATTCATGTACCTCTATAATATGTACAAGAGAGCAAAACCAGAAATGAGCATACACAATCAATTGCCTATTTATAGCTCAGTGGACACAACCCGTAGCCGTAGCCAAAGTGGTCAACCGGTAAATAGACACTTCCGCTTTATTTAGAGGAGCTGTGGCATTAGGGCTAATAATAAGCAAAGTACATTTTACATTTCAATAATCTACAAATGTAGGACGTCAGTTTAATATTGTTGAAAAATTCAGTTGAAGTATTTTACTAAACAATATTTTGGGTTGATCTCCTTACAAGATAGCATATTTTCAACTGTAGTAGCACGTGACTAAAATACCTGGCTAACGCAAACAATCCAATCAAAATCTTTTGTGCAATGTTTAACTTACGGGAGGAAGCAAAATAAATATTTCGATGTCGTGGATCTAAATTTCGAACATTGATAATGGAGGATTTAATCTTAATTAATGATGTAGAGAAAAGAGACAGTCTAAATTCTGTCGTTTACCGTAATATAAAAGAATTAGGCGTGAAGCTTCCGAAAATAAAGAAACTAAACAAATTGAATCAGTCTCGGAGAAGTGTTTCCGTACCAGGACTCCCGCAACAGGTGAGATGAATAAACTTGAGTCTTAATACTAATCTTATATTATTTTAATCGTTAATTGAATAAAGATAAATTGCATGCTAAAAACGTTGTGTGCTAAACTTTTGAATTTCTCTTGGACAAAGTATAATAAAATAGCTTTTGAATATTATTCATGATGAATTGAATGATGCACTGGACTCTAGAGACGTAGTCGTAGAGTGGACTGGTCATGATAATATATTCATCGTTTCACTCAACGATTGAGAAAGCTGAGTGTTAGTAATTGTTAATAGTCTTTAATTATTTTATTAATTAAGTGGGTTTTTGAACACTTCTGACCACCAATTAATTCTTTTTAGATATTTTCTTTATTTTGTCATTTTTTTATTTTAATTAAAAATCAAAGGGCTGCTACTTAGACTTAGTAGTTTACCTAATAATCACTAACTATAACTAAATTCAAGGGTGGGCATATTATGCCATATTGTTGCCAAAATATACTGTACTTGTACTTAAAACTCTGGCCTTGTATTTATATTTTACTTACAAATACATAACCTTACTAAGGTCCTTAGTCTATAGTTTCAAGCTTAGATTATCATGTTTTAATTAATATAATTTCAGGACAGTTGAGTAATTTTATTCTTGCATCATCTGGTAGTAAAACTTTATTTAGTTATCTTAGTTGGATTTTGACTTTGTTAGGTTGCTTTGAGTAATACTAAAAAGATCATATGCTCTGAGATAGTTTTTCAAATATCCTTGTGGTCGTTGTGACATACACACACAACTCAAAGTAAGCATACAAAATGGAGTGCACAAATATTTCCTTTGGTAATTTGGTAGACTTCTCAAGTCTTAAGTTGCACACATACAGCAAATATCTTTTGCCACACACATTCTTCATTCTTCCATAAATCAGATGGAACTTTGGTCACTGGTGGGAGCAATATTTGTTTGACTTTCATAATCAAAATCGAGATAAATTCAAGCCAAAAAAAATTGACCAACTTAGGTCTTTTCAATTTATTTGCCTACTGTCTCTTGAATTTTATGATGGTATGGTAAGCCAAGACAGATCTTGGCCAAATCACTCAAAGACTCTGTGCTCAGTCATTGGTTTTTGTGACCGAAGAAAAGTGGTGCATCGATGTTAATTTTTCATTGGTGTACAGTCACTTTCCAGTAAAAATAAGTAAATACTTAAGACTTACATAATTGTCCCATGCTTAAATCTTATTTAATGTAGCTGTAATAGTAATAGATAACTTTTTTTTGTTTAAATATTTCCTATCAGCTGAGCTGGTTTAAATAGTTAGCACATCATGTAAGAATCAGCTAACACCTGACATAAGAAAAGGAAGTTAAGGCATCTAAGTATTGGGCTACTCACAACCTATGTCTAATTTGGTGCCTCAAGAGCCATTGCACTTTTGGCTAATGTGGAAAGAAAAGAAATTCACTTAAAAAATCACAGCATTAGTGGCTTAGGGTGTCTTAGAAATAAAATTTCACCCTGCTCATCAGCTGCATTATAGAGTCAATTGATCACACAATAATACTACTAAGTGTTTCAAAATCTTTTAAGACATCATTTTAAATCTTTTTTTTTAGACCAATTAAAACAGGAAGGTCTACAATGTGAAGATTTTTTTAAATCTGTTATTTCTATGTACAGTGCAAAATTCTTAGTGATGAATTTAATATACCTTATTTTAGATTTAGCATTTCTTTTACCTAGGAGGACAAATGTAGCTGCAAAATCTTTGGAGAGCCACTGTTTCGTATTCCCACAATTTATCTTCCTGATTATGGATATGTACCAGAGTAAGTTCCCCCCCCCTGTATATTTGTTTAATATGCTCTGTTTAAAATTTATAAAAAAAAACATACAGCTCAAGGAACACAATTCTTTTTTGTTATATAATAGATTTCTGCTGGAGTCTTACAAAATAATCGATCAACATCTTGGTTGCGAGGGCATTTTCCGTAAATCTGGATCACTTAGTAGACAGAAAGAACTAAAGGTAAATTTATACAGAAAGATTGATAGAAAACATAGGCAGTTCTTAGTGTATCAATTTATAAATGTAAAACTGTCAGTTTTTCAAATAAGAAATGGTTTAGCTGGGGATGCATGGCAGTGTAGATAATACAGTGTGCCTGTCAACATGAAGATCATTGGTTTTTTATCCCAGGACCCGGTGAAAGTCCACCTAGCTTAAAAAAATAGGTACCCTGACTTTTCTTCTTCTTTCTTTAGCTCTGCTGGGCATGTGGTGCCACCATAGCCATTGCATTCTCATATGTGGTGCGAGTTTAAAGAAAGGCACCAGAAGAAAAAAACTTCCTATACATGGTTATGGAATTTAAGATAAAATATATCATCCACACAGGGACTTTTAAAAATAAATAGTTACTTTGAACTCTTTTCTGACATTTTGCATGAACTTTTTTTTATGACAACATACCAGTGTTTATCATACAAGCATTCATGTCAAATTAAAATTATTTTTTAGCTTGCAGTTGACGAAGGTAAACCACTAGAGGGAGCCAATGTTTTCGATACAGCTGTGTTGATTAAACAGTTCTTTAGAGAACTCCCAGAACCTTTGTTTCTGACAGTTTATTTAGATGCTTTTATCAGATGTTATCAGCTGCCACCAGACAAAGACCCTGTAAGTCTGTTCATTTTCCCCAACTTTTGTTCTTCTAATCTTAAAAGATTAATGCCTGCTTAAATTCACTTTATGTTGGGAACAATTTTAAATTAATATTTCATACCAGCAAAGTTTTCTTTTTTGAGGGTAACTTGCATTTGTCATTTTTTGTTTTACATTTTTTTTTATTCTGTGTAAAGCATTGGTTGTTTTGCGGGGGCATCAAAAACAACCTTAATATACATAAATAACTAGCTAAAATATGTTTTTTTTTTTGGGGGGGTAAAACTTTATTTTTTATTTGTGTAGTTAAATGGTTGTCAAAGAGTGGGGTCGTGATTTGAAGTGGGCCACTTATAATTTTAATATTTACCGTAATGAGAGTATACATCTAATTACTTTTACGTTATCCCCCTCTTCCCCTTTTTTCTTTCTATAAAAGTGGGTCATAATAACCACGCAGGTTTTAAAGTGGGTTGCGAATCACAAAGGTTTGAGAACCTCCGGTGTAATCAATTAACTTATTTTTAAAACTATGTGTTGGGTCATGTTTTCTTCTGATTTTCACTTTTCTAAATTGCGCTCCTGAACAGATGAATTCTGCAAAGCTTTTTTTCATCTTTGTTATTGTGATTCTTACAGAAGAAGGCCATACTGCAGCTTTGCTTGCTGTTGCCTCTAGAGAATATCGGAGCCTTGAGATACACGATGCACATGTTGTCCAGAGTGGCCTCTCTAGCGGATAAGAACAAAATGACTGCTAATAATCTAGCTCTCATCATGGCTCCCAACATTATGCACAGCAACAAAGGCAATCAGAAAATGAGCTCCTCAGAGGAAAAGCTGCTGCACATTCAGACCTACATTGTAGAGCTGTTGATCAAAAACTGGGACTACATAGGAATGGTCAGCCGCTCTTTGCAATTGCAGGTATATATTTCTTTTTTTTTTTGCCATAAATATTATTTATTTCAAAGTTTGGGTCAATTAAACTAATGACTGGAATACAAAATTTTATATTTTGAATTATTAACCAATTGCTTTTCCTGTAGTATTATTTCATGTGTTGGTTGTTAGTTTTGTACAATGTATTTAATTAATTTTCATCTTAAATTGATTTATTGTTGATGAATTGAACATGCACTTTAATGAACATGTTTTTATATATAACAGTATAATTATTTCATCTGAGATATATAAAACATTTCAATCTCAGCATTTGAGTCTTTAACTACTATTTAAATACTCTTTGTAAAATCATCACCAGGGATGATAGCCATAATTCTGCCTCAACTGAGACCTCTTGTCCACTCAAGTGCCTTCTGATTTTTTTTTTTAATTACTGAAATTTAATATAAAAAAAACTAGTTTTTTGGTAACTTGGACTCATTTTACCTGCTTACAGATGGGCTTAGTGCCTGAATGTTTGGGCGCTGATGAGGATTTGTATGCTAGTGATGACAACACGCTGGAGGACTCAAAAGATGTCTCTAAGAAGATCCGGAGAAAAAGAAGTGGATCACTCACTGGTTGGTGAAAGAAAAAATAATAATTTGATATCCTGGGTTTTTTTTTAAATTAGGATTTCATATTTGAGGTATTTTTCCTATGAATGTTTTTTTTTAGATTTAGTGAGCTCAATAGCCCATGGATTAGCCAAATTGCGTCGCAGCACAGATGGCAAGAATACCAATATGTCTTTGAACAGCTCTCAAAAAGGGGAGCTCCCCATAACATGCTATCAGTCGAATGAACAACCTAAAGACATTCCGGCTGATGCTGTCACCCCCTGTGTGATGCGGAAGCGAAGAGCATCAGGGGAAAATCCAACAGCAGCGTTTTCGACATTGAAGAAGTAAGTTACTGTCTTCTTGAGCTCTTTATTGTTTAAAATTTTATCAACATTTCTTAGTTATGACCATAAAGTGCTTATCCTGAAAGTCTTCACATTTACTGTATTATTGTTTTAAATTCTCTTCCAGGCAAGCCATTCTTGGCTACCTCCCTCAGAAATCTGCCCTTGCCTCTACTCCTTTCACGCCGTCTTCAACTGTGAGGAAAAACTCAGGTCAGTTTATAAGCCATTGTAAAATATGCTCTGTAGACTATAACTGTATGATCTTAATGTAGACAGAACCTCATTTTGAACATGTATATTTTGTTCTAAGAGAAACATGAATTCGATACAATTTATGTATATCATAGACAATTGTGTGCTGAATGCTACTACACCAGCCATGGGAAGCAAAACAGCCAGGAAGAAATTGAGTCTTTTTATCTCTCCCGGAAGTAAAACAAAAGTCAAAAAGTGAGTTTTTTTTTAAATATTTCTACCATTATACACATGATTATTTTCATGTGATATCAATTCATTCTTTCCTAAAGGTCCTGTTGTAACATGCAGCCTTTGCCCTAAGAGGGTTCTAAATCATGAAATTATTACCATCTTTTTTTCCTTACCACCATGTACTATGATAGCTCATAGATTGTCAGTTTAGAAAAAACCAGCAATGTTAAAAATGGGTTTAGAAAATTTTGGAGTATTCAACAGGTTTATTTTTTTTAATGGTTTTCTTTTCTAAGCTAAGAAGTGACCTAAGCGTGTTAAGAAGAAGTGTAATTTTATAAGTGGCGTGCCAGATTTTGATGAACTTTTATATAAAAATAATAAATACAACAAAAAATCATCAATTTTGTTGAAAAAGTTCACCCACCATGTTAGATTTTTTTCAATTTTTACTTGATTTGAATAATTTTTTTAATTTTGCTTAATTTTATTCTTAAAAATGTCTTACAAAAAATCATCACTTTCCGTTGCTAAAAATAAGGACAAATGGGCGAGTAATTTGAAAAAATTTCAAAACACTCTTAAGAAAAGAAACAAAATTGGAATCGAGATCGAGCCATTGCATTCACATTCTAGAATGTCAAAAGAGTGGATGATAATTGGTCGCTACATAGGCTTGGCCTCTATGGAAAAATCCAGATTGAAAAAGAGTTGCAGCACTCAGGAAAGAAGTAGAGCTATTATGGAGCTTTTTGAATTTCCCAATACTGTCTTCGCGATCAGTGAGCAGAAAAATTGAAACTTTAATTAAAAGGTATGATGTTCATTTGAAAAAACCTGTGGGTGACATAAGGGAGCAGTTTGATAAGTTATTTGATGTCACAAACAAAACTGGTCAATGGTTATGTGCTGAGGACAAAAAAACTTTACGAAATACAAATTCAAAGTGGTGGTAAGACGGGATATGCTACAACTAAAATTGCTAGTCAAAGTACAATTCATCCATAAAAACAGAAAATTGTTTGCAAAATTAATGAGGCACAACAACAACAAAGCAGTTTTGAAAGTACCAGTGATTCAAGTGATAACGAGAATTCTCAAAGTAGCTCTTATGGTGCTGATGCAATGCAGTCATCCACAGAAAGCTTGGATCAAAGCACACATAAGCAACAATCACAGCAATCTACTTCTAGTGCAGTTTCATTAGTTCAATCTGGGAAACTACCAGTTCGAAGAGCATTAGTAAGCAAAATTTTGCATAAGTCCGGCGTAAAAATAGCAACTCCTTCTCAGTCAGGTGTCTATCGAGCTGTATTCAGAGAAGCAAGTAAACTAAAAGAAACAAAACATTAATAAATACTTTGCGTAATAGCTTATGGAATTTACATTTTGATGGTAAAATTATTAAGAAAAAAGACCAAGTAGTTGTATTAAAAAATGAAGCAAAAGAAGTGAGGCTAGCCGTCTTAGTTTTACCTGATGGCAAAGCTGCTATGATTGGATTTGCCATTCAAAAAGTTTTAGATGAATATAACTTATGGTCAGCTATAAAGATGATAGTGTCAGACACTACAAATGTTAATACAGGGTCAAAGTCTGGTGTTGTGGTAAAACTTCAGAAACTGTTTGTTTCACATGGTGAGTCTGCACCAGTCTTTATAGGATGTCAGCACCATATACTTGATCGTGTTCTCAGACACGTATGTGATGCATTGCTCGGTGATTCAACTGAGTCTCCTAACATAAATTATCTATTTGTAAATAAGATACTTAAAGATTATGAAATGTTAAAAAAAGATTTTGAAAGTAAAACAAAGAAATGCGCTCCAATTTTAGAAAAACAGGAAATAGGTTAGATAGATATGAAATTTTTGCACCATCTAATTTGCGTTTTTAAGCATTTTAAGAATTCTCAACAAATGCCAAAAGTTAATTTTAGCGCGCTGCCTGGCCTCAGCAATGCCCAATGGGGCTCTCGAGCAATTTTTGCATTGTTGGCTTTCATACTATTGCCTGATGAATGAAGAACCTTCAGAAATTGTGTGAATTTATCTGTGGACAATGGAGTGATGCCTGGTTTAGTGATCATCATTACAAAGCTGAACAATATGAACTTCTTTTGCATGCTATTAATGATTATCCAAAGGGGTTGCGCTGTCTTCGAACTCATTGGTCTCAAAGTCCATCTCTAATACTCACTCCACGTAGCAATGTGTGTGCAGAAAGAGCAATAAAAGTTCTGCAAGATATTATTTCCCTTTGCCACTCACCAGAGAAACTGAATTTACGTTTTATTTTTACAAATAAAAGTTTATGAAACAATACTTGAAATTATTAACAAATGTCAATTTTTCTAAAACTTCAAAATGTTTGGTGGGTGACATTTTTCAACTTTTTTAATAAATTTGATATGGTTATGTGTTTCTACAATAAAAAGTCAGCAGTCCCCCCCTCTCCGCGCAACTGAGGGATCCAAGGGAAAGACAGAGACGATACGGCTTGGCTTCAGCTGCGCCGCAGGAGTTGCCGGCGTTGACAATATAGGGTCTGGCCGCCTTGGGGACTCCAGCTCCGGATTTCTTTTCAGGGTTTACTCCCTTAGCCTATCCTCGTAGGAGGTATGCCGCTAGGCAGCGGAGGTTTGAGAACAGAGTTTTCCTTCTCCTAGATGAGCTACCAACCGAGGTTGACAAGCCTCCATCTGCCCGAAGCGGCTGGTTTTGAGGCGCCAGTGAACCGCCTTCGCCCCTTCTCCTGTCAGTGGAAACAGTTTCGCCGGGTTTAGTAGCTAAGCCGCACGAGAAGGCCAGGAGTTGGACTTGGTTGTCAGAGGCTATTTGAGACGCACGCCATTGGGAGCATTTTATTTGTTAGTGGGAGCTTATCCCCGCTACCAACCCCCGGCAGTAACAACCTTGAAACCAATGAGCTCTCGTGCCACCATGGCCTGTGCGTGACCAACACCTTCTTCAGGTGCAAAGAGATACATAAGGTGTCATGGAGGCACCCACGCTCCCGCCACTGGCACCAACTCGACCTCGTCCTCACCAGAAGAGGGAATATCGACAGTATCCTCCTCACCCGCAGCTACCACAGTGCAGACTGCGACACGGACCACGCCCTTGTGGCAAGCAAGGTGCGCATAACGCCGAAGAAACTGCATCACTCCAAGAAAAAAGGTCGCCCACGCATCAATATCAACTGTGCCAGAAATCCCGAAAAAAACCAACAGTTTATCAGCAGTCTGGAAGTTACACTCAGTGAAAGAAAGTTAGCAGTTGACACCATCGACTCTAGGTGGTCGCGTCTGCGTGATGTCGTATATAACTCCGCCATCACCACCTATGGAAAGATAGAGCGGAAAAACGCCGATTGGTACGAGGCCCACTGGGAGGAAATGGAACCCGTTACCGAGGTAAAAAGGAAAGCCCTACTGGCCTACAAGGCCAGGCCCAGTCCCAACACACTAAAAGCCCTACGGACAGCCAGGAGCAAAGCCCAGCAGACCGCCCGCAGATGCGCCAACTCCTACTGGTTGAACCTCTGTAGCAGCATCCTGGCAGCTGCCGATACGAGGGCATCAAAAAGGCAATAGGCCCAACTCCCTCCAAAACCGCCCCCCTTATATCCAAAACAGGAGAGGTCATCAAGGACCAGGAAAAACAGATGCAGAGGTGGACCGAACACTACCTGGAGCTATACGCAACCCAGAACACTGTGACTGATGCCGCTCTTGGCGCTATCCCAGATCAGCCTGTCATGGAGGAGTTAGACACCACACCCACCGTGGATGAACTAAGCAAAGCCATCGACTACCTTGCAAACGGAAAGGCACCTGGTAGCGATGGAATCCCACCCAGAAGTTCTGAAGAGCGGAAAACCAACACTGCTAAAGCCATTGTACGACCTCCTAAGTCGATGCTGGGAACAGGGCTATATCCCCCCAAAACATGAGGGATGCCAAAATTATCACACTATACAAGAACAAAGGGGACCGGAGCGACTGTAATAACTACCGGGGGCATCTCCCTCCTCAGCGTCATCGGCAAAGCTTTCGCCTGTGTCGCTCTAAACCGCCTGCAGGCCCTCGCCTCCCCAGAGTCACAGTGTGGCTTCAGGGCTGGCCGATCAACAGTGGACATGATCTTCTCACTACGTCAACTTCAAGAGAAGTGTCAGGAACAGCAGGTGCCACTCTACATCGCTTTCGTCGACCTCACAAAGGCGTTTGATCTAGTAAGTCGAAGTGGACTCTTCAGCTTGCTGCAAAAGATTGGCTGCCCCCCACACCTGCTTGCAGTGGTCATGTCCTTCCACGACAACATGCATAGCACGGTTTGCTACAACGGCGCAATCTCCGAGGCCTTCCCAGTCAGCAGCGGAGTAAAACAGGGCTGCGTCCTTGCACCTACACTCTTCGGCATTTTCTTTTCCATGCTCCTCCAATACGCCTTCAAGGATTGCAGCGAGGGTGTTTACATCCATACAAGGTCCGATGGCAAGCTCTATAACATAGTCCGCCTCCGTGCAAAGACCAAAGTCACAAAGGTCCTAATTCGCGAGCTGCTCTTTGCTGATGACGCAGCCTTGACATCACACACTGAAGACGGACTGCAGCAGCTTGTCACCCGCCTCTCCCATGCATGCAAGGAGTTTGGACTGACTATCAGCCTGAAAAAGACGAATGTCATGTCACAGGGTACAGATACACCCCCAAGCATTGACATCGATGGGCACACCCTAGAGGTCGTCGAGAACTTCACTTACCTCGGGTCCACCATCGCTAGCTCGCTATCCATAGACCCGGAGATCGATTGCAGAATCGCTAGGGCAGCCACAGTCATGGCGAGACTAAAGCAACGTGTGTGGGAAAACCCCAGCCTCACCGAAAATACCAGATTGCGCGTCTACCAGGCCTGCATACTTAGTACCCTCCTCTATGGATGCGAGATGTGGACCACTTACGCGAGACACGAAAGAAAGCTAAACAATTTCCACATGAGGTGCCTGCGACGTATACTGCAGATAAAGTGGCAAGACAAGATCCCCAACACTGGGGTGCTAGAGAGGGCCAACATGAGCAGCTTGTTTGCAGTTCTCAGCGGGAGACGCCTCAGATGGCTCGGTCATGTCAAAAGAATGGACGCAGGCCGCATCCCGAAAGACCTACTCTATGGCGAGTTAGTTACCGGCCAGAGGAAAACAGGGCGACCTAAAATGCGCTACAAAGACACCTGCGAAAAGGATATGAAAGAGTGCTCCATTAACCCCAACTCCTGGGAGAGCCAAGCAGCCGACCGCCACTCATGGAGGCTCGCTGTCCAGCAGGGTTCATTGCGCGCAGAGGCTGAGCGACAGGATAATGCTGCCCTGAAAAGAACAAGACGGAAGCGGAAAAAAGAACAGCTACAACAACAACTACAACAACCAACTATCTTCAAGTGTGACAAGTGCGGCATGGATTGCCACTCCCGAGTCGGACTGCACAGCCATTCCCGGCGGTGTTTTGTAGACTCATCTTAGCTACACCATCGTCTCTCAAGACGGACAGATGCCGACGACGCCGACGAATAAAAAGTCATCAGTTGATGGTATGCCATACAAGTGTTGTTCTGAAGTCATATATCTAGCCCTCACGCTAAAAATAAAATATCAAAACCACTATTTAAAGAGAAATATGGCAAAACTGTGTGACATTTGCATACACTTCAGACTAAGTCCAACCCAAGTTGGAAGTGTCAGTGTTAGAAAGTGTTTTTTTTTAATGCTTAAGTATGTTTCTTTGTCTTTATTGCGCACATCAAATGACACTAATGTATAATGATAAACATGGTAGAACTTTTAGCAATACACAGACTGATAGAGAAATGTTCTTACATCAAGGTAGGCATTGGGTTTAAAACTTAGCTTTAGTCCCATTGGAAATTATATCATCATCAGTACATGCATAATAAAGCATTTCTGGCAGAGTCTGTCATTTTAGTTTCAAAATCAAGGACATGTTTTACATTAAGCTATATGTCTGTAGACATTCTGTGTTATTTAAAGTCACACTTTCTCTGCAAAAATCTATGTACAATGCAAAATACTGGTCTTGTTAATGTTTGAAACTATTGTGGCCTTTTTAAGCACACATAGTGGCAACTTTGTGATTCCAACCCTGTCTCTCACTACGCACAAATAAGTATGGACTCGAAAGAGTCATTAGAAAGAATAAATATGTGTTCCTTGATTTCGTTCTAAGATTGTCTTTTGTATGTATTTATAGATTTTATCAAGTTTGTACTAAGACAGTTGTTTTCGTATAAATGGATAATAATGAATTGCAGCATTTGGTGTTGTTGACTGGCCATAAACTGCTGGAACTGCCAAATAGTTGCACACCCCTGGTTTGGCAAAGAGACATATATTCATTAGGGCTGTACCGGAAGTGTAATTTTTAAATCCTGCAGGAACTGGAACCGGAATCTGATTTATTATTTGAATCCTGCCGGAATCTGAACAGGATCCGGATTTTACCTAATTAAATGCAAACTCTTCCTCAATCTCATACATTGATCCAATTTACTAGACTAAATTCGATTCAATTCTTCCTTTTTATTAAATTTTTACTTACATATAAAACTAAAAACGATCAACTTTATTGTGTTTTTAAAAAAGCAGGAAAGAAAGAAAGGAAGCTATTGTTTGAATTTAATTGTACAGCGCTGATTATTAAATTATGTTGCGCCAAAATTTTTTCTTCCACCAATATTTTAAACAAAAAATAAATTCGACTTAAATCCAACAAATTTTAATCGGAACCGGATTTATTAAAACTGTCAGAATCCGCCTTAATAGGAATCGGATTCTGGTACAGCCCTAATATTCAGTCTTAATTATTTTTTGTAAATCTTTGAAAACTGGGTCTAGCCTTTTGTTTTTTTTGGTTGATAATTAGAGCTACAACCATTTTTTTCAAAAGTTGGCTCTTGTATAACACTTACACAGTTTTGTATAACATTCTGACCTCTTAAAAGGCTGCAATGGCCATAGATTCAAACCCATTATCCACACTGCTTATCTCATACCATTGCGCCTCTGTACTAGCTAGAGAACTGTGTTTAAGTGAATCGTCAAATGTTTTATAAAGCAGAAAATATTTTTTTCTGTAAAAATATTTTAAAATTCCTTATATTTTGTACCATAATTAAATAAAAACAAGGGAATGGACATGGCTTCTTGTCTTATTATAATTATCTCCCTTCACTTAAGAGGGGGGAAAAAGTTGGTTTTACATAATGTAGAATGTTTTCATCCGAGTGTTCTATTGTTTTCATTGTTTTATGAATAATTGATGTTGTTTTTATTCTGTATGGGGGATAATTTTTCTCAACAAAAGTTACAGCAGCTAAAAATAATTTGGCAAGCCTGTACTGCAGTGTTAAGTTTTGTCTTTGTTTTTTGCATCAGGGAAACTTCAACGACTCAAGAGTCACCTCCTACTCTTCGAACCAAGTCAGTGAAAAGTAAAAATATCTTCAAGAGGCTTAGTGGCAGCCGCTCTGAGAAGGTATGTTGAATGATAAACATATTTCTTAAATATTATTTAAAGTTATTTCAGTGAGCAAAAAAATGTTTTCCAGAGAAATGTTTTTACCTTTTCATGACAACATTATTTGTCTGTTAATTAAAGGAGCTTTTTTGAGATCATGTACATTTGCATTAATGAAAATTAAAATTATGTATGTAAAGTACGATTTTATCTTTTATTGTTTGGTTTCTATTCGATTCAGGAATATGCATTTTCTTTTAAAAGTTTCATGTGCAATAATGAACCTAGAATAAACCTATAATAAATGTTATGATATGATCATTTGAACTCTACAGGTCACTGACAATTCTGGTGAATTTCAAACAGAAGACTCCCTGCCCAGAAGTGTTTCATCCCCAACCCTACTTGATTCAGACTTTCGATCCTCTACGGTCTCCTCGGTTGTCAGCTCGGCGTCTTGTGATACCACATCGCTTCAGTCTTTGCTGAGCACAGACAGCCTATTGTCATTTGAAAGTCATATGTCACATGAGATGTCTGAGCTGACCCCAGCTGCCAATGTATCACCAGACAGCGGTAAAGGTTCAATGCTGGGAGAAGCTTCCTACTGCTCCACAATACCATCACAATTCAACGGGGCTCAAGATGACAGCAATATTCACGCCCCTGAAGAAGGTGTCTGGATTACATGTAAAGCGAACCCTCATGGCGATAAAATCGCAAACAAGAACTCAACAGTTAAACCGAGCAATGGCTTAACGCTTCTTTGTGAAAATTATACCACTGCATCTGAAGAAGAGGATTCTTCTCACAGCCATGGCTTACCCGCCTCTCATCATCATCACCACCTTAACACCTTCACACTACGAGCCAACGTGTTAAGAAAAAAGTCAGTTTCTGCTGAAGATTTACAGTTAGCCTGTGTGACAAGTAAACCCCCTGTCAGGGCCCAGAGTATGTGCGCATTGACAGGTAAAAAGTTCAACTTTAAACCTCGTTTGGAGATAAGCAAGCAAACCCACAACCTGCTGGCCAAGGCTGGATACATTCAGGCTATAGAAACTGATGCAAATGATGTTCCTGTGCCCACGAAGTCTCCGAGACGATCAAGCTACCGAGAAGAAATGATGTTGACCCTCAGATCCAGTTTCCACGAGCGGCGTGCACACGATAATATCTCTTTTAGATTGCTCAGAGCTTCCCCTGACCATTATGGACCATCTTCAGTTGTTGAAGAAAATAATGCTATGACGGTTCATGGCAATGTGTCTAGTCCACTGTGTGAGGAGAAGCATTCTGAGTTACACCAGAAAGATGCCACTGATCATGAGGTGGATATCACCGGACTAGATATAACGTTTGTGGAGAATAATGTCACGGGCATAGAAGTGGATGTGACAGGTGTTGATGTTGACTCGTTGGATGACAATGCTACAACTGAAGCTGACCAAAACAAATTGATAGGCACAGGACCTGATGTGATAGATAGTAAAGTTAATTTATTGGTCAGTGATGGCGCTTTTCTTGAAGAGGGTGAAAACAGAGGCACTTCTGTTGAAAGCAGCGTCCCAGACAAAGAATTGGATGATATTAGCGTAAACAATGTGTCCATGGTCAAGGATAAGTCTTTTTTTGGCATAGACCAAATTGAAACCTGCGAAAAAATGGACGCTGATGTCATTAAAACTGAGTCCTGTGTTGAAGGTCATGTCTCTTTTGATAATGATTGTGACATTTCTGCTTTGAAGCATAAAGTGAAGGACATTAAAGCTGCTCTGACTTTATCTGGCATATTGGATCAAGATATAGTTCAACAGATTCAGATAAAAAGAGCAGATGTTTTGCTTCCAAATCGGGGCAGCGTTATCGATGTACAGCGCACAGGACATGTAGCTCAAAGCATCAAACAGTTTAGCCAGCCAATAAATTCAGAGAGAGACCAGGGTACCATCAAGCCTTTAATTTCAAAGCGGGGAACATCCCCTATCCGAATACCAACCGTTTTTACTAAGAGTAAAGAGCTGAAGTCACCTTTGAAAGAATCCAAAACAAACATACAGTCAGTGTTGGCTGATGGAAGTGTGCTTGAAAATGTAAGTGATTGTATCATGTTGACTTGTATTTAGTGCCTTTATTATAAGGAGTTGAGCTTGGAGGACATGTTTACACAAATGTTCTAAAAAAAAAAACATTTTCATGCCCAGGTAGACATTGAGTCCTCCCAGCTCCTAAAAATGGCTATAGTTGTTTTATGGTACTAAAGTGATTGGGTTTTTTTGTGACCTCAAGGACCACTAACTCAAGCTTAAATTCTGCAGACCAAATCTTATATATAAATGATTAGTGATCTATGTATGTTTGGTACTCAGCATAGAAATCCACATCATTGAAAAAAATGACACTCAACTTTGTGTCTTTATTTAATTTGACCATGTTAATGCACCCAGCGAATTATATTTCTTTTAAATCATTGGGATGAAGATAATGTAGCATTTAATTTTTTTGAATTGGCATTCTCTCAATACATTGAGGCGATATATTTTCTTTTGAAGTTATCAAGTGAGTGCATGCATCCATTTTATAGACATTTCGTTTCAAGTGATTTGTTGATGGGCGTGGCTACAAAATGGCCTCTCCCCCAGCCAGGAGTCTCTTGTTTTATAAATTAAATGTATATAGGATATGCAAAAAAAAACTTCCACCAAAATAAAATGTTAACACGTCTTAGATTTTATTTTTAGTTTGGTTCAATTTACATCAAAGTACAAAGAGTATGTAAAGAGTATAAAAGTTTGTGCAACTATTCCCTCTGGGACCAAACCTGTGCGAAGACCCAGTCCATATTTACTGGTAACTCTAAATCAGTGGTATCATCAAATGAAAGACCGTCAATAAGGACTTACCTTTTTTTCATTTTGTTATACATATTTAATTTATTTCTCACCCTTTTTATTACCAAAAGTAATTCTTTTCAAAATCCACATTTTCATTTCAGGTAATATTACAGGGCTCAGTGAAAACTCCACACAGACTATTGCCTCCACACGTGTTGAAACCATTACACACCCCTTCCTCTGCCAGAAATCATCGTCCACAAATCAAGCGCCTTCGGGCACAGCATTCTCCTCGCAAAATCAACCATAAATCGCCCAAGCTAACATCCCCTGTCAAATCGCCGTCTGTCACAAAATGATTTTAATGGGCGTTTGAAAAACCCTAAATTGAACAGGAAAAAAGTTGCAGTTTTGTCTTGTAAATTATTGTGACATTTTCAATATGATTCTGATTGCTGTCAAGTCATAACCTATGCAAATCGATATTTTTCTGACATAGAGTCAAAACATAGTAGTGGATGCATGTAGTTTTTTTTTAATTTATACATTTCATTGAAATGAGCTCAAATCAGCAGTGTTTCTGAAATACAGTGCTAAATACGTTTCAATTTTTGTGTTGCTCTACTTGTCATGAATCAAACCCCAGAAAGTCAGTGCTTTATATTCAAGTGACCTCATTACTTTGCATAATTATTCAGAATTGAAATTACAAGTGATGCCATTACTGTGCATAAAAAATTAAATTTTGGTTTTTGTGCTTGGATATACTTACAAAATATTTTACAAAAAAAAAAAATGGATATAATGCTCCCTGAGCTGGAATTGTTTTGTTTTTTTTATTAATGTTTAAATTTGTGTGATGCTGAAATTTGTCTACAGACATGCAAGCTAAGCCAGTATTATATTTCTGAGGAGGAAAAATATCCATGTAAATGTTCCGGAAAATTAGCATGGCTATTAATAGTAAATGTGTAGGATGTTTAAATTTGTTTGTGAAGGATAATGTAACATTTTTAAAAAATGTAAACCCTGAAAGGAAGGCCTTACGACCTGTCAATCCAGGTCCAATATTTGTACATTTTAAAATTTCTAATTAAATTTTTGTTACAGTCTTAGAAATTAATCAGCATGTGTATATAATTTTTATATTATGTTTTGTGACAATTTTTGTGTCAGTGCTCAAATTCTGGTTGTTAAAATATGTCCACTCGTACAATTAGTGTTGTTTACCCAAACACACCTAAGCTCTTTTGAGCCTGTTGAATAGCTTCTGCTGGTTCCAGATTGTTGTTTTTCATTCCCTCCTGTTTTCATTTCAATATTTGTTGTACTCACCTTTTGCTGATCTATTTTAAACATTTTTATTTTGTGGAGATTATTTCCTTTTAAACACAATGTTGCCAAAAGTTTTACTTCATACATTGATGTCTAGTCGCTCAAAGCTCTTTCAGACCCCCCCCCCCCTGCAGTGTTGCTGTTACATACTATATTTAGTTTTTGGTAATACCTTTTTACTGTGTCATCGTTGGTTTAACTGTTCAGTGTTTTATTTATAAGAATTTTGAATCTTGTTTTTTTGTTCTGTTATAATGTGAAGTTATTGAAACTGCTGGCAAGTACATTTAAATCTTTGATAAGCAAGTCAGGTCATAGTGTTTGTTTGGTTACATGTAAATATTAATTTAAAGAAAGTATCTTAAATATTTCTAGAAAGTCGAAAACAATTGTTTAAAAAGATGTTCTTTCTAATGTATGTAACAAATAAATGTCTCATTGGTGACTTTTAGCATTCTGGGAGATTGTTCTAAAATGATTGATGCAGTGTATATATATATATATATATATTTCATTGTACTTTTTTTTTTAAACAATTTTTGATTGAAAAAATTTTGTAAATGTAATGACATTGTGTTAGGGTTTGTAAAATGAATGACTGTTGGGTATATCCTACACTAATGACCGTACGTTGGGTATATTCTACACTAATGACCATATGTTGGGTATATCCTAAACTGATGACCGTATGTTGGGTATATCCTACACTAATGACCGTATGTTGGGTATATCCTACACTAATGACCATATGTTGGGTATGTCCTACACTAATGACCGTATGTTGGGTATATCCTACACTAATGACCATATGTTGGGTATATCCTACACTAATGACCATATGTTGGGTATATCCTACACTAATGGCCGTATGTTGGGTATATCCTAAACTGATGATCGTACGTTAGGTATATGCTAAACTAACGACAGTATTTGGGTATATCTGAAACTATTGACCATTTGTCGGGTATGTCCTTAACCAATGACAGTATGATGATGTATGTTTAGCACATTTATGTCTACAGATTGTGTGTTACTTAATTTATTTTATTGGCAATATGGACTACAGTATTGTTTCCAGGTGAATCATCTGTCTTTCAGTGAAATCCGAAAAGAAAAAAAATGGCTCAAAATTATTAATTTTTAAATCCCAGTCTTTCCTCTGGTGTAAAACAGCAAAAACATTTTTATGTGCACCAGTCGCCAGTTATCTGTACTTAATTCATTTCATGTATTCACATTTTTTTTTATTTAATAAAATACAGTAAAAAATATTCTTTATATCAAGACTTTTTTTTTTGGTTTTGATTTAACTCCTGCGTACGTCTAACACTTGTTTAATTTTGATATAGGCCTTTTAATATTTGGCCGAATTTCTTTAAAAAACCTGGCAACAAAAGGGAAATCATCAAAACCAACAGATCATTCCTAAACTTCTTTTACCCAACTTTGATGATGTTTCACTAGTTGGTCAACTCCACATTTGAGTACACTGTGATATTATTAAAAACATGTTTCACCAGTTGGTCAACTCAACATTTGAGTACACTGACCAGGATATTAATAAAAACATGTTTCACTAGTTGGTCAACTGAACATTTGAGTACACTGACCAAGATACTAATAAAATATGTTTCACTAGTTGGTCAACTCAACATTTGAGTACACTGACCAGGATATTAATAAAAACAACAATTCAGCAGTTTGGTAAAAAAAAAAAAATATTAAAGACGGGAAAAAAAAATAACAAGTGACATTTCATTAAAATTCAGAGATTGCAGAAGTAATGATGTGATTGGGTGATCAGTATAGAGTTCATAGGTCATTATGGCTGTCAACAATATGTCACACGTGGGATTTACACCCGCGGACACCAGGTGTGCCGTTGGTGCAGTCATTTATACCTGCACACCTGATTATTTCACCTCTCATCACAATAAACAACCGCCAGCTGATTTTATATTTTGTTGTTGTTCCCATCTGAGGGTGGGGTGTCTTCTGTTAAATGCATCTCCCCCCCTCCCTCCCCCAAATTTCAGCTGATTATCAAATTGAGTTTTACTCAAGTTCACATTCGATATACATTCATATGACAGAGACTTCTTACAGTAATATTGGCCCCGGAAAAAACTATGCTCAAATAGGGCCAGCGCTCTAAATGTAACCTAAAATGGGTTAACAGTGGGGGGGGGGTCAGAAGGGCCACATCAGCAAAGAGTATTAAGGGGGGGGGTCAGAAGGGCCACATCAGCAAAGAGTATTAAGGGGGGGTCAGAAGGGCCACATCAGCAAAGAGTATTAAGGGGGCTCATGGTGTGCAAGCAGCGGCCTTGACACCGTTTTCGCCATGAGGGGCCCCTAAATGGAACTTTGTGTACGGTCACTAAATGTTTGTAGGGGCCCAAGACAAAAGTAAGTTTGGGGGGGGGCTATTACATTTAGTGACCTTATTTTATCTTATTCGATAGACGTGTTGTACTTATAGAAGTACCAGGGTCCCTATCCATAAGAAAGGCCCTACCACCCACCCCCCTCATCCGCAAGTGTACTCAAGTGCTATATTCCATTGCAGCTACGAGAAATTACAAAAAAAAATCGAATGCCTGATTTGACGTGTCTAATTATAACTGACCCAAAATGTCTGACTAGGTGCATACAATTTTAGGAGTTTATTTTGCTTGAATAAGTTAATTGGATCAACCTCAAACCCATCTTGCCATACACCGGATTAACCTCAAACCCATCTAGCCATACACGTACTCAATGGAATGTGTGTGAAAAGCTGAAAGTGTGTGAATTTATCATCGATTAGATCGCGAATCTATGGACACTATTGTCCTGCGTGATTAGGCCAATCACGCTGGGCGATGGTCAGTTCCCCCCCCTGATATGGTCTATACCAGCCGTCGGACTGTTTGTCCCGTCACTTCAGAATGAAGCCCAACCCTAGCCTTGTATGTTATGATGCTTAAATTTAATTTACTTTCGAACATGCAAACACTGTATCCATCTGCTCTTTGTCCTGCCTGTCTGTCAAATATAGGGGGGCCGAATTCTGATGGTGTTCGCAAAATAATTTCACCGAATAAAAGACCCGCGTGTTCTTGTTAAATTCGGCGAAACAAATGTCTTCACATGCCATGCCAACCCCCCCCCCCACAACCCCATTCAGCAACGGGAGGCCAGAACAGCAGAAGGTCGTGAAAAGCGGAGGTCCAGGCAGCTGGGGCATGAGCATCGGGGGGCCCAGGTATTGAGATGCCCCCTAGTTAGCCTAATGCATTAAAGTGGCCGTGTGTATAAATAAAAATGAATTTAACGGGTGTCTGCTATGCGCACATTTTAGAACCGCTGTGGGTGCGGCCATATAACTACAAAAAAAAAAAATAGACATATCAGTGAAAAACAAAATAATCCAATCTGCCTATAAAATAAGAGACTCGGAGCAATACGTGACAGTTTTCTAGCCATAAGAGACTCACAGCAATACTTGACAGTTTTCTAGCCATAAGAGAAAAGAAATAGCATACAAATCGACAAGGGAAGTAATGGACTTCTTTACAAGGTTTATCGCCATTTTGTGCTATCTCTTATCACATTCTCGTGGCTTCTCGTACGAGAACGAAATTTTGGACACTATCTTAGGAGATTTCATTGACTTCCCGATTGATGATGATGAATATGAATATCACCCGAGACCCCGTCGTCAGAGTGAGGATCCTGATTGCAAAAAAGGGATCGGTCATGAATTAAAAGTCAGTGCCATGAACAATTATTCAGGCGTGCCTTTTTTTCTCGGAAACTTCACGGAATCGCCATTATTTCGTAGATTTCCGGCACAACAGCCACAATCATGCCCGCCGCTAACCGGCTCCTGGTGGCCAGGCGACGAGCCTCACACGAGAACCATCTGTCCATTCTTTTACCGAGTTACTGACCTCGGGGAAATCTACTATCCGAGGTACGCATTCACCGTCCAGTGCCTGTGTACGGAGTGCATCAACAACAAGAGGGGCCGGTGCGTCTTCAAGAGGAGAAAGGTGAATATGCTTCGACGGACCGGGTGCAATGGAAAAAAACCGGTGTATTTGAACCAGACCAAGAGTTTGATAGTGGAGTGCGTGTGCGAGGAGTGGAACATGAACACCATCGGGTTCGGACCTCTGCCGACCGAATGAGTGAATAAAGCACACAGGAGAGGAGTTGGGAAAACGACAGAATTAAACATCATACAGAATGCGCATCGTCAAATTTAAATGGAAATTTTCGAAAGCCGCCATATTTGTGTATTATTCTATTGCCGTGTATTATTTATAGGAGACACACACACACACACACACAGAAAAAGGAAAATTACAGTCAGGACGGCATTTTGTACAGTATTAATCAAATAAACCTTTTAATATTCCATTGTCGTTCCAACAAAAGTATTTGTTTTTTTTTCAATTATTGTCTTTAAAAAAAATTATGTTAGCATCTAATAAGCCTATTAAAACGTTTTGAAATTTGTTGTTCACTGCTAATTTAAAATTGTTCCATTTTTTTTTGTCAACACATCTGTTATTAAATGTATGCCACGACCTTTGAACTTCTGATTAAGTATGTTTACTGGGTGACTTTTTTTTGTTCATGAATTAACTGGTAAATTAAAATCTTTTGAATTATATTCATTTTTATATCTATGTATACACTTATTGTTATAATATATATACACTTATTGTTATAATATATATGTATACATTCATTGTTATAATATCTATGTATACATTTATTGTTCAGTTCGTGTACGCAAGTTTGGAGTGAAGGTTCTTAGTTCCGAGCCACTAGAGTTCGCTGTACACATTGGTTATTTCCCCTCGTTCTCGGGAATCACCTTCGTGTTGTGGCCCAAACAACACCACTGGCCTCTGAGAATGTGGCCCATTCAATACCACTGGCCTCTAAGAATGTGGCCCAATCAATACCACTGGCCTCTGAGAATGTGGCCCAAACAACACCACTGGCCTCTGCGAATGTGGCCCAAACAACACCACTGGCCTCTGAGAATGTGGCCCAATCAATACCACTGGCCTCTAAGAATGTGGCCCAATCAATACCACTGGCCTCTGAGAATGTGGCCCAAACAACACCACTGGCCTCTGAGAATGTGGCCCAATCAATCCCACTGACCTCTGAGAATATGGCCCAATCAATACCACTGGCCTCTGAGAATGTGGCTCAAACAACAACACTGGCCTCTGCGAATGTGGCGCAATCAATACCACTGGCCTCTGAGAATGTGGCTCAAACAACACCACTGGCCTCTGCGAATGTGGCCCAAACAACACCACTGGCCTATGCGAATGTGGCCCAAACAACACCACTGGCCTCTGAGAATGTGGCCCAATCAATACCACTGGCCTCTGAGATTGTGGCCCAAACAACACCACTGGCCTCTGATAATGTGGCCCAAACAACACCACTGGCCTCTGAGAATGTGGCCCAATCAATCCCACTGACCTCTGAGAATGTGGCCCAATCAATCCCACTGACCTCTGAGAATGTGGCCCAATCAATACCACTGGCCTCCGAGAATGTGGCTCAAACAACACCACTGGCCTCTGCGAATGTGGCCCAATCAATACCACTTGCCTCTGCGAATGTGGCCCAATCAATACCACTGGGCTCTGAGATTGTGGCCCAAACAACACCACTGGCCTCTGAGAATGTGGCCCAAACAACACCACTGGCCTCTGAGAATGTGGCCCAAACAACAGTTAGCATGTTTGAATGGCATGGCGTGGGTTTGGTCGTGATGAGGGTGGAAGATCAAAGTCGTGAATGGAGAGTGACCGGAGTGACCAGTGTGACCAGTGGAGCATGGCTGTATTTGGTTGAGGAGATCAGGGGGGTTAGGAGGGAAGGTGGTTGTAGGTGAACGTGAAGGGAGCTAACCTACAGTAAAGAGTTTATCGTACGCGACAGGTGCCAGTTCATGAGTGTAAAAGTTGGGCCGTTGGTGACTATACTATTTGTCTGGACTTTATTATTATTTTGTCATCATTCTTTGTATATAGTTGATGGATTAAACTTATATTATTTCGTTTTTATGAATACATGTACGTTAGGGTGATAACTATTTTCATTATTTTTCGTAAAGAAACTGAAACCCCTCACATTCGAGGAACAATTATATGTAGATGACAGTAGCAACATTAATTTTTTTTTAAATTGAAAAAAGTTCCCCCTATTTTTAATTTTTCGTTCACATATCGCGCAGTTTGAACTCGCCCCAGCTTGGGGTGAGTTCACAATATATAACTATTTCATTATTGTTATAACTTCTTTTATTTTCTGTTTCAGGTGCAAATATATAATATATATTCTGGAATATTTTAGAACATTGTGGAATGTTTTTGAATATTTTGGATAAACTATCTCGTTTTCAGTGCAAGATTGCAAGTCTTACTGTCAGGATAGTGAAAGTAGATAGACATGGATAGATAGAAAGACATATTGTTAGACAGATAGACAGATAGGCTAAACAATCTCACACGGATGCCTACAAACCGTCAAATTCTTGGAAACTTCACTTTTCTGTTCAATAGCCAGAAACGGCGACTGGATCGAATCAAAATTATGATTACAGATATAGAATTGCTTTGGAGGGAAATTCTAGACTTTCCACTATTATCCAGCGCACTCATCAGAATGAAACTCAATTGCCTGATTGATTTATATGACAAAAACAAAAAGAATCCGTCTGATAAATTTACTACAACACTTTCTCAGTTATTTGATGTCACCAACGTTAATGGAGAATGGAAAAGCACGGAGGATAAAGAACTCTACCAGAGGCAAGTTAAGAGTGGAGGAAAGATTGGTTATTCAATGGTCAAACAAGCCCCTTTGGAATCAATCCACCCAAGAAAACGAATCCGACTATCAAAAACCCAATCACAAGCCAGCTCTTCTCAATCGCAACCTATACAAACACATACAACTGTCTCAGAATCTTCGGATTCTGAAACCTCTGCTTCTTCACCCGACTTGCCAACCTATTCTTCCATGTCATCTTCTCCTGAATGCAAACCGAAATACCAAAGAGCAAGCACTACAACAGCGGGTTTGCTAGTACTGCAAAACAACATTTCTACACATAAAGCATATGATGTTCTTGCAACCATTGCTGAACAGGGTCACGATGTGCCAGTTCCAAATCAGGCGGGTGTCTGGAAACGAGTAATCTCTGTAGGACGTAAAATGAAAACCAAAATTGTTCAAAAACTTCAAAGCAAAGAACTCCTATTGTCTCCAGTTTGATGGTAAAAGAGTTCAAGGGGAAGAGTATCAAGTAGTTCTGCTGAAAAATATGACAACCGAAATCAAACTTGGTATTATTAAATGTGAGAGTGGTTCTGCCGCGGCCATTCACAAGGAACTACATCAGCTACTTGATGAATATGATGCTTGGAAAAATATTGGCATGATAATATGCGACACGACCGCAGTAAATACTGGTCGTTTGCATGGGATTGTGAAGCTCATACAGGATGATGTCTTGAGCAAGGGCTTTCAGAAGCCACAATATATTGGGTGTCAGCACCATGTACTCGACCTCCTTTTGAAACATGTCATGAATTTTTTTATCCAAGAGCCAACGAGCAAACCAAAACTCAACTATTCCTTCATTGACCAATTAACACAAAACTATGTCACTCTTCAGGCTGATTATCGCCTCGTTGCGACAGATGATGTTAGCACAGACGAGAACCCTGGATGGCGAGATGATTTCAAGTTCTTATATGAATTATGTCAGGCATATCGTCATTACAAAACAACTTCACGTTGGCCTCGCATCAACTGGAAGAAACTACCAAATTTACACCAGGCAAGATGGAACTCACGTGCGATATATACTGTTATATCATTTTTTCTGATACCAGAGTGGCGCAACATCCTCACTCCTGCCTGCAACTTCATCTGCTACGAATGGGCAAATGCTTGGTTCCATTCTCAACACTATAATGAAGCGTCCTTCAATGAACTGTTTACCTCACTCATCAGGATAAAATGCAAGAAGGCAATTAAGTGTTTAAAGACCCATTGGTCAGTCGAAAAGTCATTAATTGACATTCCCAGATCTAACCAAATTGCTGAACGTGCTGTGAAACTGATGGAGGAACTTCATGCAAAATCGAGAAAATTTCAATTTTTGAATCTGAAGTTCATAGGAAAAAATATGTTTTAAACATTTCTTGTACATTCTGTACATATTACTAACTGATCTGTATCTTATTTGTTAATAAAAGTTGATTAGTTATTATTATTACTCTTTTGAGTTAAGCTAAAAAAAATAATGTCCTTTTTTTTGAAAAAAGAAATATTTTTCCACTTTTTTCTTCCGAAAAAGGGGGAGGAGGGGGAACTTTTTTTAAAAAAATCAAAAATGCAATTGATATTCTTAAATTACACATAAAAGTTCCTCGATTGCAAGTGGTTTCATAAAAATATTTTTTTTGTTATCACCCTAATGTACGTGCATTGTTCCTCTTACTGATTGGATATTTGAAGTGTTCGCTGTTGTGCTTTAGCGAGTTTTTCCCAAGTGTCATTTGGTGCGTGGTGTTCAAGAGGCAGTTGGGATGTTGATCTTAAAGAATGCGGACATATTATGAAGTATTAATGAAGGAAATGAATTAGAGTCCCAACAAGATCCTGTACACAACAACACCACTGGCCTCTTCGATTGTGGTCGATCAACACCACTGGCCTCTTCGATTGTGGCCCAATCAACACACACCACTGGCCTCTTCGATTGTGGCCCAATCAACACCACTGGCATCTGCGATTGTGGGCCGATCAACGCAAAGCAACCAATGTTGTTACTCGATGTCCATTGCAGCTTTGGTTTCGTTGGGAACTGTTATAATACAGGATCAAACAGTGAGTTACTCGATGTCCATTGCAGCTTTGGTTTCGTTGGGAACTGTTTTAATACAGGATCAAACAGTGAGTTACTCGATATCCATTGCAGCTTTGGTTTCGTTGGGAACTGTTTTAATATAGGATCAAACAGTGAGTTACTCGATATCCATTGCAGCATTGGTTTCGTTGGGAACTGTTATAATACAGGATCAAACAGTGAGTCACTCGATGTCCATTGCAGCTTTGGTTTCGTTGGGAACTGTTTTAATGTAGGATCAAACTGTGAGCATCTGGTATGGAGATGTTCTTATTGCAAGGCAGGTGTCTCCTCCAACCCCTTTTCCCGCGCAATGCCTCAATACTTCCTACCAGTACTAATCCCTGTCAGATCTGATGTATATCCAACAGGTTCTTTTGCGCAGGACCCCTCTACTCCACCCCCAAATTCACCTTTATTTAAACATCTCAAAGTCTCTGCATATGCCTCCCCCCCCCCATCACCATAAAAATGGATATGTTCATACTAATGAAGAACTGTGGCGATTATCCTATTTAAAAATGATGTGTGGTAACATATTTTTCTTATTACCAACTTAATTCATTTTGAAACCAAAAAAAGATCAATTCTTTAATGGTGTGTGCATATGTTGTTATGTGCGTCGCTTTTGATGGTGTGTGCATATGTTGTTATGTGTGTCGCTTTTGATGGTGTGTGTGCATATGTTGTTATGTGCGTCGCTTTTGATGGTGTGTGCATATGTTGTTATGTGTGTCGCTTTTGATGGTGTGCGCAAAGGCGGGGGGGGGGCGTTTTCTTAAAACATGGCTCCTTCCAGTGGTATACTCTAGGGGCCCCGCATCACCTAAGGCTATGTGCCCCATGTCAAGTGACCAATTAAACTTTATTCTTTCGAGTGACCACCATACGTGACATCAGACACAGGAAAGAAACATTTTGTTATAAAGACGGAATGATGGACATGTGAAACACAAGCAATTAAGCCTGTTCCATTCTGGACACAGGACGTGTTAGCGCATTTTCGTGTTATGTATCAGTACGTTTGTTAGCTTTCAGTAAATATTTGTAAATTTTGGAAATGTTTATAAATTCAATTGTGTAATGCATATATTTGTAAAAAAAATTATAAAGACGTTTCTTTATATTTGAAAAAAAATTATTGTCTCTTAAATCTAACTACAAGTGGTTTGTGGTTACTGAAATAGGACTCATAATTGAAAACATTCTAAATTATAGTCATTTAATCGTCCGAAAACTCCGTCAATTGTTGCATAGCTCTGATACTTTCAATTAAACTCAGAACACAAGCTTACTATTTCATTTGATGAGTTTCTTAATAAATCTTGGTGAAACTACGTGCTGCAGTATTTCGCACCAAATGAACGGGATATTGAACGTACAAGGTGTATATATAATATATAAGCCCCTTAGGAGCCCTGAAGCCCGGCCCTCAGAGGTCCTATCGCAAAATGAACTTTTGATGTACACATGGCAGGCCAAGACCTACAAAATGATATATACATCATGGGTCTAGGACTTATAGTTGCTGAGATATAGCGCTCCTTTATTAATATAGCTTATATAGTAAAAAACGGTACTAAGGCCCCTTTTACGGCCCTGAGAGGTCAGATCGTGAAATAGAAAAAAGTCATTTCTTGGCAGGCCAAGACCTACAAAATGATATATACATCATGGGTCTAGGACTTATGGTTGTTGAGATCTAGGGTGATGACGGACAGACAGACAGACAAAACGGGGACAATAGAGCATTTTTTTTCGCAAATGCTCTAAAAAAAAAATAATAATAATAATAAAAAAAAATATTAAAAAACTTACAAAAAAACTTTGCAAATAAATGTCGATTGACCCAAAATAACAATCAAAAAGCAAAACTCACAGCTTTAATACATTAAAACTTATGGGCTAATCACTTATTACGTAGCGCTTTTTTTTACCGTTCTTTATCATTCCGTGTTACACACAATCCTCCCCCCCTTTCCCCCACAAGATGCCAAATTATAAGCTAAAAGCAACACCTTTTCCTCTGCCATTGGTTCTACTCTAAGTGCTAAAAATTTTCTTAGCTTGAATGGAAAGAAAAACATGAAAAAATGCCTCATTGTTATCATTTCATTATTATGATTAAAAGTAAAGTTCCCTTAAGCCCCAAAGGGCTCATATGGGCAGATGAAGTGCAGAATTCATCTGTTTCAGTAACCTCGGCATATAAAGGGGTTGTGTGGTTAGCACAAAGCCCAGCCGCCTTTACTCCCCCAACTTAAAGTTAGGTACCCATTTACAGCTGGGTGGACTTGGGGACTTTCACCAGGACCTGAAAAAGTTCCAAGGTTCACACTGAGATTCGAACCCGGGATGCTCCGGTCGACAGTCAAGCGCTATACACCACTCGACCACCCGTATCCTATTATTATGTTTATTAAGCTAAAAAAGAACAGAACAAAAATTAACTAGTCATTTGGGACCCCCCCCCCCCCCGTAATGTACCCAAAACCCTAAAAACGGCAACGGGAGAGGGTGTGTGTTCCATATAATTCACTGCGTCATATTATAGGCCTACATGTAAGTGTATGTGAATAAAATGAAAGACAACTCATAAATATTAGGGCTGTTAAAGAGTACACACGGTCACTTCCCTTGTACTACTACCACATCTTTTTTCTTTTGTTTCGACTTTGTTATTCACACAACTGGTATCTTTTATCAAGTTCACTAGCTAGTAGTCAACAACAGGTGGTTCGAGATTATTTAAAGATACCCTTTACAATCACATACACACAAAGGGCCGGATAAACCAATAGACCAAAAAGATAATACGGCTCTGGCTTTAAACCCTGTAAAATATCGGTCCTTTTCTAGATTTTTTTTCAATCGCTAACGTCTTACAATAAAGCGGCGAGGCAAGGAATATGATCAAGCCTTAGCATCTTCTGGAAACAGGCCCATTAAAAGCATGTGGAATGACGTAATACACATGTAATCTGTTTTTTTTTTTGTCATTTATGTTTTCAAATTTAGGACTTTTGCTGGTCACAATCATAGCCCCTTAGTACGGCCCTGCACAAACACACATCTAAATGTGGTCCCCGGTCCAAAACAAAAACAAAGGAAAAAGTTTAGTGGTCCTTGTGAGTACAATTGTGAATTTAGTGGTCCACATTAATTCAATCACGAATATGGTGCTCCGAGTGAATACAATCATGTGCTTAGTGGTCAGCAGGAATACACATGAATTTAGTGGTCCGAGCGGATACAATCATGTATTTAGTGGTCAGCAGGAATACATATGAATTTAGTGGTCCGAGCGGATACAATCATGTATTTAGTGGTCAGCAGGAATACACATGAATTTAGTGGCCCGAGCGGATACAGTCATGTGGCAGAATACAATCATGAATTTATCTGCCCGTGAGGTCAAAAAGGTTACCAACCGTTGACCTAGAGCAGTCAGTGACGCCGTCAGAGTGTAATGAGGTGAGGGGCTGTGATGGTGAGCACGACCTGCGCGGCGAATGCCTCTGGTTCGAATCCCGACCTTGCCGTAGCTGGCCTTGACCCTCACTGTGTTACCATGACCTTTATAGCCTCGCCCATGTAATAGGAGAATGCAAAAAGAGGACATTAAAAACAAAAAGTCACAGCTGCCAAAATGAAATGCTAAGATATTTACATAAATAAACAAATCTGGTCTTTATAGGGAAGTTCTAATTGACATACAAACACGTTAGTAGAACATCGACTAGCACACTCCACTGCAGTGCCGAACCTAGGGATTTGGGAGCCCGGGGGGGCGGGCTTGGCCTCTTTGGGGGCTCCTGCTTTTTGACATTCGACACTATGACAAGATATAATGTACTGAATATTTAATATAAAAAAAATTGGGGGCCCTCCTCAAATTGGGGTCCGGGGGGAGACTTTCGAATTTGGACCCCACTCCCCCCGCACCCTAGGTACGCCTCTGCTCCACTGTGCGTGCACCATTGTAGTCATAAATTCACATGCAAAACAGTCATGCCACTCACACACACACACACACATTCACACACACACTCACTCACTCACGCAATCAATCACAAGACCGCTACGAATAACGGGGGAGAGTGTATGGGAAAACGGTTAACAGAAATTTCACAGCGACACTACAGATAGACAAACATGTCACTGGTGGGTGCGACACGTTGAGTTTCAGCACTTTGTTTTGACCAGAGCTGTTGGCTATCACAGTAATAAAAGTCTGTTGGTCGGACCGATAGCGTGCCTGTATGTGGCTCATTTTCGGAGTGATCCAGACTTCATAGATCAGTTCAGGAGTTTCAATATGAAATCTATTGTCCCCTGGCAAATCACCCCCCCCCTTGTGGGATCCCCACCCACCCACCATTACATGAGTCATTTGATCGAAGATTACTGTACCTAACGACATGATCGTTTTCGGACTTTTGGGGGCCCAAGGCAGATATTTTAGGGGCGGGGGCCCTAAGCTAAAGTACGAGGTGGTACCTCTGTAGTATGATGTCTAATAGAGTTTTGTACTGGAAGATCATCATATGGCAGTGGGGCCCCGGGCAGACTTTTAACGGGGGGGGGCTACGCAAAAGCACAAATCGTGACCTCTATAGTATCATTTCTAATAGAGATTGTTACTGGAAGAAGATCGTTTGACAGTAGTGGGGGCCCCCGAGCAGATGCATAGTTTGCCTATCTATAAAAAAATATCTATGCCAGACGTGGCCCTTACGGATGTGGTGGCCTTTGTCAAATAAGATCTAAATGACACTTATTAGGAGAAAAACGCACAAATTGATTGGTTTGTCTTTACCCGAGATGCATCGGACCGGATGAGGGCATCCATCTTTTTTTTATTTTAAAAGTAGGTCGTTCATGCGAGCTGCCTTGGAGAGTTCGTTCCTCGAGACGTTCGTATAACGAGGCATCCCTGATTTGTGAACAGCGATGTTCTCATTGATCAAACTTAAAAAAAAGTAAATAAAATGATCGTATTAACTGGCGTTTATTTTTTCAGCACAAAATTATGACAAGTGGGGATTACATTTCTAGGTTAATATGGTTTCCTTTATTCTGGGGGAAACACAAAAAAAAAAAAAATCTGCGTTATTTAAATGCAAATTTTCAAAGGTAATTTACACACACACACATAAACAGAGGTGCGCTTGATGCAGGTGATTGTCACACTTTGGGAGGGAAGGGGCAAGGGGCGCAGATGGTCTTTTAAGAAAACACATAAAGCCTAGGACCCCCTGCCATTTAAACAAAAACGAATTGTATGCTTGAGCGATAGCTTTCGGCAATTAGACTACACCTAGAGTGACAAAAACACACTGACCTACATGTTAAAAATAAATTGGATTAAGAGAGGTGGTAATTTACATTTTTTAAAAATTATTATTTGAAATTCAATGTGAATTATTTCGCCGGCTGCTTTTATTTTACAAATTTCCAGCAGACCATGCAGACAAGGTCGTCAATTCATATTACCCCACCCCCTTTCCCCACAACCACCAAGTTGAGCTATCCATAAACTAGGTCAAGGGAAAATGTAACTGGATCGAAATTATGCTAGCGTGTAACAGATTGTGTGATATTATTATTATTTTTTTTTAATTAAGGCAAGCTTACATTTCTCTCTTTGTTTAATCTGCACAATAGTATTACTTTTATTTGAGTGTCATTGATTCTACAAAGGGGCAACATGTAACAAGATTGGGGGGGGGGGGGGTAAACAGCAGCAGCAGCAGACGAGAAGGATGGCTCCGTTCGCCTCTCTCTTTCTCTAGGCGGAAATAAAAATAAATTACAACCCAAAATGAAGTGAAGCGCTGCGCAAGGTCTCTCCGCTTCATCGCGATCGACTCTGTGAATGATGAGAGCTGGCAATAACACAACACATAGGCTATATCTAGGAAGAGGGAAAAAAAATCCATATTTATATATTTTTCGTTGAACGATGCTCGAAGGGATTTTTCACTTTTATGTTCAAGTGCGCCCTAACCTATATAATAACCTATATACCGACTTCACCGCTGACAGCGAGCAGACGATATTCCGTGAGTGAAGGATTTTTTTTTTCTTCTTTCTCTTAGCATTTCTTTTACTGACAAGTTGCCTATTTAGCACCGTCCCATCGCGCCAATTACCAAAAACTCTCACCTCCCTCCTTCCCTATCTCTAATCGATCGTATTGCTGCCCTCCCCTGAATGTTAGGCTCTCATCTTGTTTACAAATTGCGTGCTTACATCACCCAGTTTGTGTGTTGTGTAGTGTGTTTGAACTTTTTTTTTTTGGTTGTACTGCTGGCTACTGTATTGCTGTGACTGGAATAATTTTCATCGAACCTGTTGTGATATCAAATTACAAAGGGTTTCCGTCAGGTAAATGTTCCACCAAACCAAAATGTGATATTTAATTGTGGATGTTTCAAGACTCGATTTAGTGTTTTTTCATTATTGGAAGATATCGCGTGCTTATTTTTTTTTTTAAATGGATACTAGCAGAGAGGCAACATTGGTGAATGTTCTAAGATAAGAAAACTTTTCCAACAGCAACACTTAAACACGTATTTTTGACAGGATTTTTTTTTTTACCAATTCTTAGGTAAGTAAGATTATTAGTATATATTTGGTTATTTTTCACATTACGACTTGGTGCTTACACCCCAACAGACATGCCACTTGGGGCCACTTGGGCAAACTACGACCCTCAGGCAGTGCCGAACCTAGGGATTTGGGGGCCCTTGTATTTTGACGTTCGGCATCATGAATTGAGATAATGTACCTAATATTTAATGTAAACAAAATTTTTGGGGGCCCCCTCAAGCTGGGGTACGGGGGGACTTTCAAATTATGACCCACCCTAGGTACGCCTCTGCCCTCAGGCCTCTCCTCTAGTTTACATCTATTCGCTGAATCTAGGACTGCCTTTAATTTATATTAGTTTATATTAACACCTCATACACCTGGTCTTCGGTCCCTCTTTCAAATTCAAGAACCCATCGATGCTGACCGTGGTTCAAAAAGTGTGCCCACCCCGGGATATCCCCGGCACTGTGACCTGTCAACCCCATCTCTGCTTTAACTAATATATCCCAGCCGGGGATGAAATCATAGACATCTATCCCCGGCTCTGCAGAAATGTTTTTTTTCACCCCCCTCCCCGGCACTGGTTTTTTCTTAAATCGAGCACTGCATATGACATGTATGTATGTATATCTTCTGAAACATTCGAAAATAACAAACTACGTTATATTTAGAAATGAAAGGAACTTACACATGTATCATATAAGTGTGGGGAAATCACCGTATGACGTAGAGAGAGAGAGAGGGGGGGGGGAGAGAGAGAGATAGATGTGTTAGTATGTGTGAGTGTACTTAGCAAACTGTGACAACTTGCTAATGACACAGGACCAGGCACACTTCCCTAAACGTTTACACACGTCAAATGTCGACACATTGTATCAGAGGAAAATTTATTTTAGGGTCATTTATTAAAAGAAACTCGTATAATAAATGAAACACATTTATAATAGATGAAACACATGTATAATAAATGAAACACATGTATAATAAATTAAACACACGTATAATAAATTAAACACATGTATAATAAATTAAACACATGTATAATAAATTAAACACATGTATAATAAATTAAACACATGCTACAAGATGCAGTACAACAGTACAAACCCCCATTTAACCAGTTTGTTGATTAGTACTTTGACACGCTGTACTCTAATGACATGTTTGCCCCCCTCCTCGGGGGGGGGGTCGTGCAACTTTTAAAAACTGTATTTGCGAGGTCCGACTGTAAACGATTTAATTGCACACCAGATTGCACACGCACATTGCAAAATGGTGCCATGAGTGCGAGAATCCGAACACAAGACTTGGCTAACTCGCCCCCCCCCATCATATTAAGACCATTTCTACTACCGTAGATGTTTGTGTAAGACATTTAGCTGTTGTTGAAAAACAACAACAACATAGGTCTGGGCTAGCTTGTCCCCCTTCTCCCCCCCCCAGCTATCCGCGAAGGGCCCGAATGGGATGCAGTCGAATGGGATGTAGTCTTACCGTGCTGCGACTCAAGGCCGGCTCTGCTGCCAATGTATTGTGTAAGTAAGCACATGTACAGGGGATCAGCTGTTTGTAAGGGTGTACATACACAGCTTCTTGGCCGGTGAACACACAGATTGTACACGTCTAGACCAGAGGTGTGCGGATCTTAAAATTTAGCGTCCGCGTCCGTCCATGGATTTCTAACAATGATCCGCGTCCGCGTCCGCAGAATCTTACAACATTGGTTTGCAGTCAGTCCGCGCGTCCGCATTGCTGAAATTTAGCTGTTTAAATGACTTGAAATTTTTTATGGTAACACTAAAGAAGATCCGCGTCAGTCCGCGAGTCCGCAACTTAACCATACGAAGCGTCCGCTGTCAGTCCGCGGATTCGGAAAAGTCTGCGGATCTGCGTCCGCAAGCGGACGCGTCCGCTGTCCGCTCATCTCTGGTCTAGACTAAAGCCAGCAGCAATGTTAAGTAAGTTCAACACTATGTTAACATTAGGGATGGAGGGTGGAATGGGGTGGGTTGGGGTACAAGTTGACGGTTATGTCAACATTCTTATTCAGCTGACACCCCCCCCTGAGGGGAGGGGGAAAAAGGATTACTCAGGCGGGTATTTTATGTAACGGTGGTGGAGGCAGGAGTGTGGGTGGGGGGATGGTCCCCTGAGCTACTGGCTTAGTTACATCCAAACTGGACATTACGTTGGTGATCAACACAGCTTATTAGATAATCATTACGACTGTGTTCACTTAATTAAGTCAACGTATACATATACCCAGGGCCGGACTTATTCCGATTTGACAGGTTGTACCAAATTGGGCCCCGCGCCTGGCAGGGCCCCCCACAATTTACATTTATATTAATAGTAATAGTTGTTATTGTAAAAAAAATTATTGGAAGCGGGGCCTCGCAAGCATCCGTTAAAATGGGCCCCGCAATTTGTAAGGCCGGCCCTGCATATATCAGACACTCATAAACACACAGAAGTGCGCACGCATGCACTCACACGAGTTTTAAACTCAACTCCAGCCCATTGTTTTTTAGAGCATTTTCGAAAAAAAAATGCTCTATTGTCCCCGTTTTGTCTGTCTGTCCGTCCGTCCGTCCGTCATCACCCTAGATCTCAACAACCATAAGTCCTAGACCCATGATGTATATATCATTTTGTAGGTCTTGGCCTGCCAAGAAATGACTTTTTTCCATTTCGCGATCTGACCTCTGAGGGCCGTAAAAGGGGGCTTATAAAGTACCGTTTTTTACTATATAAGCTATATTAACAAAGGAGCGTCCTAGATCTCAGCAACCATAAGTCCTAGACCCATGATGTATATATCATTTTGTAGGTCTTGGCCTGCCAAGTGTACATCAAAAGTCCATTTTGCGATTTGACCTCTCAGGGCCAAAATATAAGAGTTTTTTTGTACCGTTTTGCTTATATTTTAAATATAAATAATAAAAGCTAATCAAAGGGGCGTAATCATTATTTATTTTTGTAACAGTTATTCAACATGACTTACTTCCCGTACTTTATATAAAACAACAATTGACGGAGTTTTCGGACGATTAAATGACTACAATTTAGAATGTTTCAATTATGAGTCCTATTTCAGTCACATATAGGTTACGTGACTAGCATACGTACTGATACATAATACGAAAATGCGCTACCACGTCCTGTGTCCAGAATGGAACAGGCTTAATTGCTTGTTTTATTAATCCTACCTTATTTGACTTTAGGTTTCAAATGATCGCAGTTTTTTAAATATTCTGTATGTTTACGTTTGAGCGTTTTCCGCCTTTCATTTGAAATGGAATACTTTTACAATTATTGGCTTATATCTATGCATGCTTGTACCGATTGGTCGAATGTAACAGGGGTCAAAGGTGCCACGTGTCAAAGTTACTCGTTGTCAAACGTACCATTGATATGATGTGCCATGATAAGAGAATTGTTTGGTTTGATGCGCCATATGTGGAATGTACATAATTAGTGATATGTACCATTGGTCAATGGTGTAGCGAGCTTAACTCGCGCCCGGGGCACAATAACCTTTTAGCGCCTCCCCCATTAAAAAAACCATATAATATTATATGTAAAATATATCATTTGGCGCCCCTTTATGAGTAGCGCCCGGGGATTGTTGACCCCCCTTGCCCCCCCCCTTCCCACTACGGCACTGCCATTGGTTAAAATGTAATATTGGTCATGTGTGCCATTGGTTTAATTGTGGCAAAAGTCGTATGCAGAGAGGTCGAAATGACTCATTTAACACTGGCCCAATATAGAACTGGGTTTAGACCACCACCGGTTCTCAACCTTATTTCGCGACTGCACTCTAAAAGGTGCGAAAGTATGTCCGATGGTTCCTCTCTCTCAAATAAGTTCGCGGATTCATGCCACTATTTTTCATAATGGAACGATTTTTTTTTTAGCTTTCTAAAGCGATACTTAGTGGGACGGATGGCCGAGTGGTGTAGATACTCGACTGTCGACCTGAGAGTCTTGGGTTCGATCCTCGGTGAGAACCATGGGCATTTTTCCAGGTATTATTTGGTACAAATTCGTCCCACAGGTCCACCCAGCTTTAAATGGGTAACGGACTTAAGCTGGGGAAGTAAAGGCGGCTGGGCGTTGTGCTAACCACACAACCCCTTCATATGCCGAGGTTATAGAAACAGATGAATTCTACACTTCATCTGCCCCAATAGCCAAGTAATGCTACTAAAGCGATACTTGGGCACTTATATGTCGATACGTACGTACCCCTGTATAACCTTTTCCGTACCCAGGCCCGTAGCCAGGTCAAAGTAAGCAGGGAGGCACCAATACCCAGCAAGGGGGCACCTTTACTTTTTCTTTATTTTTTCCTCTTTTTCTTCTTTTTTAGGCGGGGGATGCACTCCACACCTAGCGGGGAGGGGGGGGGGCGGCACGCCCCCCCCCCTTGGCTACGGAGCAGCCCATACCCCTTGTTGAAAAACGCGGGTTTAGAAAGTAAACCTTTTTGGTCGTCCGATCTGATTTATTTTCTCCTCCTTTCATTATCCAGTATCCTTACTTTATAAAAGTTACTACACCACTGGTCTGAAAAGCACACACTTTAAAAGAAAACAAAAGCGACTATAATAAAACATCAGAGAAAAATCATTCCGCATTAAACATGTGGACCAGAGATAAGCGGACAGCGGACGCGTCCGCTTGCGGACGCAGATCCGCAGACTTTTCCGAATCCGCGGACTGACAGCGGACGCTTCGTATGGTTAAGTTGCGGACTCGCGGACTGACGCGTATCTTCTTTAGCGTTAGCTTTAGTCATTTAAACAGCTAAATTTCAGCAATGCGGACGCGCGGACTGACTGCGGACCAATGTTGTAAGATTCTGCGGACGCGGACGCGGATCATTGATAGAAATCCGCGGACGGACGCGGACGCTAAATTTCAAGATCCGCACACCTCTGTTGTGGACACATTTTCTGAACATTTGTAGGAAATTGTTGACATTCACTCAACAGAGACGGGATAAATAGGTCAACATATTCACACAGCGCTGCGTGTGACGTGAATATGTTGATTGGATTCTTCAAATACTTTCACAAGCGGACAACATTTTAACAAAACAAACTCAACATTTTAACAAAACAAACTCAACATTTTAATTCCATAGCCCGACCTCACCAAGACATCTTTTAAAACGAATGGGCTGGTATCATATACGATAAATCGTATTTTTAAGTTTTTAGCATAATTTGAAATAGTGAGAACCAGAGTTGTATGTTTTTGTGTCTGTGTGTGTGAGTGTGTATCAGGCTTGCGGAGCCGAGCTTTTTGCTGAAGCCGGAGCCGGAGCCGTAAAAAAATATGGCGGCTCCGCAAGCCTGGTGTGTGTGTGTTAGGTGTGCGTTGAACCAGATGTCAGAGCGAGGAAACATTGAGCGCCAGGTCCGGGTTCGAATCCTGCCAATGCAAAACGGTCGTATATATTTGTGTTTCAGTAAGTAGCGGCGAGTTTGTTAGACGTATCGGCGCTGTGAAAAGATCCAAGGGTTCGAGTCCCGTTGTCGTCAGTCAGTTGCATGTATTCCCCCCCTCCTGTAGTACCTCCATAGCAACTGCAGCCTGGGTTTTGTGTCTATATGGTTGGAGATGAAGAAGTGATACTAGTGGTAATTAATTTGATAACGTGTCTAGGAAAGAGTATTCCATATTTACAATGACATTATGTCGGGGAGGGGTGGGTGGGGGGGGGTCAGGGCTGCCAACCACTTTCTTGAAGAATTATCCATAAAAATATTTGAATGATGTAAAGATTATACAAAGTATATATATATATATATATATATATATATATATATATATATATATAAAACTTATTTTTTTTTTATAAATCCAGCTCTCGTTATTCTAAACTCAACGAAGGCTTCAGTTATTTAATAGGATTTAATTTAATTTTACTGCGTACATATGCAATCCACAATCCATATGTGTACTACTGTATCAACCGTTTTGAGATTCACTGCTTGGAAAATAAATATATATATATATTTTTGTATCGACCGTGTCGGTTGTCACACGTTGAAAGAGTAGACGAAAGAAAATAAATTGAGATATTGCGTAAAGAAGGTGAAAGTTGAAACAAGTGTTATCCGCGAGTCTGGTGTGCACAGCGAAACCTGACACTTCAGAATCTTCAGCCAGAGTGGTTGAGAGTACTTGTCTTACTGCGTCATTGTGTGTGTATTTACTGAGAAATACTCTCTAACCTCATCTCACTCTCTGTACTTTTTTCTTCTTCCATTAACTGTTTGCAGACTACATCTTTCAAAAGATTCACTGCATATTTTATTATTTACATTATTCATTTTTCTCTATCTCTACACATATATTTCATAATTTAAAACCATCCTTTTTCATGTATGTTTATCCTTCAGATAGATTTTAGATGTTTTATGTTCATCCTTAACACAGAAACGTTTATGTTTGAAAGGTATAGTGTTGTTGTGCACCGTATTACGCCCATTTCACCTGTTTCTGTAACCTCGGCATAGTAAAGGGTTGTGTGGCTAGCACAACGCTCAGCCGCCTTCACTTCCTCAGCCTAAGACAGGTACTCATTTCAAGCTGGGTGGGCTTAGAGGACTTTCTTCAGGAAAAGGACAAATTCTCTTGGTTCTCATATAAAACATATGTATAGTTAATAAATAGAGCTCCGTTTATGGATCTGAAAATCAGGGTCAGTGGGTCAAACAGGATTGGGGGGGGGGACCGTTCATATTGAGTAACACACGACAAACCGCAGTTGTCCATTTTAGTTCTGACCCTCTCTCTCTCCCCCGTGGTGGCTTACAGTACTCAGCACTTTTGCGCCCTTCAAAAATAAATTAAATAAACGAAAAAAAACAGCAACATACAGATGTGGATAAGCACACATTATCACACACACACTAACACTCATACACACACAGTCATACACCAGACAAACACACGCATCTCAACACACGCGCCTATGTTAACATATGAACAACACACACCTTATTAAATTCTTGTTCCTGTCGACTCAAAAATCAAACATTCCAAGACAAACATGCAGCATAAAGTCATAAATAGATCAATACGGAACATGTCACAGAAAGCGAACAAAATAGCAAATACTATACATGTATTAAAAAAAAACTAGGTTAATTCAATGCCTACAGCATCCCCCCTATCCCCCCCCCTTTCTCTACCCTCCCCTCCCCTCAGAATTTCACCATTGGTATCTTGTCCCGGTACTATTTATCACTTAGGGTGTAATGTTGCGTATCTGTTTGATCTCTCTATTCCACTGATTCAACACTTGATTCAAGACACTCGTGCACTTCAAAGAAATCTATTTATGCGTTTACTTGTGTTATATGTATGCGTTTTATCCAAGCCTTGTTGTTGTTAACAGCACTACGCGCCGGTTCGCTGTGCTCGGTAATAGATACTACCGGGAATCGCAACCTTAAAAAAAAAAAACAAGGGGTACTCAGTCAAAGCTCGCGGTATTTGAGTAACTTAGGACTGCGAGTTTGTTTTGTTTTTCTCTCTCAAGACGATCCGAATCTTTAAAACAAAATGTCCCTTGATATACGAACACAAGGCCTTCTTGCAAGACGAGGACAATTTAAAACAAATTCTATCACGAGCGACTTTTAGAGTTTTCTGCTCCCCCCCCCCCCTTCATGTGATCCACCCCATTGAACCGACGGTTCTCATTTCTTAAGCACGATCCCACCCAGTGGTGCTTTCACTTTGATAAGTCAACATCTGTGTTTGTTTGTTTGTTTTTTTGTTTGTTTGTAATAAACAAAAAATGTAGACAATGATTTTTTTTTTTATTTCTGGGCAGATTCCTTCTTGTGCTATCGGGGGCTCTTGGCAGAGACGTACAACGATAGTATCAGATTTTATAATAATTTGTACCGGAACTGTGTGTGTGCGTGCAGGGGCGGGCGGGCTAGGTTGTTGCCTACTGTGCCAGTCCATAAGAACGGGATTATTGCCCAATCAGCGAACACAAAAAAAACAACAACAATAACACTGAAATTCAAACTCAATTTATCACCCGTTGTGTCAAAATGGCGCCTGCGTGTGTTGTCGTCTGCTAGCTATAAATGATCATGTAACAAGATTGCAGACAGAGTGTTCTAGTATTTCGCAACATATTTCAATCACTATGGGCTGGGGGGCTGGGCGACACCCCCTCCCTCCCTCCCCCCCCTATCATTTAGTACAGTGAGTGGTCCCCAACCCCCCCCCCCCGGACCACTGACCGGTACCGGTCCATGGATCAAATGGTACTAGGCTGCCCAAGAAACATTAAACTATTTCTTTTGTATTTACTGCGGTGTATTTCTCTCGGGGAGAGTGCGACTTACACCATGGACGAGGGGTTTACCTGGAGCTGAGCGGCTGTGAGCGGTAGAAGTAACATTGTAAATCTAAACAATCTAAAAACTAATTAATCAACTTACCACTCCCCTCCCCCCCCCCCACACCCTTCCTTCAAAGCGTGCCGCAGTAAAATTATCAAACTTCGACCGGTCCGAGCCGAGAAAAAGGTTGGTGCTACGATCGCACCCCCCCCCCCCCCCCACCACCCGGCTACTATCTCTGCGGCTACTATCTCTATCTCCAATACATACGTCTGTTACGAAACCTAACGTCATGCACACCATAGCCTATTCAACCCTCAAAATAATGTGACTCATATCCAATGTTCCCTCTACGGTGTAGTATAAAGTGAGCACAAAATTTTGTCTCTGAGCGACATTTTGTTTGAGGCCAAAATTTGTGAGCGATTTAAGCGATGTCGTCCGTCGGAGTGAGCGATCGTAGTGTAGTATGAGCGACGCTCTGAATTCGTGTGAGCGATCGCTCACGCGCTCAGCTTAGAGGGAACATTGCTCATATCTACCCCTACCCCTTTAAAACATTTTTATCACCCTGTCTGCATTGTGTGTTCATTTGCCTTTCATTTACGTAATTCCCATTCAAGCTACATTTTCCTCTTGTATCAATCTTCCTTCTACACCCGAGTTTGGAGTCGTGCAGCAGTCACGAGTAGTTTTGAATAAAGTTCAATTATTTTATACTTTAAAATTAAAACGTCTTGACTTATCTGTGTATATGACTGTGGTTTGATAATCTAGCAATAATTAAGGGACATATTAAAAGAACCCGTAACAGTTGGGGGGGGGGACCATTGAAAAAGGTTGTGGACCATTGAAAAAGGTTGTGGACCATTGAAAAAGGTTGTGGACCATTGAAAAAGGTTGTGGACCATTGAAAAGGCTGTGGACCATTGAAAAAGGTTGGGGGGGGGACCACTGATTTAGTGGACTCAAATCATTTAAAAAAAAATATGCTTCTTACGAATGCTAGAAGGTGATCAGGGAATTTTGCATGCCAAGCATAAAAGTTAGGACTCGGGAGCCCGTTCGAGCTGAGAAGGATGTGCCATTATAGTCACGTGATAATCGGAGTAGGGCTCTTAAAGAAAGATGCGCTGTGATAGATAGTTGTGGACATCTCGATTGACCAGTAAAGAAGGATATTCCACTGAATTAAGTGTTTAATAAAAAATAATCTAGATTGGTTGTTCAGGGTAAAGACTAGAAGTGTTATTTTTTTCTTTGAACTCCTAGATAAATTGACTTGTATAAAACTACAAAATAAGGAACACCCCTGTTGTATTGTAGTAGGGCATAAGCGGCTACTTCCTTGTTTCGTTTTAATTGAGCGGTCACATGACTCCACACGTGATGGACGTAAATAATTGATTTGGTTTATTTTTTTGTGCCATCGACATATTTGTTTTGACTCCTGTGTGCGTATGTACATCTTTTGAGTTGTGTGTGTGTGTGTTTGTGTGTACACGTTTAGTATGTGTGTTTATCTATATTTGTATGAGATTTTGAGTTTACAACTTGACCACTGATATCCACATCTCGCCAGTGCAGAGTGGAAAACCTTTCCTAGAAAAAAATAAACAGAACATTCTGGCTTTCAGTGCTGCACTAATAAGAAGTTATACACAGTGGATTTCGCTTAATTGGGACACCGCTTTATTTGGGACAGCCGCGTATTTGGGACAAATCTCAAAGAAACCAAACCAAGAAGCCGATGGTAAATGTGTATGTTTAATTGGGACGGCCGCTTAATTGGGACAAATCTCAAAGAAACCAAACCAAGAAGCCAATAGTAAATGTGTATGTTTAATTGGGACGGCGGCTTAATTGGGACAAATCTCAAAGAAACCAAACAAAGAAGCCAATAGTAAATAAGTATGTTTAATTGGGACGGCCGCTTAATTGGGATAAATCTCAAAGAAACCAAAACCAAGAAGCCGATGGTAAATGTGTATGTTTAATTGGGACGGCCGCTTAATTGGGACAAAAAGCCTCGGTCCCGATGTGTCCCAATTAAGCGGAATCGACTGTATTAACTAACAAGGCTGGATTTCTTGATTTCAGTGGTCCTCAATCCAATGGAACTCGACCCACATACTTGTTTTCATTTAGAAAGTCTTTAAAAACGTACGTGGGGGGGGGGGGGGGAGGATGTCAAGGTTTGCACATTTCGTTTTGTAGAGTTCAAGGGTCACCATGGATTCTCAAAATGGGGTCCTTACTTTATGACTTTAAAATAAATGTGTGTGTGTGTATGCGCGCGCATAGAGACGTCTGAACCTACATCAGGCTGGATTGTTTACAATCTTAGTGCCACCTTCGCTCGTGGGTATGTATGTGCCCCTGGGTAGAGAAAGCCCCATGCTTTAAGACGCCCCTGTATGCAGAAACAGGGAGGGAAGGAGTGGGGGGGGGAGAGACCAAGCACGGTACATCTACACTGCGGTGTATAATAATAATAATAATAATAATAAAACCATAATACTAGCAGTAATGCATAAAGAAATATGCAGTCACAATGTGCGGCCCCCTTTTTTTTATATTCTTGTTGCTCTTTCCAGGGGGCGGCGTATGCGTTTCATGAGTATTTTTTTTTAAATGGGGCGAAATATTGGAAGCGTCCGCCCCCGGGCGCCATTGACACGTGTTACGCCACTGGTCACAATATATTTTTGTACCAGTCTGTGACTTAATCATTTTTTTTTTTAATAACAAGAGGTGTACGGACACGGAAAATAACAGCTTTACGAAACAGCTCAAACAGCGCTGTTTGTCTTCTTGATCGATAGATTAGATTTGCGCACCTGTTTGTCCTGAAACAAAGATAGCAGCGCAGAGTTGCCGGTGTGAGCTAATAACTGACCGTACTTTGGGGCGAGTTTTGTACAAGAGCTTTGATATATGGGGGGAGGGGGAAGTTTTAGCTGATACAAAGGGCCGCATCAATTAAGTTCGGGCCCCCTTAACAAAATGCCCTGCTTCGTAGCAGGAAATTAAATAAATTGAAATTACAAAAGCGATACCCCCCCAAGGCTTGGGGCCCCTTGATAAGTGTTGCGATGGCCCGGCTGGCACCTATCCCCATTGTGGGTGCTACTGTGCGCGTGTCTGTGTATATAAGCAGTCGTTAAGCAAAGTAAAAACAATGGTTCAAGGCTAAAAATAAACGTCTCACACAAAAGAGGTTTCACGGTTACAATAATTTTTTTTTTATGGAAGTGATTACCGTCTGGTGTTGAGATTTAAAAAAATCGTCTCGACATCAACTCAATTATTATTATTACTATTTTTTTCAATCAAACGTAAGATTAATCCAAATCGCATAATCCGCCAGCGATCTCCACATCCTTGTTCCTTATGGCAAATTTTCTTTTTTTTTCGGTAATTAAAACTCGATTTATCATCCAGTGTCGAAATGGCGGCCGTATCGTCTGCCAGCTCAAATTGATCATTTAAAACTTGAAATTATTTCGAAATTGGCGTGTGGATGCCGCATTTCAATATATATATATATATATATATATATATATATATATATATATATATATATATATATATATATATATATATATATATATATATATATTTGGACTGGGAAGTTTTGAAAAAAATATTTTATTAGAAAAACAAGTTATAAAGAAAGAAAATTTACACATTAGCTCGATGAGAGGCGCATTCCGATATTTTAATTTAGTAAAATTAATTTAAAAGAGCCGCGCCGTAAAGAGCCGCGTAAAAGTCGGTTATCGATATTTGGTTATCAAAAGTCATTAAAAAATACAAGGAAGAAAAAAAAATCTCGATCGTTGAAAGTCTCACAAAAAAAAACTCATCGAAGAGCCTCGTGTGGCTCTAGGGAATCCGCATTAGCCTGCCCCTGTACTAGATTATAATACACACTCACGCCGTGAAGTCTGTACAGTCAATACACACTTCCTGTTTCCACTCTGTTTACATGTTTCTGATGTACGGTGACAAATGACGTATGACGATGTGTCTTTTTTTTTCCCTCCCCCGGGGGGGGGGTGGAGGGGGAGGAGGGAAGGTGGAAGTAAGCTGTTAGGATCTGTGTTTAAGTTAAAAGGGGGGGGGGGTTGTGATAACCGTGCGAAAACTTGTTTCTCGGTTAGCTGTCCTTTAATTGTTTGACATTATTTGTATGTTCCCATGCAGTTTGAACATGCCAGTGCAGTAATTCTCAAAGTGTTGGTAGCGGGCTGGTTTGAAGTGGGTCGACACAGACATTTTTTTTCAATAACTTTTTTTAACGGAGAGTATAATTAACTAATTAAATCCCAGTTTTTGTTTCTGTCCTTATTTACAAGAGGGTGTGGCAAAATAAAAAAAAAAAGCGAGCAGGTTTCTTAGTGGGCAGCGAATCCCAAAAGTTTGTAAAAACTATGGTACACTCGATAGTCTTACTGATGCTTATTATCAGTGGCATTGCTAACAACTTTGTTGGGGGGGGGGGATCTCCTAACACATTATTTCGATGCGGGGGCGGGGGGAGAGGGTTAGGGGGACATGGAAACGTGTTGGGACACGCTAATCTCGGGGGTCACTTTTGAAAGGTATAATTTTATTTATTTTCGAAAATTGAAATAGGCTTTTTTTTGTGAGGGGCCCCGGTTGTCAGAGTTTACCCGTGGGCCGGGGTGTGGGTGTGGGGGGAGATTATATAGCTGCGTCCTGTCCAAGGGCGCTTGAAGTCCCCCAGTTCCCTTCCTCTGGGCTGAGAACATCTCTACCTCTTTTACCCCCCCCCCTCCAATTAATTAAAATAACTGAACAAATAAAGTATGCACACACACACAAAAAATCTAAATTCACAGACAGACTGTGTCACAGTTCTACCTTAACACAGCCACGCTGATAACCATTAGACTGGTCCACAGATATACTTCCATATCGGAACGGTGAAATACTGAAACCACTTGAAATTCGAACAAACATTTTCCGGAAATCTTTATCTCCGATATAGGCGAACTTGCCTTACAATTCGAACAATGTTTTTTTGAGTTATTTCCCCTTGTCCTTATATATATATATATATATATATATATATATATATATATATATATATATACATATATATACATACATGTATCTACATGCATATATATATAACAGAGCCGTACCTTAAGAATTGCGGGGCCCAGCTTAACTGATTGCTTTGCGAGGCACCCTCTTCTAATCTTTAAAATCCGTGACGAGATCTCATGACTGATAGTTGGCGAAATAGCAAGGCTCCTGGCAGGGTGCGGGGGGGCCCATTCGGAGCAATTCATCAATTTAATGAGGGATTGGCAGCTCTAAGTTGGCAGCTTCTTTTCTTTTTATAATTTCAAATGCTGTTTTATTCCTGTATCAATTACTTGGTACTCACAGTCAAACCGTTCACATAATTGGGGTGGGAAGGGATTGGGTGGGCAGGCGCGCTAAGCTAAACGATTTGAGAATATATACTGGACCGGGGCGTGAAGTACATGTCAGGAACAACCAAAAAAAATCAAATTTGATAGGAATTTATACTCGAAAGGTGAGGTGGGGGTAGTGTCTTCGGAACGAGGCTGTAATCTAGTTTCCCTATTTATAAGGAATTAGAAAGTCTGTTACTTTACGTGGTTTGTGTGTGTGTGTGTGTGTGTGTGTGTGTGTGTGTGTGTGTAATTATTTGTTTACATTCTCCGTATTGCTTGTTTGTGTGTCGATGTCTGTTTGTTGACACATTTTCACCCCCGGAGTGCACTGGTAAACAAGCTCACCCCGACATCACGTGACGGCGGTAAGGAAGGCGCGCTGTGATGTAGCTAGCTACCGTTACATACATCACACGCTGCGACATGGGGGTGGGGGGGGGGAAGGTGGCGGAGAGTTATGAGTAGGTCAAAGTCGGGACAGCTGGATGATGGGTTTGGTTGTCTATCTGAATGCACGCCGTGCTGAGTTGGGAGATGTAAACAATAACAATTCCCTACACACGTCAACAAACACCGTGCTCGCTGTTCATGTTGTAACTGTAGAATGTTTGTTTCAGTATTTCTAGTTTGTGTTGTGGTTTTTAATTCAATTTCTGAATCCATTTTAAACTGTTTCGCTCTGAGGATTTATTTGTGTTTTTCGTTTGTATGGATTTCGTGACACTCATGGTACGTTGATGTATTATTTTTTTTTTGTGTGACGAATTTTGTGGAACCAGATTTGGGGCAAAACATATACATAGGATTGTTGAGCGTCTGTTATGTTTAATATGATGCTACTGTCTTGTCCAATATCATATATTGTCCAATATCATATTACTGTCTTGCCCAATATAATGTATTGTCCAATATCATATATTGTCCAATATCATATTACTGTCTTGCCCAATAACATATATTGTCAAATATCATACTACTGTCTTGTCCAATATCATACTACTGTCTTGTCCAATATCATATATTGTCCAATATCATACTGTTTGTCCAATAACATTCTGTCTTGTCCAAAATCATACTGTCTTATCCAATAGGATACTGTCTTGGTAAGCGTGCTATTTGTATTGTCAAGTGTGATGCTATCATGACAAACACCATTCTGACAAGTCAGACACGATACTGACTAGTCAAACACGAAACTAACAAGTCAAACACGATGCCGTACTTTTTTATGTCTGTCGAACAGGATACTACAATGATAAACACGGTATCGTCCAGTCAGTAGCGAGACTTCGATACTACAATGATAAACACGGAATCGTCCAGTCAGTAGCGAGACTACGACACTACAATGATAAACACGGTATTGTCCAGTCAGTCGCGAGACTGTCTTGATTAGCAGACATGAAGTGGACGTGAAATAAATAAAAAAGAGTGAGGCAGAATAAGCAACCCGTCTGGCTGTTGACTTAAGTAAACATTATATGACTTTGTTTAACAATATCTAATTCAGTTCGACGGATCTCAAAACGTGTTTGCGGTGAGGCCTGTGTATTGAAAAAAAAAAGGAAATTATCTCTATACTTATAAGACGCATTTGTTGTCTGTCTGTCTGTCTGTCTGTCTATCTGTTCCCTTATAACTCAAGATCCAGACAAACAAATAACGTGAAATTTGTTACACATACACATAATTACATGGGGAAGGTTATAGGACAGGTTTCATTTCATCTGGATGGGTAGTTTAATTGTAATTAATTTTTTTCATTTTAGTATTTTACTATATTAAAGTAATCTCGACGGTGCCATAAATAAAATTCCTCTGTGACGTCATTTCCCGATGATCGAATAGAACTTGCGCGCTGGTGCTGTATTGTGCCTTTGTGATGCAAAGAATTGTTGTTTTTTCATGCTCTCTGATTTGTACAGTTTGAGGAAGGTAAAGGAATGAAGAAGGATTTTAGAAGAAGTGTGAAGCCATAATAATAAGTATATATATATAGAGAGAGAGAGAGGGGGGGGGGAGAGATAAAGAGAGAGAGGGGGCAGGGGGAGAGAGAGGAAAGGAGGGGGATGGACAGGGGGGAGAAAAGGAGGGGGAGAGAGGGAGATGGGAGAGGGAGCAGGGGGAGAGGGAGAGAGAAAGGAAGGGAGGGAGAGAGGGGGTAGGGAGGGAGAGAGAGGGGAGGGAAGGAGAGAGGTAGAGGATGGGATAAATGGGAGGAAGAGATAAAGAGAAAGAGGGGGCAGGGAGGGAGAGAGAGAGGAAGGGAGAGAAGGGGTAGGGAGAAAACAGAAGGTAAACAGAAAACCTTATTTTAAACCCGGTCAAAGCCGGGTACTTGCAACTAGTATGAATATAAATACGTCATTAAAATATCGCATTGCCTGTCTTGTTTTTCTATTCACGAGAACGGCGATGCATGCATGTGAACAGTTGTATATTGTAACTGTGTCAACACAAACAACATGTTTTATCGACCCAGATATTTCTGTGGTTAAAAGAAAGAAAGAAAACGCAATCCATCAACCGGTTGGTAATAAACTATGGCACACACACGCATACACACACGCATACACACACACACGCATACATACACACGCATACAAACATTAGCCTGCCCGAGCCACTCTGATACAGGTGCACTGCTCATAAATCACTCAGATCGAATGCCTCCGTACACTCGCTACTTCCCAACGGAAAATACCGACACACACACACACACACCCTTCCCCGCCCCTTCCCCCCAGTACATAACAACAGTGCATCACCGCCCGTCTCCGGCAAATTAAACTAAACAACAACAGCCCCGTCGATATTCACAGGTCAACGAACTTAACTTTCCTCGTGTTTTTGTAATTAAAACATCCAGGGTGGTGCAGTGATCAAGGAGGCAGCGCGGGGAGTGCTTGCAGTTTGACCTACTTCGTGTCTGTCTCTTTAGTTATCAACCGTGAATGAGATTTTTTTTCTTTGGCTCTACAGCCCATTTAGGGCCCTGGGCCTGTCATACTACACTCTACAGCCCATTTAGGGCCCTGGTCTGCCATACTACTCTCTACAGCCCATTTAGGGCCCTGGGCCTGCCATACTACACTCTACAGCCCATTTAGGGCCCTGGACCTGCCATACTACTCTCTACAGCCCATTAAGGGCCCTGGACCTGTCATACTACACTCTACAGCCCATTCAGGGCCCTGGCCTTGACCATACTACACTTTTCCCGATCCATGGTCTTCTTCCTTTCACTCTCTGACTCCGATGGCTTTAAAGGACTTTCTCCACTTCCACTAACCATCTGCTTCTTGGTCTGCCTTTAGGCCTTTTCTCATTGGGGGTTGCCTTATATATTACTTTTGGACCTCTGTTGTTTTTCATTCGCCTATCCACCTCGATCTATGCATTACATGAACAGAATAAGGATGATCGTTATATACTTATACCTCGATATACGAACTTGATCCGTTCCGTAACGTTGCTCGGTCGTCAATTTGCTCGTATCTCAAAGCGATTTTCCCAAACTGAAATTTAACTGAAATGACATTGATTCGTTCCAGCCCTAAAATGCCATCCCAGTTTTCAATTTTTTGTTATGTGTTTTTGAATAAAAAATGACAAATAATAAAAAAGAGAATGAAAAGAGAAATAAACTGGTTTAATTAAATTTGCCAAACTAATCTTACGGAAGATGCTGGCGTAGGTGTAGGGCTGCGGAGCTTAGAAATTATTTTAACGCCCTTAGCTGGTGTCATACCCTTTATCGACACCTTCTGTTTAAGCACCGTACAAATCGATGAAGTACTACGCCCGTACTGCCTCGCCAAGTCAGTCACTCACACACCTTGCTCATGAGTTTCTATGATTTCACGCTTCTTCTGATTACTGACCTTTCCACTCGCTTTCTTCGGAACCATGGTTATAAAAAAGAAATGGGGTAAAGGGCTGTAAATGAACCAAAAGCGAGCACAACTTACATCGACAACGGGCAAACAAGCACACTGACTGAGGCGCGGGAAAATGCGCGACGCACGAGGCGCAATAATCTGGTGGTTCGTGTGTAGCCTGCCCACCCGCTCCTATCTGAAATGTTTCTCGTATTTCAAAGCAAAAAAAAAAAACTCTCGCTCGACGGCTCGTATCTAAACAAATCTCGTATGTTAGGGCACTCGACACTTTGTTTATTATATATAATTATATATATATATATATATATATATATATATACATATTGAACTTTTACAGTTTGGGTCTATACCCAGTTCGGCCGAGAGGGGGGCATATGCCCAGAGGCCCGGCGAGTTTTAGGTGCCCTGACTGAGCTGGCCAATCAACTTTTGAAAATATTATTATCAGCACGGGGGGCCCATGACTGCCCTGCCCAAGGGCCCAAAATTTCTGTCGGTGGGCCTGTCTATACCTAACCATATGCTTCTGTGCTTACCTGTACAGATGTGTGTACAATTTTCTAAAAATTCGCCTACCCCCACGTTTACTTTTGGAGGCACCACGGGAGACATGAGTCGGGAGTTGAACCCGTGATCCACAAGCATGTAGATTGGGCTCACTACCCAAAGCGAAAGGAAATAGATAGAGAAAGGCGGATGTTCAGAATAATTCCCCTCTACCCCGCTCTTTTTACTCATTGAAGTGTATCCCCCCTCCTACACCCCTCCCCTCCACTCCCAATGCGTGTACTATTTATAGATTATTACTCAACACACGCACACACACACAAATAAAGAAATGAATAAAAACACCAACGAGTCAACTTGACATGACGGGGAAGATGAGCTCTCCTGACCGGGAAGATACAAAGGTTCACTCACATGGCGGGTAATGACCTCATACACACAAGGTGAGCGGTTTATCTTGTTATAATGGTCAGGAAGGATCCTCCCCCCTCCAGTTTCTGTGTCATGGTAAAAATAAAAAATAAAAAATCAACAAAAAAAAACATTATTGAATATTTTTGTTTGTTTGTTGTCGTTAGAAAAAAGTCGCAGGTCAGAGGGCAGTGACACCGCTTAGGAAAAAAAAAACAAAACAACAATACTACAGTGTTTTTTTTTTTTGTTTTCTTGACAACTTGATGGATGACGTTCGTAGGGTCAGCTCTGGTCAACGTTAATGGGGGGGGGGGAGAGATAAACAAAGGACACGGAGAATCTAAAATAGTGTTGTTGTTAAACCGCCATTAGAGTATAAAATGAAGAAAAGGATGTATCGAGTTTGCGCAGAAGGTAGTTCCAGGTTTGAATATTTAGGTCAGTTCTGTATTGGCACCGCTAAAAAAAAAAGCTACACTAGTGGCGACGTGCATTTGTGGACTCTTGAGCTAGAGTGGGGGGGGAGGGGCAGATCAGGCGCGTGGAAAAGGGAAATGTGGGAAGGGGTCATTTGCTGATAATTTTGTACGTTGTAAATATATCGGATGTGGTCACACACTGAATATAAATTATTCAAAATGCGCGTCATCTATTTACATAGATATTCCCCCCCCCCCCGAAAGCTGCCATATTTGTGTGTTATTCTATTGTGTATCAATATTTAGCTGATACACAGTTTAAAAGGAAAATATCTGAAATTATAATATCATATGTAAAACATACCATTTGGCGCCCATTTGTGAGTTGCGCCCGGGGCATGACGCCTCTCCCCCCTTTGCCCACCCCTCGCTACGCCACTGGGCGCACAGCTATAGCCAAGTTCTGCTACACTCGGTAATTAGCCTACACTAAATGGGCTCTCGACTCCCCCCCTCCCCCACCCCCCGTTCATGACGCACCAAAAAACGTTTTCCAACGTTTTAACTGGTGTATACAGCTAAACCTGCCCCTCCCTCACTCCCTCCTCCCGGGGGCGGGGTTCGATTCCAGAAAACAGGATATTGCAACATCTCAAGCTCTTCGTTGACCTTCCAACCCCTCCCCTCCCCTTATACACACACATTGACCCGATGAGAAACAATAGTGCAATCATCTTCAATTTTCCATTTCAACCCCACCTTCCCCCTCCCCACCCCTCCCAATACCGCCCCCCCCACACCACACACATACTCTCCATTTATGAGACATAAGATAATCTCCAATAATTCAATCTGCCGGCCGTTTGACTTCGAGGCTTTCACCCGTCGGGTCAGTGGATTGATTTGTATTCAGGTCATCCAAAAATGGAAACTCGCTGTCTATATTTAGCCACCATGACGACTTCCTGTGTGGGAGACTTTGTCGTCCAGTTAACAACAAAAAAAAAAAAGAGAATAACAAATGCAACCTAAGTCCCAGGGAGCATATAACTCCACAATTTGCATTATTATTATGATGTTTTTTTTTTTTGTTTTTTATATTGTAACTGACGTGACATATTGCGGTTATTATTGTGTTTGTTTGAATATTTTTAATTGCGGATGTTTTGGAAATCAGTGAAAATGTGTGAAGTTGTTGGTATTGAATTTGTGGCTGTTTGTGAAGTTTTAACATCAGACATGCCGTGATGTAGGACGGAGGGAGGAAAGGGGGTGGGGGTGGGGAGAAGGGATATGACTAGCTTTGTTTCTCAAACTTTTAGCCATTCGAGACACTCTGAAATCTTCCCGGCTTTCGCTACCCAGCTGTAAAGAGTTCAAAAAGGTTTCAAAGAATGAGACGTTGAAAAATGAATTGTGTATAATCTCGATTGAGTAATCGTTCAAAATGTTTGGCGACCACCTTTAAATCAGCACGCGGCTCACACAGGCCCGTAGCTTGCGGGGGGGGGTCAGGGGGGCGCCCCCCGCGTTTTGTCGGGGCCCCCCTGCTTATTTGTTCTACTTAGTAAAATGTATTACCTGCCCCCCTGCTATTGCCTGGCCCCCGCTGTAGAATGCCTGGCTCCTCCTGTAGAATTTTCACGCTACGGGGCTGGGCTCACACTTTGAGTATCACTGCTTCAAACCACGAACACGTGTCTACTGCAGCTCATCTCCATTGGATACTTTCTTTCTGTTACGCCCCTTGACCTCGTCTGAGTATTTTTAGACTACGGCCGTTCAGTCAAATCGGGTGCGTATTAACGACGGCCGGTGCCCCGGGTGCTGAATAAAATATTGGGCCCTCTTAGAAAGATAGAGAGATAGAAAAAATAAAGTTACAAGTATACATTTATTTCTTAATGGGGGCCCTTTAGAAGTTGGGGGCCCATGGCGCATGCCCGGTGCGCCCGCTGTTAAATCTCTGCATTAAGGACTTGTTGTTAGGCCGGTCTGGCAGCGAATACCACAAAGAATAGTAAATGTTCTTAAACATGTAGATAGTGATTTTAGTTTTCTTCCTTTGGCTCTACTGCTCATTTAGGGTCCTGGCCTACCATACTACTCTTCCCCACTTTTCCCGATCCATGGTCTTCTTCCTCCACTCTCTCACTCCTATGCCTTTAAGGTCTTTCTCCACTTCCTCTAACCATCTGCTTCTTGGTCTGCCTTTAGGCCTTTTCTCGTTGGGTGTTGCCTCATGTATTGCCTTTGGACCATTCCTTCTGTGTGCCCCACCCACCTCAATCTATTCATTTTAGTGATGAATTATTTATATATTTTTTTACTCTAAATTGCGAATGATATTCGACACAGATTTCACCGGAAGAAAACACAAATTTAGATCCATGGTAACTTGAGAGGGAAATTATTGGAAATTTTACCAAGTGTGAATGTTAAAAGGAAATGGTTTGATAGAATGAATGGAAGATGAAAAATGACTAAGCAGACAGTTGAATGATAAATAAAAAAATAAAACAACTTGTATTCATTGGTTACTAGGTGTACCCAAGGCCGGATTTACAATTTTAGGGAGCCTTAGGCCTACACAAAATTGAGGCCCCATTTTGAAAAATTAAAAATATTGCTAAAGTTGTTTTTTTAAATTTTTGTATTCTAAACATTTGGGGGCCCTTATTTTGGGACGGGTGGTCGTGCGGTGTAGAGCGCTCGACTGTCGACCGGAGGGTCCCGGGTTCGAATCTCAGTGAGAACCTTGGGATTTTTTCAGGTCCTGGTGAAGTCCCCAAGTCCACCCAGCTTTAAATGGATACCTGACTTTAAGTTGGGGGAGTAAAGGCGGCTGGGCGTTGTGCTAACCACACAACCCCTTCATATGCCGAGGTTATAGAAACAGACGAATTCTACACTTCATCTGCCCCGATGGCCCGTTAGGGTTAAGGGAACTTTACTTTTACTTTACTATTTTGCAAGGGCCCCAGGCCATGTCATAGTCGGCCTTTCATTAAATCTGGCCCCTGGGTGTACCATATATATATATATATATATATATATATATATATATATATATATATATATATATATACAGTAATGGGCGCGAAGAAAAGGGTGTGGGGTGTGGCAATGACTTGTCTCAAACCCATGGGCGTTGGCATTGTTTATTACACAATTGAGTTTACTCACTCCTAACCTCCCCCACCCCCCCCCTTTCCTTTACACCCAAACCACAACTCTACCCCAAATGTAACATTTTGATAGGGAGGCATCAAAAGCCTTTACTATTCCCCTCCCTCCCCCCATGTTATTAAATGACGCTGGGCGTCTGACTTACCTGTTGAGACCTCCGCCCCCCCCCACACGAAACAGCTGATTTTGATTACCCGTGATTCTTTATTTCGCTCGCGTGCAGTGAATTTATTTATAGTTCATATCCCGCCATTCTCATGGTCGGAGTGTACTCGGTCGGGGGTCAAGGACGCTGACGGATCATGTCTTATAGTAGCGACTAGCGAAATATTTGAACAACAAACAACAACAAAACAAAACAAAACTAAATGAATACCGCGCCATGATACTGGGGTGTGAGTCACTAGAGCGTGCTGGTACTAGTTGGCTTAAATCATAGAATCAGTGATGAGGACACAATAATGTGGTTGTTTTCTTTTACAGGTCAGTGACTTCTCTCGATTTTCGGTTTCATTTGTTTCTGTCATGGTCGAGTTAATTTAATAGTGGATTGTTTTGTTATTTAAACTGTATATATGAGATAGAGAGAGAGAGGTTTTTTGTCATCTTTTCTAAAATAATAATGGAGATGGAGAGAAAGAAATAGAGAGAGTCGACGGGATATTGTTAGTTGGTGGATGTGAATATGGCTGAGTGAATGAGTGACAGAAGGAAAAAAGAGTGAATGAGGGACATAAGGAAACATATGGAGTGAATGAGTGACAGAAGGAAACATATGGAGTGAATGAGTGACAGAAGGAAACA